>JARPRG010000444.1:244580-254796 GCA_031001745.1 Hartigia nigra | reverse complement strand
GCGTAACCTCTACACCGGGTGACGACTCGGTATCGGTTAGCCAATCGCGAACGTTATCTAATCGGTAACTACGGCCCAGCTTCCCAGATTTCCTTTAGGATCAAGATTATGATAGTCCTGTAAGAATGGTTCTGGTACATAATCGTAATTTTGACGTTCTATAGTCTATACCAGTTAGCGTCATGGTATTGTTTATGGCAACCATAACTCCTGTAGTCTATTGCATAGGATAGGTAGAGATTCTCTCTATCGTCAGAAGCACCTCCAAGTGCAACGACTAATTATTTATCTGCCAGGTAATTCACATGCATCCGAATTATATCTCATCCTGACTGACAAGAAATAGAATCCATTCAGACGACGGAAGACGATCTTTACGTAATTACTAAATATTTCGATCAAGACACACCGTAGTCTCTCTATACGCTTGCAGTTAAGTGCTTGTCTGCTGAAACTACCTGTACAGCCAAAATGACAAACGGGTTTCGCACCGAGCGCTAACTCCGTACGTCCATAACGAAGAGGAAGACTAATGCAATCGCTAATTACCGCGTAACGATCCTCCCGAGGGCAAAAAGCACGGGAGAAGATCATCGCGTTGCGTATCGAGGCTGCGAAAAAAAAAGAGAAACAAAGAAGCAAAAGAAAATGAATAAGTAGCAAAGAAGATAACAAAAAATGAATACAATAAGAATACGAGTGCAGAACGAAGAAAAGAAACGGCCTACTGACTGCGTGGGCGCGCAATGCTAACTGGGAAAGCAGTGCAAGATGCGCAGTGCGTAACTGCGCAGGCGCGCACGTGAGTTGACGCGACCGCGTGTAACCGCGCGTAATACAAAGTAATGTCGGAGCTAATTAAGCCAGACAGGATACGGAATGGCGTCGGGGTTGTCAGTGGGCACGCGAGGCGCGCATTTATAAGAATTGCGCCCGCGCGGCTATCAGTCCGCTTTGACGAGATAATCGTTCGCCTCGTAAATTGAAACGTTTTACGCGCGGTTCACGTGCCGCGGATGTGCCGGAATGTTGCGCGCGAGAGAGCGTGACGATATCCTTGGAGACCTTACCGCGAGGATCGACGCCCAAGAAAAGGACAGGCTCTCGTCCTTGACAAATATAATTGTCGCGAGATGGAATTTTAATGAAAGTTACTAAAAAGAAAAAAAGAACAAAACACTTTAATTCATTCGATTCCTTTGTAAGAATATATCGAATAGTTTGGCTATACCTATCTACTTGGTATACTGGCTATAGGATTTCAAAGAGTACCTACTGGAGGTTCAAGGAGGATCTCGAGTAGAATTTAGTATAGAACTCCGTTCTTCAAGTTGAAGTTGTAGTACGGTACTCACAGCCCCTTTATATATCTCTTTTTCATCTTTTACACTCTCTCTCTCTCTCTCTCTCTCTCCTCTCTTTTCATTAATTTTCCACGCCTTTCTCGTACACGTAGTCCTCTTTACATACTTTGCAAGACCCCCCCCACCCACCACTACCACCTCCACTAATAATAATACCAACTTCTCATCAGAGATCTTAGATACCCCGACACGCAGCCGACATTGCGGAATGGTTGTATCATTAAAATATAATCACTGCAGCTCGCGAACCCCACGATGCTAATTGTTCGTTAATTAATGCTTAGTCCCATTGTATATACCAGACGCAACGCACTTAGAGGCGCTCGATTAAAAGCACTGTTTCTCTCTCTCTCTCTCTCTCTTGCGCTCTTATCTGCAACTTCGTTCAGTACATTCTCTCTTGCCGAGTGAGGTTAAGGACATTTTCCGATTCAGACGTCCTCGCCAAGATAAAACAGAAAAATCAGCTCCGCAACGTCTCTGTAATAACTATAGATACTTGCTCCCCTTCCTATTGGTTTCGATTCCAATAGCTAAATTTACAGCCAGCCAGCGGAATTTCATTGAACTAATAAGAAACACAGTCTTTGTAATAGGTTATTTTGAATGTATCAATACAAAGACAAGTACACGAGTACTCGACAGCCAGTATAGGTAGCTAGTGCACTCACAGTGAATTCGCTCCGCCGATGTGATTGTAAGGTATCATAGATGATGGCGCAAGCCTCTCTTAGAAAAGTATACAGACGCATTGTTCCCAGGCAGAAGGAACAATTTGGAGAAGTGGCAGAGGGCATTGTCAATGAAAGCGCCTCTCTAGAGAGCGTAATTGAGAAGGTCTGAGCTGTCGGTTCGAAAAGGAAGGTCCCGAAAGGAACTGGGAGCGACGTCAGCGTCGACGACGGGAGCAGCAGCGTCCTGCCGCACGGGTGCCTCTCGAGAGCACTTGGAGATGAAGGTCCAAGGAAGGGGTTAGTTTATAGACAATGCACGCTCCGATCATAATGATGCGTTGTAATTATTGTGTAACCGTAAACGTTACAAAATCCATCATGGATACATCCTTTCATCCCCTTGGCGAACCAACCTGGACAGGGTTTTACTTGCCGCAACCCCTCTTACTGGTCTCTGCTCTGGCTCTGCCCATTGAGAGGAAGGTAGGTGGTGCCCTAGCTCCTTTTTTTTTTTACTTTGTCGATCGACACACGTGAAAGGGTTGGCAGTCCTGGTTTATCGAAAATAAAAAGGATCCCTATGCGAAAAGCGTTACAGTTATATTGTGCCAGAGATTTAGAGGCGTGGTCTTGTCTCTCTACCTCTCTTACCTTAGGGATGGATATTGCCAGGACTGAGGGGAGCTGATAGGTTTTAGCCCCGATAGGCAGGTCAGGGCTGGTGGGGTTGGTAATCGCGTAACACGCCCGGTTGCTTCTTCAGAGAATTTTCAAGGATTTTTCTTGAGAAACCGTTGCTCCTGTTTTTGCTATTTTCTCCGTGAGACAGGATACTTAAAATCCTGATTCATTAACGGCAAAAATTATTGAACATATGTACGTGTGGTAGGTACATATATACATATATATATATCGAAGCAACCATATACGAGCTACCGTAGGATGTTTTATCGCTCGTTGAAAAGGAGCCTTGCAGGGGTGATTGCCGCAGTCTTTTCATAAAATTCGAGGAAAAACTTGAACCCGCCATAATTGAGATGACTCTTGCGAATGGTTAGTTTATTAAAAAAAAAAAATATATCCCTACTTATACTCGTAGCTTCTCGTGACTCTCGAAGCTGCAAACGTAAACTAGAAATCTTTATGACTGCGAGAAACTTGCCGGCATCATCTTTTCGTCTTGCCTTTCGAAAATGAAGCTTTCTTGCCGCGTGTGGATATCACGTATGTAGGAGAGTCTTGTCAATAATAATGCTGATAAAATGACTCCCCTTAGTGCCTGGGGGTCAATCCATAAACTCTATAAACTTGGCTATCGTCCAAGTGCAACGCACTGGATAGAAGCGGGCTTGAAACGGACATAAGAAATTTTCAGGTTAGATTGTGACGGGCGATAGAAAAGTTTTCAAATCGTTTGTCACGTGCGCAATTGAACCCTTCTAATGGATATCGATCATATACGCTGTGACGTGCACGATTAAGAAATAAAAAATCCTGATACGTGCAACGATAATAAATCTTTTGTTGTTACAGGGAATGTTCCGTTTGTTTGAAGATTGATTTTTAAGTAATTTAAAGTGCGTAAAAAAGTAATAGAAAAAAAAAAAAGAAACGTGGTCGAATCGTAACGTTTCTCGTGATAGGGCAATATCAAAAATTGATTAAATTTCGAAAAGCCTTTCAAAGGACTCTGTTTGAACAGCGTTAGATGTGAAAACTGGTTATTAAAATATTGCACTTTTTCGAGCCCACTCGTGCATCACCGTGTAATGAGGTTTTGCCATTTATATATTGTTACTCCGCGATAGTTATTGCCAATAATAATAGGTTCCGTAGCGAGTTCAATAACGGGTGGCGAACCATGGAGACACCCCGATTAAAATAGCATCATCGACAAACTTATTATTTATTATATTAATCGATCCAAGTATTTCGTGATTCATTATTCTCGCGATTCAACGAAAAAAATAAATAGAAACTTTTTCTAAGGCGGGACAACAAAGTCGACGTTCTTTCTCGATCGAGAGAACTCCGATCCGCTATTTTTCTATATACGGCGTTCGAGAAATTATTTGCAATTGATAAATATATGTATATATATATTTTTGTATTGTATAATAAAATATAGTACGATAACGTTTAACCTGCAAAACATAAGGAAAAGTCAAAAAAATCCATGAAGATGACGAAGATCGACCAGGACCCCTGAATCCTGATCCTGTTAGGCCGACGAGTTGCCGAGCCGCCAAGCGGTCAGCTGCCCCCTGTGCTTTTGTCTAGTTGGCTGACGTTGCAACTTCGACCCCCATGAACATGGCGCGTTTTTTAGCGAATTTAATATTTATACCGAATGACTGATGACTGCAATAAAGAAACGGGGTCGTATTGTTCGAAAGGTTTGTGTCATTGATCGATACGCTTCTGACCCACAGTTCCCCTGAGCACGCTGGGAAAAAAGCTTTTTGCTACTTTAGTTATGACACAACGATACGCGCGTCCACATTGCAACACGTTAGTTCCAGTGCTACCAGCAAAGTATTTCAAGGATGAAAATTCAACGTATTCTAGTGACTATTTTTTTGCAGGACACGAGTAATGTATACCTTAGAGGTGAACAGAAAGGTAGTATATATATATGGAAAGAGACGAGGGTCCGAGGAATCCCCTACGCTGTATGTATTCAAGAGAAGAAACAAGAGAAGATCAGGCAAAGCCCTGAAATCATTAAGGAATCATTACCATTCCTAGTCGGGATCCTTGAAACAAAACCATTAATGATTTCTATTTGTACCGATGCCTTCGAGTTCTTCTAGTATTAGTAACTAGTATTGGTCGGTATCCCGAGGATGGTGTTTAGTAGTTAAGGAAGAAGAGGCTGCTTGGGTCCCCAGTGAATTATGTGAGAAGTTGGCTTATTTTCGTTAAGTTGGACTCCTGCGGCGCGAACAAATCGTCCTTCGCTGCCGCTCGAGGCGGCTTTTGTTTTTCATTTTTCAACAATCGAGTCCCGAAGTTTCCTTTAAGAAGGAGAAGGAGAAAGAGCAGTGGACTGGGAGAAGATCGGAGGATTCGTTATTTCCATAGGAGAGTAAGACGGTTCCGAAAAAGAGTCTATGGCGGATACGATGGATATGGAGGTGAAGAAGGAGAAGGAAGACGAGCACAGATGAAGATTGGCCGAGCGAGTGCCAGGCCGATCGTGACCGTGCCAGTCCCAGAGCGGGCCGGAGTGGCCGGAGTAAATAATAATTCCGGGCCGTAGTGTGAGGTAAGAGCTCGAAGATGATTCGAGGTAAGGAAGGCAATCGAGGAACATTTATGCGCCGGGCAAACAGCCATCCGAAGTCTCTCGACGTTGGTTCCGCGCATATTTTGTTTTCTCCTGTTGCTTGAGAAAACAGACGCGTCTCAAACATGGCCGACCCAGCCGTCAAAGTGGGGTCTCCCCCCCGATCGGCCACATCGCTCTTTCCTTCCCTCTTTCAGCAGTAGGTACGTACTACCTACCAATATGATAGTAGTAGCATCGACGGAAGAGGAAGAAGACTCGGTAAGAGCCGTTTGGCTTCGACGTAGCATAACATCATTATTTATTAGTAATTGTAAAAGTGATCATCCCAAAATCAATATCATTAGCGGCGCCAAGAGCAAGCAAGGGACTCGTGTGCGCGAAGCACCTACGTATTTCCATGGTGGCTGGGTAGGCGCGTGTGTCATCTGTGAAAACAGTCGTTCTAATTGCCGGCGATATATTTATTATAATTTCAAACACGTGAAGGGAGCGAAGGAAGGAAAGGAGCTGCGGCGTGTGGAAGACACCATCCCGAACCCGACATGATCTTTATGCTCTTTACGAGCTCGTTGGGCCCGAGATTTATTTTAATTCCATTCCCGTCGACAAATATTCAAGCCGCGCGCCAGCCTCCCGCCTGCCTCCCGCCAATGGCTATCATTAGACGCTTTTATGCTTTATTCTATAAGCGCCACTAATCCCTCGGCCCACTTACACTTTCTACGAATGGAGTTTACGGCAGGGATACGATATTTGGTTAAGGCTCCTTATAACGTGTTCTCTGTGAAAACATGTTGCCAGCCGATGTTTTCGATTTGTCCATATACGAGTTGTTTACGGGCTATGAGAGAGATGCATCCTTCCCGCTCTCCTCCTCCCCGCCCTCTTTCTACGTATAAAGTAGGAATGTGAAAAATCATTGTTTCAACAGATTTACTTTTCTACCTTCGATCTACCCTCCTTCCGATCCTTCGTCCTTCTGGACCTCCTCGATTTTTCGTTTAGAAATGCCGACTTGGTTCCACGCTACTGTGCGCGTTAACACGGGAGCATCGATCATCGCGACCGAACGATGACTCTACGGTTTTCCGCAAGCGCCAGGTAGACGCTCCGAAAAGCGGCTACGGTAATTAATCGTTTTGCTTGGTGCTAAAATTATTAGGAATCGGGCCGCGATGTACCTGCCGCTCTTTCTTTTCTTTTCTTTTCTTTTCTTTCCTAACGCTCCAGCACCGCCCGACATTTCTCTTATTGTTTCTCGTATTCTTGCCACGCGTGAACCCGAGCGTATCGCCTTACAAGACCCAACGCGAGTCTTGCGAGTTTATTGGAGTTTGGCACGCGACAGACTTCGTACGAGCAGCTGATGGAGTTCCTCGTCGGACAACTAGAGAATTACAGGGAGGAAAAACAAAATAATGGGAATAAGAAAAGAGGAACGTGTGTCCAATAACGGTCGGTCAGTGCCGCAGGCTTAAAAAAAAAAAAAAGAAAAAAAGTAAAAGTGGGGGCGGCGGACGAAGGAGAACGGGGAAGAAGGGGGGATCTCGCAAAGCAGCCCGTCGGTAATTAGAAAACATTCGTATTTCGTAGTTCGTATTTCGTATTCCAATTTAAATCAAGCCGGAGACAAGGAAGGGCCTTGATGCCGTTGGTTGCTAGGAAAAGAAGAAGAAAAAAAAAACAAAAAGATATAAAAAAGTCGAAAAGAGTGAAAACGACGGTATAAGTATTTCTACCTGGGCCTTCGGAGGCTCTGACAGAAAGAGACCCGCCCACAAAAGTAATCTCGACCTCGGCCGAGACTCTCGAGAGCCACACCTGATTCATCAGCGGGGAATAAATCGAAAAGAAGCTAAAAACAAAAGGAGGATGAAGAAGCGAGTGGCCCGTTCGCCAGTTCTTGTATGTCTTATATATATATATATATGTATCGTGTATCCAGCATCCTACACCCTGTATTGTGTATCGTCTATCCTGGACCACTTCCTCTTACACGAGTACCAACTGCCTTTCCTACCTATACAGGCTATAACATACCATATACATTCAGTATATATTGTACGGGACGATCCTGTACTATAAATTATCTTTTTTAATTCCCCACCACCCCGCCAAACATCGACAGCCCTTAGTACGAGAGACAAATGATTTAATTTATTCTATCAATTATTGGGAGCCTTGTTTGGTTTTCATTTCGATTCTTGATATCTGATCGTCGTGAATCTCGCTACCAGTATCCACACGGTTGGTACCCCGCACTGCATCTACCTACCAAAGGTACCTCATCTTTGGGCAGTAAGAGTAGGGCTTCTTCCTTGCCTCCAGCAACATCCTCCCAGCTACCTACCTGTCCCGTCTTACTGACTCCACCACGTACAGCTAGTTATTCATCCTCCCTACTACTTCCTCCTCCACCAATGGCTTCCTTCGAAAAGAACACATGAAGAAGATTCTACTCCAACGAGAGTAACACGGGAGACGAAAATGTCTCTGCTACTCGATCTACTTGTTGTAACTCTTGAGGAATAATAAAAATATTTCTTGAAAATCCATCGAACGATAATATTCATTATTGTCCTTCGGACACCCTCGGCTTGTAGGAATGCTACAGGGATTGATCAGGCTACGAATAAGATGATGATTCGCTACTTCATCGAATTGACGGGAAAAAAGAGAGCGAGAGTGAGGAAAGGCAAAAAGGAATGAGAAAGAGCGAGGTAAGAGAGGTGTTGCATGGTATATATAAATATATATATCTATGTATACGTATATAGATATACACGTACGTTTTCACAGCAAACACTGTCGAGACTCCCCGAACCGGTTCGAAGTCTGGTTCGGGCTAGGTCAGTTACTCAAAAACTGAAATATCGCCTCATTAACGGTAGCTCGTTTGTGAAATTTCCTGAGAGAGCAGAGAACGGCAGACTCGTACAAGGCTTCTGGCTTGTCTGCGTACAAGTACGCGGTCAAGAGCACAATGAGTGCTCCCGCAGGACAGACGGACAGGATCGTTTTGCTTGGTCGAGCAATACGTAGCTATGAAAGGTAATAAGGATTTCTTGGTAGACTGAAGAGAGAAGAAAAATATTTTTTGCTTGTCCCTACGAGGGAGAGTCGTCATCCTGAAGATGAAGTATGGCAGGACTGACGGTAATCATGACCAAGGTAAAAAAGTTATAGTCCTTATCAGGCCTCTGGAGTGGAGGCTCCCGCGGAAGAGTTAGAGAGCAGGATAACGGCCATCTTCCGCACGCTTTGCATAGTCCCAGTTCGATTCATCATGTAGTCCGGGTTAACGGCCCAATTAACTAGCGTTTTTGCATGTCTGATTGTCCACAGCCCCAGCGTACCTACCGACAACCTTCTTTAGATATTTGCGAGGCTACACCGTCTGGAATATAGTACGTACAGGCAGCTACAAGCAGGTACAGTCGGTACCATCATATCAGGTCTCGCTGGAGACTCGTTGTTTCACCTGCAGCCAGCCGATGGGACGAAAACTTCAGCAAGAGGCCAGGCCTGCCACTGGCTTTGTATCTCTACTTGTAAATTAAAATGCATTTGGGACTTGTGCTATGCGATATAAACATTCGGCGTGTCGATGTAAATACAGCTACTGCAACGTTTAGGCTGCGTTTATAAAAAAGCTGGGATTTAATCGTGGCAGAGAGAGTGCGTTTAGGGGTAAACAGCAGGGACAGTCAGGGAACACCGGGTCCAAGGGACTTCCGTGCGCATCCGGTAGATGCTGGTATAACAATGATTTCGAAGAGTCATTAAATAGAGATTTGGCCAATCTTGCGGTCACCCACCCACCCTCCCTCCTATCTCTTTCACTCCGTGCGAAATCTCATCCGCGACTTCTCGACTCGCCAGCCGCGCGCATCGCACACTGTAACGACTGTAACGACTGTAACGAGCGACGTTGATAAATAGTCCGGCTTAAACTCCCATGGATGTCGTAATTATATGTCTATGCTGGAGTCCACTCTTTTCAGTAGAACTCTGGCTGCGTTTTCACTAGACAGGCTATTGCAGCCTCTTGCTGGATGCTGCACAAAGTGCAAGCACCAATTGCGAACTGGGCTCAGGATAGAATTGACTGACCCGAAGGCATCGCCGATCGGCGGGAGGATCCAGTGATTGCTGCTGCTGCTGCTGCTGCTTCTGTGGGAACGCGCTACTCCATTCGAATCTTCCTGTGGGATAACCTTTCTTTCTATTTCTTTTTCTTTTCTTTGTCTTCTGATATATCCACACGTCGAGGGGACCGTCAAATTCGAAAGACATGCTCCAGAAAGAAATCGAAGGCGGCGCTGGCCGATCGATCAAGACATTCTGGCACATGAGCGGACCTAACTTCAAGGACAGAATGAGCAGAGCCAGAATATTGGAGAGATCGGGACAAAGAACTTTCCCAGGATACGTAGGAACAAGATGGCAGTGGGTCCTAGGGGAGTCAGGAGGGCGAAATGAAGTGCATCGGGCAAAATAAACAGTATGCATTTCCTACGCCACTGTGGCTACGGCTGGATGTATCAATGTCAGGCCCTAATAACACCTCAGCTCTCGCAGGGCTGAGATCAGGACGCCGACTATACACTATAGAGTGTATACACATGTATATACGCACAAGGCCCAGACCCACTCGGGGCCTTCTTTCGGTCCTACAGCTCTTGCAGCCGCTAAACCCGTAACGGCTGTAGAGACTGCTGGGTAATTTCAAACAATGATATAATTACATATTGTTCACCATTATCTTGATTGCTCGAATTATACAAAGCGAACACACTCGAGGCTCTTCATGCCCACCATGCCCCGACTATGAGATCCTCCATGTCTCGCGCGCCTAACTCATCGCTACTCTCAATTATCCTTAT
>JARPRG010000444.1:228201-244480 GCA_031001745.1 Hartigia nigra | reverse complement strand
CATGCCCACCATGCCCCGACTATGAGATCCTCCATGTCTCGCGCGCCTAACTCATCGCTACTCTCAATTATCCTTATGTCTACCTTCGACAGGACCAAAGTACAGTGTGAGCTATTCGTCAACTCTTTTGGACTATATAAATATTTCTTTTTCTTGTGGGTCTTTGCGAAGAACTATTCTAGCGGAATTCTAAGCAGTTCCTAGTAAAGTGATCGAGATAAGTAAAATGTTTAAATACGAAAGTAGACTCTGGTAAAAGACATTAGATAGGATGACGTCGTGCGCCGGTTTCTTCTGACGAGGAAAAACCGTGAAGGTAAAAGAGTCCAAGAAGCTGTGGATGCGTTAGAAGTAGAGGCACCAACAGGCGGCGAAGGAAAGACGAAGAAGAGGAATAAGAAGAGAAGGAAGAAGGAGAAGAAGTGATGCGAGGCGAAGCGAGCTAAGCAAAGTGAGTCAAAGTAAGAGAGTCGGTCGCGCTGTGTCGACTTCAGATCCGCTCTTACCCAAATAAGTTAGCGGTTTTTGTAGGATTAACGAACGGCGGTATCTCCTCCGACTCCACCGACTCCTTCGACTCCTCCGGGAGCAGCAGATTGAATCGGTTTGTATTATTTACATATTCGTTCTGCTCCACGGACTGTCTCTTGCCTCTTTCTTTGTCGATTCGATCCGGTTTCCGGGAATTGGAAAAGTACGTGGCACCGCGAGCTATCTCGACTTTAACTGGTGACTGACCGATCCACCGCTCAGTCGCTTCATTCTGTAAACGCTCTTCGCACTGGAGGGACACCATATTGGAAAGGCCAATTCAGATTTTCAAGGTCGATTCATGCCAACCAAAAACCCACGGATCAATCAGAATTATAAGGCTGCTCTACATTGCTTCATCTTTTTTAAGGACGTTGGGTTTTCAATGATATTTGAGTACCTGCCTATCTAACTATAGGTATCGATTGATATACAGACACCTAGCGCCCCCTACTCGTGCCTAGTGGATTTTTGTGATCAACGCGAAGAAATATGTTGGGCAATGAATTTTTACGAGCCACGATGATTCACGAGGATGGATTCAGGATCTTCGGGATCCTTCGGTATCTTACAGACTCTCTATAGCCCCTCTTGCCTCATAGCTCTTACCGCCTTGCTTTCTTTCTTTCTTTCATTCTTTCTTTCCTGCCTTCATCGGTGGCGCCTTGCTGCCCACTTTTTGTAGGCCGAGAATTTATCCACCATTAAATTACAATTTTATTTCTGATTCCGTATACCCGCCGGCCAGGAGTGAACCATTCCTAATTGGATTATAAGAGCGTTTCCCAAATGCACTTCGGACAGGTCTTTTCGTCTATTCAAAAATCTTCTAGAACCAACTGTCGTTATCACTCTATAAAAATAAAGCACGTATCACCCTTTTCAACCGCAATATTCTCCCCTTACTTCCCCCACCACCTACCAAATAATACTACCACATGCTCCAAAGCGAACGATATATTTCTCACCGTACAGACCAAAGCCCTTTGCAAAGGGTGAACCTAGCCTAACACTACGCTATACCAAGCTAGTACACCGTAAGCTTACACGAAGATGCGTAAGCATCGGCAAGAGACACAAAGTGGACGAAGCTCGAAGATGAAGAAAGGTGAATACGTGCGTCACGCAAGCGGACCGCACGCGTGTAAAGAGATGCATTGCCTGCCTGCCTGGCTGACTTACAAAGCTGACTTAGCTTGACTGGCTCACTCCCTGAGCACCCTTCAAGACTATCAGGCATCCATGTACGTAAGATCGACTCGACATCGAATGCAGGGATCATTACTGGAGCGAGCGTGTTTTGATTGACGCACGACGTAATGCCAAACTCGAAGCGTGCACGCAAGCCGAACAAACGTAACTCCCTGTATACGGCAGGCAACCGCCATCGCCATTTAGAGCGACTTCTCGTCTGACCCATGAAGCAAACCTGACGATTCTCTACTTTCATTCGGAAACAATGGGCTCTATGCCAAAGCAAGGATGCTGTGAATTGGCGTGAAGCAGTCGAAATGCCGAAGACTGTTGAACGTGAAAAATAAATGAAGTTTCGATTTACCAGGAAGAGGTAACGTTCGAGTATAATAGGAAGGTTCTAAGAGCGACCTAAAGCCAGCTCGGGAGGTCTCGTGCGTCGTTTAATTACCGTGTGTAACGAGTTGGAGTGGTGGCGTGCACGCGAAACCCTCTTAGGGTGTGATACGCTCGCAGACGTCCACGAATTATTTGAAATTAGCGAAGCGTAGAGTTTGGCTTCAGTCGCGTTCATGTTAGAAATCGAAATTCGATCGAGTATATTCGTAAAGCAATGCGAACAGTGTGACGCGTGATGTCGGGCAGTTGCGAGTATCGGTGACGCAAGAGTGGGTAGGGTGGGCGTGTACGTATCGACATTGCACACGTGTATATCGATACAAGGTAGGAAAGGCATCGAGATAGAAAAGGGATGGAAGTTGAAAGGGAGTGAGTGAAAAAAAAAAAAATAATAAAAATAGCGACAAAGGAAAGGTGGTTGCTTGTCGACTGTGTAATCTGACGATATTATATTATGATAATGTTAACGTTTATATGTCGATTGTGTCGGCCATCTTGACATATGGTACGTGTAACGTTGCCCCGCTGAAATGACGTAATCTAACCAATCGCGTATCAGCAATGTGTGTAAACGTAGACACACTCACAGAAGAGGGTAAGACTCGAGAGGGGAAACCCCTTGTGTTCTGTTATTGTTGTTGTTGTTATATTTAGAGGGGTTGAGAATGAAGGTACGTACAGTCGGACGTCACGCAGCACGCTCGTAGGTACACGTGAACCAGCCAGAGTCACAACGACTACGGGCCGATTACGCTAAATTGCTCTGTGCATAAAATTGTTCCTCGATAGATTTATGGAGCTCCTGTACACGCGTGCAGTGCGGTAGGGCCGCGAGGAGGTATTTTATCGGGGAGAGAAAGAGAGAGAGAGAGAGAGAGAGAGCCCGCGGCCATTTTGCCGATCAGGCCCCCGCGGAAAGTCCGGAATTTAAGGATGCGCGCACAGGACCCTTTTGCAGGATATAAGTACATGATGGTTTGGGTCTCAACACTTAATATATCGAAAGACGGACAAGTGGCGGCTGGGAGTAAGGGTAGTTTGTGTAGTAGCTATTTTGCCGCAAGGGTGACCTGCGGCATGATAGGGTGCCGTCCTCTTGCTGCTCTTCCTCCTTTTAGTCCTCCTTCTCTACGTGGTCGGGACGAGTGGGAGAAGACCCCTAGCCCAGGGTGCTCAAGAGAAAGAGAGGGTGCTCGCTGCAGTCAGCTGTTTTAATGTGGGTCAGTGGCGCGTGCGAAATAATCAATGTTCACGTGTGCACCCGACATCTTCCGCCCTTAAACAACCAACCCTCTGCGACTATTTCGAAAACCAAACCTACCCCGACGCAACCCTTATACGCTTGATCGACCAGCATCCATTGGCTTCCATGTGCGATCCGATGATTCGCGTTGATGAATTTTGCAAAATCTAAAATACCCACAGACCCGGACACTCTTGTCACGCCATTGAGATCTCGATGGACCCTGATCCAGCCTCCGTAAAGTACTCGGGATCCTGATCTTGCTATAACTAGTGCTCTTTTTCGAATAGCGACTCCTTACCTGCACGATTGCCTCACGCGCTATTCTATTTGCTATGGGATACAATCTACGAGTATCAGGGAGCTGCGGAACAGGAGCCTGGCGCCATTGCGATACAATACCCCCAACCCGATGACTTGCATTTGTATCTGGGATCCAGAGAGGGGCCCGTGATTATAGCCGTGGGCCCTTAGATGGAATACAAGGGATAGAGAGAGATGAAAGAAGAAAAGATTCCTTCCTCCTTCTCCTCCTTCATCCTCCTTCATCCTACTTCGAGCACGGGAATATCTTTTAGGACCTCCGATCGACAGGACTTTTCCATCGGTACCAAACAATTACTCGATACGGTAGATAGTATTATACGATAGGTATATAATCGATAGCTATAGATATAATGGCAATACGTGGAAATCCGTCTGGAATAAGCTGGATAATACGAAAGAGTAAAAGAGATAGAAATATCAAAGTATTACTCGAGTTATAAGTTTTCGCTTCTGCCTGAAGAGTCGGAAGAAAGGGGGAGGATGGATGAAGCGTGAGAAGCGACTGTTGGGGGTTGGGTTCGGTTATAATCCTTCTTGTTTGTCTTTGTATTAATTATCTAGAATTAAGAACGGCGCGCGGTGCCCGGATTACTGCCTTTATTATTACTTGTTGCAGATTATTAATTACCGGGTATTACCAGAGTGGAAGGTGCTGCCGGAGGTGAAAAATGCTCTTCGGAAAGAAAGCAACCCTCAGATTTGCCCTTTCAATTAATTTTCCTCCATTAAGAACAATCGCTACATGGGATTTATCGTAATACAAACACTCGGGCATCTAATACGTCACTCCGATCGATATAATCGACCAGCATCCTCCCTGACCCCAAAACCCTGCACTCGCCTCAAAAACATTAAAATCCAAAGAAATACAGTCGACTCTAGGTGACGTCACTCGATCCTCCCGTGGGGATGTTACCATCTCTTAATGGCATAAAGTGCGTATCTATATCAAAAGCAAAACTAACAATGGGGGCACATGAACCCTTATAATATCTCGCTGGAAACTCTCCCCCTCCCCACCTCGGAGGGTCAGACGAACTATACCGAGAGAGCGAGAGAGAGAGAGAAAGGGAAAAAAGAAAAGAAGAGGAAAAAGAAAAAAGAAATTCATAGGGCCAGCTGCTACAACCGATACAATTGCAAGGGATACAGTAAAAGGAAAGACGAATACGAATCCATTGGTGAACTCCGCGGCGTTTAACCTCACGACCAATCAGAATGATCGGTACGATGATCTCCCTCTCTTTCTCTCTCTTACAGCAAAGGTGATGCTGCAGGTATGCTATACATCATAGAGTCCACGTATACTATAGCTATGGTAATGGAGACGCTATAAAGAGGCATAGGTGGTTACATACGAGCCTCCTCGAATCGGTTCTCTGGTGATCGTGAACGATCGCTGCTACGTGTAACGACCCGTGCCCGAATGAATCTCCGCTTTCCATATAGAGAGGATGCACGCAGGCATCCGAGCGCAGCCAACACGGCGAAATAAATATTAATAACAACTTTGTGTCTGCGCATTGTTAGGGCCGTTACGGGAGCCAATTAATCTATGCACAATTTATAATTAAACGGCTAATAGCGCATAGAATTATAGTCCAGGGCCGCGCACTCCCACGTACCCACTCTTCGTTGATACGCACCGTGTGCACTGTGTACCGTATGTGAGATATACCGTATAGACCGAGTCGCGAGATTAATCCTATAGAGAGACAAAAAAAAAAAAAAGAAAAAAGACAAACACACCAGCATTACGGGTTATACATGGGCAAGAGGATCTAGGATCCTCTTCTGGTGAGACTTCAAGGCATTCTCTTATTTCGCTTCATTTTTTTTTCCTTTTTTCCCTTTCTCCTCTTTTACCTCTTTTCCTTCTTTCCACACACCAATTAGAGACGATTGCACCGCGCGCATCATCGTCCCTTTGGCTTGCTTAGGCAAATTAATTAATATAATTGACTCGACTCGTTAGACGCGCACAAAGGAGACCATCTTACTTCCTCGCGACTATTAGCCTCCTATAGATGCAATTATTCCAGCGAGTTGATAGCATCGCTACTACTACTATGCGATTATGCGAGGTGATCCTAACGCTTTCTGAAACTCCTGAATTCTTGTAATCTTAAAGGACAATGTATTAAAGTCCTCCGAGGACTTTATAACGTTTGGCAATCTTGCCTTCCCGGAAAGGTATCTTACGGAAACTATCGAGGTCGAACATTGTAATGCGTCATTGAATCGAGCAATTTTGCCGTTATTACAGTTAAATACAGTAAACAGTCACTGAAACGACTTCCTGGCCGGAATTGCAACGGAGCAAGGAAAGTATCCCGGTGACGGCAATAGCCAATGCACCGAAGCAAGTCGATGCACCGGGTTATCATCCGAATACATGAGAGTTTCTGGCAAAGAGTAACAGAGAAAAAGGCCTCGGTAATCCTCGTAAAAGTGAATATAGATACACGAAGGAGGAGGAGGAGGAGGAGGTGGTTGCTAAAGCTACTGGCGCCACGGTAAGAAACCGCAAGAAAAATTCTTTGAATTACTGCGGCTATGCTATCCCAGCATCATTTCCTCCAAGTAAGAACAAGTCCTGCTCAATAGAGTTTTATCATCTCGAATGATTCTCCGCTGACAATTCGTATTATCGAAAGATACAAGGACGCCGTAAGCTACAGGATCAGACCGCACAGCAGGATAACGTCGTAGGCCTCTATCCTAGTCATCGAATTTTTTAGCGGTTGACTGGTTACGTTTCTGCAGCATCCCAAAGGATCTGATTGCATAATACAAGGCCAAGCATGCCGCCACGCGACTTTGCAGCATTTACTAGATGATTTATATCGATAAGGAATACTTATCGAAAACATTGTAACGGATGTGTTTTGAATCGAAGATGAAGATATTATATGTGAGAAACGTACGTCAGGTCAAAGGTCAACACAGGCAGAGTCCCCCGGAAAAAGGACCTGCACGAGCCGACGGCTCGTGGAGTTCTGTTCTGTGACTGCCACTGGGATTATTCCGATCCCTATCCCTATAGGGCATCTCTTTTCCTCCGGTCTCCCTCTCGCTCGATTTGCGTCTCTCATTCTCTCACGGTTCCTATAGTTCTCTCCGCCTCTCTCTCTCTCTCCGTCGCGTTCAATCCGTTTCCGTTGTGACTGCCACTGCGCATTGCCCACGGCTTTACTATTGTCGCTGTAAAGGGAGTTTATCCGGGATAATAATAATATCTGAGTGAAGTATCGTTTCACTTTAAAAAGTATCACTCTGATCAGGACACGATTGGATAATTGTGTCCAGAGAATTTGGAGAAACAAATTTTGGAAAATTCTTCGAAATCATCCAAGAAGAATCGCGACGGGATTGACTTGTGAAGTTGGGGAAACGACAAAATTTTCCCTGTCCAATTCGGGATCCCCTCGTTCCGTTTACCATTCCGTTTCGTCTGGCGTCTGCCTTCTGCCTGCGTGGGTGGGTGGGGTAAGCTTGTACTACAAGCACCTCTCGTCGGTGGGGAATTCATTCAGAGAAACTGCCGTCAAAGGGACACCTGTTGGCTCGGGGAACCCGGTGACAGTCCTAGAAACGGAGGCACGTGCCTCCACTGCCTTGTGTACAGCTGTATGCGGATTTACACTTAGAGATGCAAGCTGGATCGAGCGTTACAGTGAGAAGAATCTATCTGGAGCATTTCTAATCTCTTACAATACTCATGTACCCATCAGGTAAGGAGAAGCGTATAATAAGGGTTCGAGATGCAGAACCAAGCTGAGTCCAGGATGATTAAGTTCTAAAAGACGGGAGGTGCGCAATTAAAGTATTATTCGAGCCTACTGGTAGCGAAACGGGGCTGGGCGAAGATGAAATGCTGCCCAGAGGGGACACCGTGCGTTATTAATATATGCGAAGATTTTAGCTTCCGTACCACCTGGCTAACCCCTTCAAGAAGCTCACACATTTCTTCACTCGATTAATCTCACTGTCATCTTTTGCGCTATACAGTCATTACGCTAAAACAGAGGATCGCGTCTAGATTCACGGTATCAACGATTGTTTATCTTTCGATATGGATAACGGTGTTAGCATTAGCGGGCGTTCATTGCGTTTTTGAAAGTAGCATGACTCCGCTTATGTTTAATTATTTCTAGGTTACATGCATTTGATGATTAACTTACCTGGCTGTGGTGCAGTCCCTGTAGAGGACGTCAAAGTCCTTGCAGCTGAGCAACTTGCAGCGATTAACTCCAGGTTGAATGGCACCCAGGCCTCTAAGGATTCTAACCTGCTCCACGTTGCACACCAAGGGTACGATATCGAGTCTTTTGAGCTTCGTGTACACAGTGTGAAGGCCGCCAACGAGATGCTTGAGGAAAAGCTCAAAGGCTTGAGGCAGACAGAGCATCGTATCCCCGGCGATGATGAAAGCTGCGACCTTCTGACCGCGATAATCGACGAGTTTACACTCGTTCGCGGTGGGATCACTCGAGCTGATAGGCGGTGGGCTGTTGTATGACCTGGGTGGCAGGACAGCGTGGTGACTGGCCATTAACTCCAGAGAAGGACCATGATGTCCACTGAGCATACCGCCTAGTTGACCCAGGAGTCCTAGACCCGCTGGGGCCAATCCTGGCATTCTGGGTACCATTACAGGAGGTCCTCCAGGACCTCCCCCGGCTGAAAGAGGAGGAGGACTCAAGGGTAAACCCTGTGGAGGTGATCCTCGAGTCGGTGATCCTGGTGTAGGTACTCCTCTGTGCTGTTGCTGGAGCTGAAGCTCGCGAATCTGATCTCTGGGATGTGATTGTTGCTGATGGGATGGTGGTGGCTGATGCTGAGAACCGTGTATCTGCTGTTGATTCTGTTGAGTCGATGGACTATGGGGATGTTTGGGGCTGCCTGTGACGGGGCTGGCACGGCTGCTGTGATCGGAAGAACTATCCATCGCTCCGTGGTCCATCGATTGCTCAGCTCTCTTTCTAGCTGCTGATAATAAACGTTATCTACTCAGTCCTGAAAGCACCTACTGCGCTGCAACCTCCACTGCACTGTTCAAACAAGATCTCTCTGACACATGGAGGAGCACCTTGGGCTTTCTAACTCCTTGACTTGCAAAACTGAACTATCTGCTTCCTGCTGTCTCGTAGAGACGAACGTCCGAATCGTCTGCTGCGAGAAGTACGCGAGACTTCAGATCATCTCAGATACCGCGCACTACGTCTTCAAGACTGCTTTAACGGTAAACAATACTATATACTCTATGTCTGGACTCGACTCTAATACACTTCGCGATATCTATACACTCCACTTTAGAAAAAAATGATTCTCTAGCCCGGTGCACCCTGCACCGTTAATCAAAGTCTCACTGTCACACGAACTCGCTGAGTAGAACTTGTCACTGTGATCCCCGTACGCGATCTCACACGTTGTCCATGATTCGACTCAGGAACAGCACCGCGTACACTGGTCCATCGCGACTATCCTTGGACACGACTCTGAGAGTGATCAGGACGGTTCTCGTTTACCGTGAGGCACAATTCCGAAGAGAACACAGATCACGTACTAAGGCGCAGAGTATCGGCGGTGACGTCGGCGAGGAGACGAGGAGGCTAGGTCGTGTACGCGGGTCGAGACTCCCGAGGATAACGCGGAAACGGGCTCTCCTATTGCTCGGAGGGAAACGGCGTCGACGACGGAACCCGTAACGCAGGAACGCGTCGCTCGTTCTCAAAGTGGCAAACGCTCTCGGTCGAGTTGGGAGTATTTCCCTACCCAGTCACAGATGTAATAAATAAAAACATCAGTGGGAGCCGAGCGCCGGGGAGTATGGGCGTTCTGTGCGCGCACTCCTGAACGCGGTTGGCGGAGCTACAGGGGCGCCGGTTTTAGCCATTGGTGGAGCCGCCGCTTTCTGCGCCACGCCCACTGGGCATCCCCTGAGGTGGTGGCAATACTAGAGTCCCTCTCCGCCTGTCGTACCGCCACCAGGCACACACACCGGCAACGACAGTACGACTGGAACCGCGCCGAGTGGGGATTTCTTCTTTTTCCTCGCGACTTCTTCTGTCTCTACGAACGACGCCACCGCCGCCACCACTACCACTACCACCACCATCACCATCAGCACCACCGCCGTCGTCGTCGTCCTCGTCGTCGTCGTCCTCCTCGTCGACCACCAAAGAATGTCGCCGTCGCTATTTGAATCGATCGTGCTCTGCCTCCCGTCCTCCATTGCCATCAGCATTACACGCGCACACTTATTTCTTCTCTAGCTGACTCCGATCCTCTCCTCTTCTCCCTTCGTCCTCACTCTTCTCTACCTGCGTTCTCCTCATCTACCATCTCTCTTCTATCTACTAGCTTCATACTTACCATCCTCTTCCTTTCGCTCCTTCACCTTATTCTTCCTCTTTATCACTCTGCACAGTCGTGTTTTCTTTCTATTCGTAAGCTTCTTCTCACCTTTCTGTCTCCATATTACCTAGATACCGTAAATAGGAGCACTTAATATCTTTGTGCAACTTCCAAGGCGTCTCCGTATGTGCATCTACTCTAAACAAGCAACTACAACTCACTAACCTTTTCTCTACTGGAATTCACTCCAGAAGGAAGTTTCCCATGTGGGCCCTTTATAACGAGACCAGTTTTTCCATCTTGTCACCAATAGTATCACTTTTCCTCATTCTGTAAACAAACGTTATCAGCTCTCAGTTTAGCCCACGTACATGATTATAAAACTAAATAATACGGTATAAAAATATCCCAAATGTTTAGGACATCATAATTTTGAGAAGACTCTCAGATTCTCATAAGATCCCAAGAAGAGAAAAATTAGCCAGCTGGTCCCAAGGGCGTTAATAAAATGAATGTAAAGAGAACGCGAGGAAGATAGAATGGCAGAGCGTCCTGTGATTATCTTGTCATAGATGTTTTGAGGATATTAGGGTGGGGGGGGAGGTGAGGGACCCAAAGGTTCTCTACTCTTTCTCTGTTTAGTAAGTGAAGGACACCCTCTCGTCTGGCCTGATCTGGCCTCATCGGCCCGGTGACCCAGATCTACACCCAGAGGGACCCTCCTCGTGTGTTAGACGTAGTACACATTGCTCCGAATGGGTACGTGTACGTACGAGCGGCACAGCTGATCCCTTGACCTCGCACAACCCCAAACGAACGAGACTCCCTGGGCCTAACTCCTATTGACCATCAGCATTCAGCCGAGAGGGTTGACGTCGATCGCGAATGCACCCTCCTCATCCTCTTGGCAAGTCCCTTGAGAATTTCATCCTGGAAATCGCCAAGACTACTATCGATCCAGACGTCGATCTGACCCCAGGAGTCACACGATAATACCAAGTTCCTCTCCTGCTGAAACGTCCAATCGCAATTAGCAAAATTAATACCGACAAGCATAATGCCTGTGCATTATAACGATCGGCCAACCATAAGCTCCATTTGACTTTCTTCTTCCTCAGAATCGGTACCTTCGCCGCTTTCTACGGTTACTCTCTCGTACACATGGATCTACTTATTCCTCGTCTTTCTCTAACTCTGCAGTTAGCAGCTCTATCTGCTTAAATATGGAAACTGTGGATTGAGTCGTAACATTCTTGCAAAAGATCTCTCTACCCGTGTTTCCTATAGCGGCGAAAGAATCGATGATCGTAACGATCGGCTCAATGATCGAATCGCATCCTAACCGCAGTAGGAGGCCGTTTCCTGCTTATGCACGCTCGGCCGCTTTTTTTAATACTTGAACCGCACTATGATCTCAATTTTTTCAATATCCCCATTGCCTACTACGCCTAGTGCACCTAAGGCCCATATACGCTATTCTAGTTTCTCATTCTATGATTTTCTCCTGGCTCTCCTCCATTTTCCCAATGACTTACTGGATAGGTAGGTAGGTAGATATTAGGTACTCGTGGCTAACAGAAATGTTCATCGTTCATCGTTCACCGTTCAGTGCTATTTTCACGCAAACCGCCGTGTGATACGTATTGTTTCACTCTGGACGCTACCTCCTCCCTCACTCGCCACCCCATACTGCTGTATTTGCGCTACCGAGCGGTTACGTGTACCTCCCCATCAACCACCCCTATTGTTCGCGCTATGTTCTGCACATTGGAAAAAGCGCATTTTTCACGTTTCACGGCCACTAGACAGCAGACACATTGGCCGCAACCAACTAACACGCGTTATGGCGAGATCCACTGCGCCAGAAGGATCGCGTCTCCATTGCCACATACCAGATTGAAAACATCACTAATTTTAACTTGATCGATAAGAAGAATTTATTAATCTATTACGTTCATGCTGTGCCGCATATTAGAGAATGCATAGGCATCGATTCTTCAGAAGGTTACACTATTCTTTTTTGGAGGGATGTTTTGCATCATATAACGGGTCAACTACCCTCGCAAGTATATCTATTACGAGTATGTAGTATATGATAACCCAGGTCTATGCGCAATCTGCACCCCTACACTTTTGCATTCAACCCCTGCCATCTCGCGAAGCAGCAATCCCTATCGATAAGCATTGTACCTTGCACAATAGCGCAAGATTTTATATCGTAGTATAATCCGCCCTCAACTTCCATCAGGATGGTCCTGGCTGGAGCGTACGAATCTTCAATTTCTTCGAGAATCTTATGGACGTGCCTACGTAACTGCCTTCTCCTGGCGCAAGACGCGCAGTATAAAATAGAAGAATGCTGGATGAAAAAATAAAATAGTACAGTAGAATTATTATAGGAAGTAAAAGTGGGGTAGGTGGACCGTGTCAAATTTTGTAGATGAAAATAAAGAGTGAGGCCGGGGGAGTCAAATAATAAATGGTGAAAGGAAAAAAAAGAAAAGTAAATAAATAAATAAACAGAAAATCTACTCTCACGCAATCGGGCACTATCGGTCGTCCTGAAAAATGGGGATAATTTTTCTTCACAAGCCTGTGCAGCCAACAACGCTAGGCGGAGCGTAGTTCGGCTTTCGGTGCGGTTTGCTCTCGCAACTAATTACCAGACGCCACGTGTTATTATAAATAGCCAATCGTTACGGGCACACCCACATTCGCGATGCCCATAATGGCGTGTTATCGGATAAATAAAACAGATAGCCGAGAGGGTGCAACTCGATTACACGTTAACGTTGCCACCGCGAGACACATACGGCAACGATAGAACCTGTATTTTGCTGGTGCGCCCTGCTATACCCTGTTACACCCTTCTATTCGGGCAAAGAAACAGAGGGTTATTCAGTGCAAACTCACCTAGTCAGATTTGACAGCTGTCATCCCATTGTTTTGCTGAAGCATCATTTGGCAGCAACATCAAACCCTTCAGAGAGAGAGAGAGAGGGAGGATGAAACGTAGGAGGCTTCTACCTAAAAGCATTATAAATTAATTACAGATAACTTGTATCGATACAGTAGAGTAAATTGATACGAATGAATGAATGAAGTAGGCAGTTTTTTTTTTTCTTACCTTAAACTATTGTATAAGTATATACATCCCTTAAATGACTGTATTGGTCCAGCCATCTTAAATACAGGAGTTTCGAAGTTGGGGTAGGAAAATGTGTCTTTAACGACGCAGGGCAGTTTCGTCACATGCGGCATTCAAGCTAAATACATTAGAAAGCTCATTTAAATACAACACAATAGCCAAGCCGAGCACGTCGCGTACGGATAAATTCACAGGCCGCAGTAATTCTGTCACAGGCAGTATCGTATTACGGAATGCCAGAGAGCGTGAGAGTTTGGAAATTTTGGAAAATCTCAAATCCCTACCGGCGGATCAATTTATTGGTAAATTTTGGAAGTATCAAAACGATCGACATCAAGGAGCAATCAGGTGTTTAATGTTAAACCGTGTTTTCCACACTGTCAATACTTTTCCGCTCTCTCACGCCGGAAGACAATCACGCTGACACCGCGTGATGGATGTCCTGGCTGCTCAAAATACCCCCCTCAGTTTTCTCGCCAATAAAGCCCATTGTAAATGCGAACTATTCGAAATATTAGAGCAGGCCAACAATTACCGGGCGTTCAGTCATCGCGTTGACGCACCGTAATCCTTTCACATCTCGAATTTGCATTGAACCCGCGATGCCCCAATGGAGAGACCCCTAATTTTTTTTTTCCTCCCCGATTAGAACCCACGCTCGTTGTACGGATCCTTCACATTGTGAAATTTCATCTCATCATGGCGAAAGAGGAGCAAAATGCCCAGAAAGATTTTCCAGGTGAACTATGGAGAAAAAAATATATGGCCGAAGATCGAATTCAGCCACCCTTTTCCATTGTGACGTACGAGCCACGTAAAAACTCTAAGGAATCCATCAAAGACCTAATCCAGGGCATCATATTTTTCAAGAAAACTCGTGCCGCCGCTGAAAAAGTAAGAACAGCATTACCTTAAATAGAAACGAATCCGCTCTGATGGTTCAAAAAAAAAATGCCGGCTGTGGACAACCTCGTACCTGTACTGTATCCTTTTTGTTTATACAAATCGTAATCGCCATTATGATCGCACGTGAAGGCTCCACCGATGAATACTTTTCAAACGTGAATTATCCGACATAGATGATGGATCGGTTCTTTCTATTTAGGACTCCAAGGATACCGCTGCAGATGTACCATCCTGCACAGCATCGCTAGGATCCATCCCTTTCAACACTTTCTCTTGATTATCAATTAATTGCATGCGCCTACCCGAGGCTCCTATCACCCTCTAAAGATCTCGTTTCCATTACACGTATCCCTCTTTTATTCGTACAATCTTGCAGGTATTATTCGAACCTATAAGCAAATCAAGAAAATCAAGTCAATCGGAAGAAAAAAATAAGGCTGGTAATTTAATACGTGAATTCTGAACTATTGTAGTCGGCGCCAGTGGACAAGAAGGCATAAAATTGTTACAGGGTGGGAGAGAAAACAAAGCAGCCCAGAAATCCTGAACAGATGTCACCACTCCAGATAATCCAAAGCTTTTACAGTAATCTAATCAGTATCATTAAATATCGAATACGTTTAATAATCGATACAAGCTACGTATCACGTAAATGAAACTCACTCAGCGTGTGATAACTGTCGCCGGTGACTTATCGGAAAAGATAAAACAATGACAATCAGAGTGAAAACCAAAATAGAAACGTTAATTGAACAGCATCGTGGAAATTAATATTGTTATCCGAGATTATCAATCTAACTGGTACGGTGCTAGCTTATCTATTGTAATGTCAAATGGAGAGTATTTATATTTTTCATTTCTCTGGCATAGGCGCATTTGGCTACGTAATAAACTGGAAAATGCTTTTCCGTTGTCCCACAAGAGAAATTTCTGGCAGTTTTGCAAGTCTCGGAAATCGCTTACCAGAAAAACCTTTTAAACCAAAGTAGTTCAGGCCGAAGAAATTCGTTTCCCTACGTGAGGTTAGGATCGTTTTACGCGTGTAAAGCCGCACTCTGCGCTGTGGCTAACTCGGGCAAGAAGGCGCAAGCTCATTCGACTTTATAAATAATAAATTCGCCCAGCGAGAGAAGGAAGATGACGGGTAATAAAGACCCGGCAGTAGGAGGCGAAGTGATGTCCTGTGTCGCAGAGTCGTAAAATACGGTCCGGAATCTCCTGCTTACACTCTTATTAAAGCCTCGTACTGCATATTGATGGTTATTGATTATCCTTCGAACCTTCGACTTTTTATGCCATGAACAGTCTTGGTTTTATCAAACAAAAAAAAGGACATAACAGTCATCACGAAAGAGTATATCCTTTCTTCTCGATAGCCTTGAAAAACTTATGACTGTTTCAGCAAATGCAGAGAGTGATAATGTACTTTTTAAAAAGACTCCATGCAAATGCAATAGTTTTAATAAAACGGTGTACTCACGTATTCCACTTAGCGCCGACGTTTCGTCGCAGCATTATTAGATCAGATTCCTTATCAATTCTTTAATCATTACATTTTCTACAGACGTTCCTCGTATCACTGATCATACAAATACCGTATCTGTCATCTTACCCCCCTCAATATTTGCATCGCAATAATAATTTATTCTTTATTCACGAGTATTCAATGGCCGAATGGATCTCCTTACCCTTCTTCTTCGTCGAGTGTGGTAACGGTTAATTCAAACTTATAATCCAACTGTCCGACCAATGGTATAGCAGTTGCAGAGGCGTATCATTGACAGAAGATAAATAAACTAGACTTTCCCGTGTGTTTGATGTTTAGCGAATTTGACATACTCACATAATATGGTGACCATGCCCGTGCAATGCCTTACAAGATTATGGTCGATGATTGCCAATTTCTAGATTTTATTCTTGATTGTTAATCGCATTTTAATTATCCGGTACATGGCAATAGGAATTTAGATTCGATGACTCAAGCGCCATTGCTATGTACACCATCAGCTGATACAGTTTGCCGCTTGAACTCTCAGTGCAGCATTGTAAATTCTATACTAGGCTTTTATGTCCATTAACGCAGTTACGTGATTGTTCAAAGAAACAGGTAATATGGTACTTAAACAATAATTGATTCCTCTTTATTTTTCTTTGTCTGAAACGTCTCTATG
>JARPRG010000444.1:215881-228101 GCA_031001745.1 Hartigia nigra | reverse complement strand
TTCAAAGAAACAGGTAATATGGTACTTAAACAATAATTGATTCCTCTTTATTTTTCTTTGTCTGAAACGTCTCTATGAACATAGCTTGCAAGTACAGCCGTACTGGTTAGCAGCGAAGTAAGACAATGGCGCCACAGTTGCAGTGCCTGCCCTATAGTTTTCCGACGGTCAAACAGGGATAGCGGAGGCGTCGATAACCTATAGAAATAATCATGCGTAGTCGAGCAACAACGGACAACACTTGTATGCATTTATTCTGAAAGTACTTACTCTTGGAGTTTTCTGTGATTAAGAGGATTGTTGTTTTACCGTAAACTATGGAAGCACTTTGGAATAAATTGAACTTAGAACGTCCACCGAACAATACTTGTTCTATTCTATCACGTGAATTTGGTATGAAATTACTTTTGCACCGGTTTAACCTGCATTCAGTAATAATATTTTTAGCAAGAAAATAATACATATTTTAGATAGCTACGCTTTCTCACATATTCTGGATAATGCTATAAAGGATCTAGATACTCAGGATGTTCTACACAAGGAGGCTGCTATTCTCAGTCGTTTGATCTACCGCTTTAAAAGTAAATTTCGAAGCGATAAGGGCTTGAAAAATATGGAAAAGTTAAACCGAGCTCTTCTCAACTACCTGAATCTAGCGTTAGGGACTGAATATAAACATTTGAAAGACTGTATAGAACTTAATGGTAAAACTGTGGCTTTGCCAACACGACAAATGGTGGAATATGTTCTTGTCAAGACGCAAGGTTTTGCTAAACTTATGATTCGCATCGAAGAGGTGGCTAAGCAAGCTGCTAGATTCTTTCAAACAAGGATTAGCTTAGGTCAAGCATGGGTGATGTCTGTGATAGGCTATGCCGTGATCAGCAGAATTTGGTACATTATATATCGATTATACTATTTTTAATATCGTTGCTTAACGACCTACTTACCATCTGTTTTTTTTTTATGTAGGTTGTTGTCACGGCACATGCTTAAAAAATGTTGCGAATGGTACAATAATCTTTACTATTATTTAAACAAAATTCGAAGCATTGGAGTACCCTGGCTTCCAAGTAATTATATGCTTCCCAGCAACCTCACAGTTTGGATTGCTGTACCCTGGGTTACAGAGGAAATTAAAAGGTTCGATCTAATCAACTTAACGCTACCAATATGCTATATGAAATATTAATACAAAATTTGATTCAGTGTTCCAATGCACGAACAAGGAGCAGAGACTATATTCAAGCTTATCACATCGAAAACAGATGATCCTGAAGTGGATTTAATATTTGATATCGAAGATCTGGATCAAGTTGCGAAACCAACAAATTGCTTACATGCCACTATGCCTAATAAGAGAATCGATGAAACAAAGAGTGAGCATAAAGAAGTTAAAGTTGATCACAGTCTCCCCTTAATGGACGACATTGGAAGTATGTGGCGAATTTTGATAATGAATTTTTCAGCATAGAAGGATTACAGCATAAAAAGATTTTTTGTTTCAGAGCCTATTAAGCGCAATGCTTTTCAGTTAGTGTGTACACAAGATAAAAATACATTGGAGTCTAAACCGATGGAGCCAGTAAATAGGACGAGGAAAATTCTAAAAAAGGAGAAGAAATCTCTTGTATCAAAAAAAGAAAAAACGATCAAAGAAGTGAATACTCCAAAAACAAAAGAGATCGTGACGGAGACTGACCTGATTAAATATTTAACGATGGACTCGTATCCTGGTCTGGATAAACTACAGTGTAACATATTAAGAAAAAGTATAAAAAAGTGTTTAATCAATGTAAAAAAGTGCGAGCGCTCCGATACAAAGAAACGAGCCCGATTATTTTCGCGAATCAATCAAATTGTACAAGATTGGCTAAACTGATGCAACTTTATTAGATTTAGTTGATCATTCGTACACTTGCAAAGGATATCGACCATTACACGTCGAAGCACAAAACCAAGAGAAGACAACAAATAAAAGATACTTAGTAGTGTTCTCAAAAAATAAAAAGTAAAACATTAATTAAATTCATTGAAAATTGGTGCTTATTCTATTGTATCAGTTACTGTTATGGCCGCTGCTTCCTCAAGAGATTCTAAGTGTAAGCGTCGCACAAAGCGATGCGTGTCGTGCGTAACATAGCTTGCCGCATAGAGATCGGCATTATGCAAACAAAGAACAATTTGCAGTTGTAGCGTGCAGTATATTTGTCAATCCAAGGTGTCGAGCAGCCGTGTCGTTACGCATCGTAAACGAGATGCAGATGTCCGGTGTACCTAGGAGGTGCCACCCAAAGTTTAAATCCAAGATCAGGGACTCTCTTCTTGAGATTGTTAAAGCAGCACGCCCGGAACTGACGTGTTCCGCAGCTGTTAATGCATTCTCGTCCGCACTGATCACAGGAAAGCGCTTCTCCGATGGTCCAAAGAGTACAGACTGTTATGTAAAAAAAAAAAAAAGGAATAAGGAGACTGCGTGATAAATTATTTAATTAACTGAGACAGTCATTGGACATTAGAATTCCTTTTTATCTTTTCCAGCCTTCTGTAAGAGTTTCGTCGAGTTCAAAGTTCCCTAGAGGTTCCTCAGGGGCTAGGATGAAAAACTCACGGCTATCCGATGCATTTATGGATGTCGCGGCATCATGAAAGTCTCTTCGCGAATGAATCTTAAGCAACTAATTACAACTTCCCTGCCCACTCTGCTTGGGTCAATGCATAACTTTGCGCGACTTTTGGCAGCCATCTTGATTGACGATACATGCCTATAGAAATCTCTTCGATCACCACAGAAGAAAATTTTCAATAACTATTGAATTATTTGTTACGGTTTAAACAGTGACTCGTATCTTATCCCGGATTTATACAGTTGAACTGGACCTAAATCTAAACTTCTAATGAGTCAGTGAATTGACTGGAAAGCTTCGAATTAATACGATCAAAGGAAAGATTTTGATTAAGGAATCGTGCGGTGTCATTACATGGGAATTAAGAGAGTTTCATCTTAGCAGCTAAACTTAAGAGGATGGCCGATACCTCCGAAAGATTATAGTATTATACTATACACTAAATACCCGATCAACGTTATACTGGATTTTCAAAGAGCAATAACAAAATCAAAATCCGTAACAGTATTTCCAAAAATAACTTACCTGCTAAAAGGATAATTGCGCAGGCATGTCGACCCATTATCTCTTAGATGATGATGACTCGAAGTCTTCTCAGGATATTTTGATGAATTGGCTCAGTTCTGGATGCTGAACAGAAATTAAATATCAAAAATTTGTATTAACTGCTTAATCTTTGTCTTCTCAACCCAAAGACTGTACTCACCGGTACCGATGAGAGCTGGCGTGGAAATGATAACCCTGAGGGTTGTCGTCTGTTGCTTCTCTTCCCTGTATATCTTCCCCCACCATAGTGAACAGGTATCCACTCCTGATCTATACCCTACCAGTCCCCTCCTATCCTGGAGGATTTTCGACTCATCTGTGAAAATATCATCTACAGCGCTGAAGTCCTGTGATCTACCTTGAGCTCTTAAGAACCTCATTATGATAACAGAAACATTACAATTAGCGTTCAATCTACGGATGAACCTCTTACACGACTTGTGTTTGTGTTGAACGCCTTTTTGGATTCTGATTTCTCATCTCGCCCACTCAACGTCGCATCGGCAAATCAACGAATTAGCGATAAAAAAAAAGCTTTGCCTTCCTGATTAGACAGAAATTTCATATCGCGGATGATTGAATCAAAATCGTGTCGTAAAAGACTTGGCGATAACGATCGTAAAAGCGATACAATGTTTGATAATTTTATTGCTGTGATTGCTAATAAAATTTTGAAGGATGCTGACCGATATCCCTTCGTAGAAGGGACTCTTTGTCCGCCTAAAAATTGTCGCAGATGTTCGATACCCCTGAATTATACAGTTCAAATTACTGATTGGTTCTATGCTATTAGAAGAATTGATCGGCATTTTATTATTTTAATAAGGGATTAAATCGAGCCTGCATACCAGGTATTCGTAATGGCAATGCATAATCTACTAAAAAGATTTACTTATAAAAATACTCAACTGACAAAAACCATCGTACAATACATAAGAAACAATAAGAAATTATTTCTACCAATAATTTATATACGGTATATAACATTGAAATTCATATATTGACCTACATATTGTATATTTATGAGACATAAATTATCCAGAAAAATTTTAATGAGTAGTACGCGAGTAAAATGTTAGATGGAGATACTGACGCTTGAAATTTGTTCGCACCATGAACTATTATTAAGCAAGAAACGAATCTCCTGCATGAGATACATACATATAGTAAATTTCGTCATATAGTTTTTCCTTTCTTCATGAATTTACATTATGCTTTTCAATTTCAAAATAATAACTGACACAAGTAATACTCGCACATCTTCTTAACGAAGGAGCCCCAACAAAAGGGAAAGAAAGGTGACAGATAATATTTCTCGTTTGGAGAATTGGATCTGATGGTGTAGTTAAACGATATAAGCTGACGTATGGCGTTTTCTTTGAGAATTATTAAAAAGTAGAATTCTAAAGGATTTTGCAAGAATGACGGAAATAACGGACGATCCACGGGAAGTTCTCAGCCTTCTGAATTCATTAGGATTTGTAGGAATTACGGCTCCACAGCTGAAAGCTTTTATGAAAGGTAACGCTTATTTTCTTTTATCTTAATATTGTCACCTGTAACTGTAATTGTAATGGGTTTTTTTATTTTTGGATTATTTGTACTTGTAGTCAGTTTAATTTGCATCGTGCTAATCCATTACGATACACTCTCAAAATTAATTTATCTTTTACAAGACTTAAAGCTCTACAGAAAAATCAAAGAGCAAGAACGTCAACAATGGAAGGAGGAAGCAAAACGAAAAATCTTAAGTAAACAACAAAAATTATATAGACAAATATTAGAAGAACAAGCGAGAGAAGCGGAACATGCCTCTGGCGAAAGCATTTTACAAACTTCAAATTATGAAGATACCTCTAAGATCAAGATTAAAGTACACTGCGAATCTGAAGAAAAAGAAAATCATAAAACCGTAGAGAGAACTCAAAGGTACACGTTAAGTGAATCTCGTACTCCTCGTATAAAGGAAGATACTCATACAAAAGCAGCAGTAGTAACTGGCAGCGCTAGTACTTCGCCAAAGTGGATAGAAGAATCGAAACAGCGTGCTGAACGATCAAGAAGTCGATGCAAATCTCATCTTAAGGATCTGCCAGCTGACAACGTACAGTGGACTTCCTCTGATTTATATAAACAACGAAACGCAAAGCATATTAACGATGCAAAGCAATCTGAAACTCATAAAAGACCTACAAGTGCTCCAGAATTATCTAAGCAGCCGCAGCATCTTCGATCGAGAAGTGCAGTATCCGATTCAGCTGCAGTTACTCATTTACCATCGACTCGACCAGCATCAAAAAATTCTTCACGAACTCAGCATAAGTCATGTGAGTTTTAAATAAGTACGTAGTAAGTAACTATGATATTAAGAAATATAATTTAAACTCAATTGTTCTGTTATTCGTGTCTAGTTATAAGACCTTGGCGGCTACAGCCAGATAGTCAGAAATCTACAATTAGAGGCCACTCAGATCCTGTTAGTCTTTATCAAAAGTATCAGCACGAGTGGAAGCAATTGGCACTACCTGGAGAAGAACATCACTCAGCTGTCCGATGGGCAGTTCGTGAGAAAATGCTTGGCTCAGACCCAAACCCTCGAGTAAGACTATACTGTATAAAAAGGTTTTTAAAAATACAAACAATTTGTAATCTTTTTATTATAATTTCCAGCCGGTCCCACGTAAACCCTCTGGCAGTTTGACATCGAGGAAAAAATAATACATTCGTCGTTGCTTGCTCATACTATTATGTAAATCAAGATATTTTAATACAATATTTTTTCATACTATGTTTTTTTATTTGATTGATTTATAATATAACAATCATTTCATATATTTCCTAATGTTGACTGAGTTGGAATTTACGTTCCACCTTATGAGCATCTGTTCTGTTCATATGGAAGACTAATTTATCTTCTATTGCCTTTGCAGCACGTTCGGTCAGAACCAATGTCTGATGTTTCAACATACTGTAGACATTTAATCCTGTAAACAAGAAATAGATAAATGAACAGATAATTTCATAATTATGATTGATTCATCGATTAAAGTTCAATGCATTTCAGGTACTTACCATAAACAGGCATCAAGTTTACATGTTTAATTTTATCTGTGGCTATAGTAATGTTTTTTGGCATGATATCGTAATCATCAACGAATAAAACAGCTGGACCCCAATTTCTTGCATCAATTAAATCACTGATGTAAGCAGGATCATCCGTTGGAATCTCAAGTTCATTAACCAAATGCAGATCGTCCTGTGCTAGCTTGACAGAAAGAGTCGAAGCAAGACCAGCGACACGAGTGTAAAAGGGAAGCATGTAAAAATGAGTTGTAGGTGAACGTGGTCCATGAGCAATACCACCTCCTTTCCAAAGAGGAGACCTAATGCTTCCATGACGAGCTCGTCCTGTTCCCTTCTGTGGCCAAGGCTTGCGACCGCCTCCCTTTACTTCGGCACGAGTTTTTGTATGGTCATAGCACTACGAGAAATCCATAATAAATATTTGTACCAAAGTAGAGGAATAGATTTTTAACTATTCTTTACTTACTACGTAGCGATACATGCGTTGCCACCTGGCATTCTCATGAATAATATCTATACGAGGCTGTGCTCCATAAACTTCAGGATGAAGATAAATCAAACCTAATTTCTTTTCCTCAATCGTGTCGAGATTCTCGAGCCAAACTTCTCGACGTTTTAAATACAACCGGTCCTCATCTATGTAGCTTCTCTTTGAAATTATGGGTGTCAGTTCTTGACTTTCTGTTGATTGACCCTGAACTGCTGTACTGAACTTTGCCAGGTGACACGGACACCCGTAAAACTTTCCGACAAGATTTCGAAGAATCAACGACATTGCTCTGTAAAAACTAAATCAGCTATTACTCCATAACCTGGCAGTGAGGTTATAAATGTGTGAAAACAGAAATGGAGTAAAGTAACAGAACCAGGCTTACCAATAACGTTCTATTCAATGGCGGAGCTAGTTCCGATTTACTATTGGCTGTAAAATTTGCCTCTATCTTCCCCAAAATAAACCAGACAATTTTACCGCCAATATTAGCTGACGATCGGAGCGAAGTGGATCTTTTTTGTAATTATCGTCGGAATCAGATTGAAAGATATAAAAGATGTTTGGTAGAAGAGGCGTGGAACTCATTAAGGAGCTGAACCAGTCACTCGATAACATTCCGCCTTTCAACGTAAGTACTGCAAGATTATAACCTTGCTCCTGAACAAATATTTTGTATTTATCCAATATGGTAATTAAATTCGTCATCATTTACAGGAAGAATTAGTTACTGAAATACTCGAGGAAATGCAAAGACTTTACAATGAGAATAGGATTGACGTGTGCGTATTTCAAGCTTATCGTCACATTTTCAACATCGCCCAGAGGCTATTGTTAAAAAAAGGCCCTTTTATAAAAAAAAAAATGGCGTCGATGAGATGCTCAGAACCTGACAGGATGAGCGCTAAACTATTTTAAAAGTAGCTCCTAGGCTGTTCATTTAAACGATGAAATATTTAATGACAGAATATTTGAATTTTCATCAAAATTCGATTGCAGTGAAACCAGGCCGGATGATCCGGAAACTTACTTATCGCTAAGGGTTCGACATGCCGTACTGACTAGGGATAAGCGATGTATCCTTGCGTATCTTTACAATCGTCTACGAAGAATTAGACAGATGCGATGGGAATTTGGTAGCATTCTACCGCCGGAAATCACAGCCTCCTTGTCAAAACCGGAAGTCAATTGGTTTAATTCATACAACAAGTGTTTGGCGACGTACATGAGGTCCATAGGCGATAACCATGGTTTAAATCTGACTGCGGATCTTGCGCCTCCCAAGTCCCTCTTTATAGAGGTAAAGTAAATTTATTTCTGACATTTTAAACTGACACACAAGATTATTATCGTCGCGTCCTTCCTCTGAAAGATTTTTTAAAAGATATTTAAATATTCAAGGCTGCTTTTGGCAATGATAATTAAAATCAGACGTTCGCTAAATACAAGGCTTAATACATTCTTCTGACGTTGTTATTAACATATACCGTCTATTATGACTATCGCTTATGATTTACCATTTCAGGTCAAGTGCTTAGCTGACTACGGCAAGTTCGAATTTGGCGACGGGGAGTCTGTGCAGTTAAAGAAAAATACATATCACTTACTGCCAAGAAGCGAATGTGAGCAGCTAGTGAGACAAGGTATTCTTGAGCACGTGACCACATGACCACGTGAATCCTGACACCCCCACTTCAAGAAGTTCGAGTCTAAACGCTTTCTCTCGGGATATCCAAATAAAAATTCTATACCTTTTAAATGGTTGCATCCTTCTCTCATCCCGTTTATTGACAGTCAACTTGTACGCGGCATTGCGAAAGAAAGAAGCAAAAGATCGAGTGAGAGTCGCTCTCTGCCTGCAGATCCTTATAACTCTTCGTCTGTGATTGATCGTCTGTCGCTACCGTCTTGATTATTTTGTTTATTACCTCGCTGAGAAATGAACGCGAATAACGTCAACAAAGGAGCAGAGGCCTTCGCCTCTTGCTCCTTGATTCAGGGCCGTTAGCGAGGAGCTCGTTTAAAATTCGAGACCCCGCATATCCACTGCTTCATTAGGTATTTCCCATACGGTTTTAAAGCCACAATTTAACCGAGTGCCAAAGCAACAGGGATTTCCTAGGAGCCAGCGTTCGCTAAAGCGATATTCTGCTGTGCGACTTACGGAGCGATGCATTCACTCCTAGAAGGGGAAACCGTCCACATATTATCTATTGAGATATTTCTTACAGTGTTATCCAGAGTAATAAATTCTACTTTGCTCAGTGTTTCGTGTGAGTCCAAGTAGTCCGTGGAAATGCTCTTCTCTGTGTTAACACGAATTCTCGGAGGAAACCTTTTACGACTCGGTAAGTCTTTATTGCATGCTAAATAATATAAAGGATCTTTCCGCAAGATGTAAACGACTATTTCTGTCTTCTCTAAAATTGCGGCTATTGTGCTATATCCTGTGTGTAATTCTTAGGAACTTAGTAGATACTTTTGGATCCTGACAGCTAATGTTCACGACCATTTAATAAGCGCCAGTTAAAAACCAGCACTGCTACCACGATTCTCATTGAGTCATTGTACTTTCCTAACAAAAAAAAAATATGATACCGCACTAAGGCATCATCAGAAATACCAGGAGCCTTTGATAGTCGTACATTCGGAACAACTGAAGTATAAAACGAGATACTTATAAATGGCAGATTTGTCATTGCGTTGTCATTATTTGTTTCACCTCGACATTATAAATTTTCTACTGTCATAAATCGCATCTGATCGATCTGGACACAAGCTCGAGTGATTCGCTTCAGACGTTTACAACGACTAACATTTTTTGAACATTTCGCGTATAGATATCCTGGATATATATTGCTAGTGGGACACGTATATATATATATAGGGATACAAGCGAGAACAATGTCAGCAGAATGTACTTTCAGAGTCTCCACTGATCCCGCACGTGTGATAATCTCGAGATAATGTATTTTGTAGAGATATCTCACTTTGGTTTTCCCCACATAACTCATAGACGGTAAAACATACATCGTAGAAACGGAGAACTCGATGCTATTGAATTTGTGAGAGTATAAGAGACGGGAGCTATGTATTATAAAGCTAAATCCAACGAAGGATACATTTCTATATTCGATAACTGACATTTATTGAATGACTAATTATTTGTATCTCATTCCTAATTCTTTTTGTTCATTGTCATTTAATTATTCTGCAAAATGAGAAATATTCTATCAAAATTACATCACATGGTATTCTTTAAAAAATTATTAAACACTGTGGATATCATGTGACATCGCACATTGATAATAAAAATGTCGAATTCATGTTTCCTAACCATCCAGGTAAAGGATGATCGATGAGTCTACATGATCTTGAGAAGACCCTTGGGAAAAACCACCCCGATGGGTCTTTCCAGGGTGTACGAAAAGAGACGGAATATAAACAGACAATAAAATACCTGTGAAACAATCCTACGCGGTCAACGATTGAGACATGCTTCCTGGGAGTTCTCGGGTCTTGAAAAGTAAAGGTAAATTTCGATGGTTTTACATCGGTATCGGAAATATCACCGGACATTCCAGTCATAAAATTTTACTTAGTCACGGGTATCTCTTTCCATCTTGGAATACTTAGTCAGTTTATTGTATTTTCGTAACGTTGCTCTAGAAGATGAGACACGATAGTATTCTCAAAAGTTAAATAGCAGTATAATAATCCTTTTGGAATTTCCAAAGAGTAATAAGCACTTCAAACTGTTGTTGAATACCTTTTATGGAGGTCAGGAATCCAAAGTGCAGATACATCATCTTTGCCTATTGTCTTCCATTGTAAGATATTAGTCAGCTCCTTTCACAAATTAATAGTTGCTTATTTCTTACCGCTGCGGTAAGTATTTTTACCGTTTTACGTATTTACATACAGCTGATGAAAGCGACAAGACGCAACCATCCTGTGTAACTCCACATATAGCAGATACTTTATTATTGAGTAGCTATTCCAGAAAATGTTAACGTAATTTCATAATTATCATTAACAAGGAAATCGAGTAAACTAGGCATTTTCAAAGTGCAGTGTATTAAACCGTAAGGAGAAATCGACGTACACAGGACACTGACCTAGGATATTGTTACCGCGGAAATTTTCTAACGTGACGCAAAGCAAAAAATACAAAGAAAAGAATAGGTAACGAGCACTAAAAGTCGTACAGTGTTAGAGAGAAGGAACAGCTCGGGAATTAATATCATATATGAACTTGGTATTAAGGGTGTATTCTAAGACTCACTATAGGTGTTATATCTTACTCAATTGTACGCACGTAAATAGAGACGTGATGATATTCGTATTATCATCAGTGAGTCGTTAGAATATACCCTAAATACTGATTTATCTTGTAGTCGAAGTTTCAGCAAGTCCACACGATAATGTCCGATAGGATGACGAGAGCAGAAACAAATAAACGTTTACGGTAGGGTCGATCATAAGAGGATTAGGAAGACAAGAGTTGTTTGTAATATAAACGCTATTGAATCGAGCCAGCAAATGTTAAGAAATGCTAACGGAGAAGTCTGGCTAATTGGCTGGTTGACCTGGAACGTCGTGAATGGGGTTTTCCCTTAGATGAGTTTGCCGGTATTGCCGATAGAGGCGCCACTGTTCCTCGGTCAGCCATTACTAAGTTACTACTGCTGGTTCTGGTAAACGCATCGTCAGTTTGTACTGAAACGCCAGGCAGATTGTCGTGAGCTCTCCTCGTACATCAAGGTCAGACTGTAACGAGATATCTGAAATTTGAAATTGATCTTCTTCCGGTATCATCATAAATCAATAGTGCGTGCTCGTAATACAAGAGGATATATAATTTTTTCCGATAAAGATCAAAATCGTGAGTTGTGACTAGGAAGGAGCAACTATAAATGGTGTTCTTGAGGTCCACTGCTAACTGATAGTCAGTTCGTCAACAGCCAGTAACTGCTTCGTGAGAATGACTAGTGAAGTGAATACGAAAGGATTGATATAATTGAACGGAAGAAGGCGAACAGAGCTACTTCAATGCTACACTCGATCAATTTAAAATTATTCATGAAATAGGTTAGAACGTTTCTATAACTGATGTTGAGGTTATCTAGAATTTAAATGTTATAGGCTTGAAAATCGTTTGTCAAGAACGAATATTACAGATCGAGAAAGCACGCTTTACGCTCTACAGGTTTATTTGGTGTGCTAATCAGTTAGCATGAGCAGCCCGACAAACGTGAATGCTAAGTTAACAAGTTCTTTTAATATAAGCCTTGTGCAAATTGCCTTTACGTGATTTTCTAAAATTTAATTTATTGTCGCGAAAACTCGCGATAATAGCAACTGTCGTGAAAAACAAAAACTACCCGCCGGAAATAGCGGGTGCGCGCTCGGACGCGCGCGCCTTAATGCTGTGTCGGTGTTTTTTGTGATCACAGTATTTTTCGTGCGACAT
>JARPRG010000444.1:187991-215781 GCA_031001745.1 Hartigia nigra | reverse complement strand
CTGTTCGTAGTAGAGAAGTGGTGTTCAGGTACCCAAAAGACAGCGAAAATGTGGCAACCAGCATCCGAATCAGTTAAGAGGAATGTTGCAGATAGCGGAGAAAAGTGTGAACGGATATTGGACTCCGGACACGTTGACTCCGGATTCCTCTCGGGTGGCAACTTAGTAAGTTCGGGAGTCAGCTTGGAATTGGAGGAGACGGAAGTCAGAACACCTACCCTTGGGAAAATTGAAGCTGCACCACAACCGATGCGAGCTGACAGTGGAGTCGACGTGGGACTTAGTGAGAGTCTTGGCCAACTGACTATCAAGCCAGTTGTGACCAATTGTTTTGACAAAAAGATTCAGTTTGAACCGACTTTAGAACTTGCACCTGTCACGGCGAAGATCACTCGGTTATCTGAGACACAACCCCAACAAGAACAGCAGCAGCAACAACAAATTAGTCAACATCATCCTCATTATTATCATCACACCAGTCAGCATCAACAACAAAAGCATCTTACACAGCAAGAACAGCATCTGGGAAATACATCAAAACAATTCCCGCAACAGCCATGGGAGTTGTATTATATGCAAGACGATGACGGGGACACGTAAGTCATTTTATTTAAAAAAAATAACTAAATACGCGCAATTACTACTGTTAACTGTGCCAGTGAAAGTGAATAGAGCAGGGGAACATTGATAGTTGGTTAGCGAAATATTCGATTTAATGGCGATGGGTCACGCCAACAGTCAGTCAATCCAAAGTAAGAGTCAAGACGCTTAGAACGTATTGTGTATTTAAAAAAAGAAAAAGTAATAAAACTATAAAACTAATTGCTCTCAAATATTTTTTTTAATTATCACGTCTTAAATACTCTTTTCTTGATTACTCTCCTTTCTATTCGTTCATTATCCAATAGCCTCTATACTCTTATCAAATGCCAGTTCTAGCAAACTTTAAATCTTGGAGGTTAGTACACGAGCATAAAAAATAAAAAATCTATAGGGATAGAAAAGAACTTGGTTGCGCAAAGAAGCATAATATCACATTTATACTATAAGTTTCAAAGTACTGTAAACGTTAAATATTGAATCCAGATATTTATATGCTTTTATATATTTTTATAGGCAACTGCACATCGCAATCGTTCAAGGATTCGTCGAGGCAGCACTTAGTCTGATAAGGATGGTGCCACATCCTTGTCTGCTGAATATTCTTAATGACGATGGTCAATCGCCATTGCACTTGGCGGTTCTCACGCATCAGGCGATCATCGTGAGACGTCTGATACTCGCTGGAGCGAATCCTGCACTTCGTAATTCCCGAGGGAACACAGCACTGCACTTGGCTTGCGCAACGGGCGACATTTTGTGCGCCGATGCACTGACCAAGTCTGTCATGACAATGGAGAAGAAATATCTGTTCCCGAATAGACGAATGCCTGCGCTACCCCAGAACCTGGAGCAACGTAACTACGACGGTGAGCTGCTCATCCTTTCTTTTCTTTCTTTTTTTTTTTTTTAATTTAATCGACTCCCTACGGGTTAGGATCTAATTAAATTCATGAAAGCGACCCAGAGATTTTACTGAATGTAAATGGGGATTAGGATGAGCTCGATGGCTGATGCATCGTTCCGTACAGGGAATTCCACAAGACTGAGATCGAAAAAAGGACTTTCCAGTCTGTGGTTCGACGACTGGATAGTCACAATGTGACTACGCGGAAACACGCGATCTTCCACGCACATTGACGCCAACACGACGGAATCGTTTGTTGGACGCAATTATTACAGGAAAGTTCTGGCCTTCGGATTTAGCGACACGACTGTTACACGGATCGCCTTGCCTGCGCTAATTGTCGCATAATTTTAATTTCTAATTTCGCTGATGAAATCAGACTTTTTAATAAACGTTACTAGGACTCGGGAACACGAGACCTCACGGCACCAGGGGATTCCCAAACTATGACGAAGTATCTTCTCGTATCATACCGTGGCGCAACGGTATCGTTATATTTCCTTGTAGCGTGGTCACAGCTAGTTTCTCTCTCAAGTTTTTGCAGTTTTGCTTCTCTTGGCTAAGTCGAGCTGTCTTATTGCCAAATATCGTGATGCGTGGAGAATATGTTACGTTGTCCAGGGTCAACGGTCACGAAACGTAGACGCACGACTGTTTTTTTTTCTTTTCTATAACTGTTATATCGCTGAAAATATTATTTTAACGTATTTCTTATATTTTCTGGCGGAATGGCTTGGCAATCTTTTATTTTCCCACAAGTTCTAACGTAGCTCAGAAGTCATAGTTGACGCTATGACGAATTTGTCAGAAATCACTGCTTTATTATTTTTCTTTCTTTATTCTTAGATTTCCTTTCCCTGTTGCCGTTATTGTTATTCAGAAACTTTTGTGAAATTCCAAACTCCGGGAAGTCCCAGAGGGCAGTGTTATCGGCATTTAGGTTATTTTCTTTTCAAAGCAAGTTCGTTGCTATTGAAAGAACGTTTTACAAAAGACAGAAAATTGTCATGACGAATCGCTATGCTGGCTTCGTGGCTACAAATATTCTCAGTATTTGCTCACCAAATCTCAGCGTCCTTCCTGTCTGAGTTGTTACTCCCTCTTCGTCTACCAGTCTTAAACCTTTGACTCTCTAGAAGCCAGACTCATCAGTTTTGCCCATAGAAACACATTTCTCTATTTTTAACGGGGAATTTTGCTTTTTCATGGAATTTCTGGTCAAGTGAAATTGAAGTTTATTTTCCGGGGTAAACCCTAACACGCCGTCCTTGTTTTATTCTCTTTGTCCCTATCAATGTCGCTGACGCCATTGGACCATGGAATAAAGCAAACCCGGTTATCACTGTAGACCCAGATCGTACTAATCGAATGATCAGCCTGCTAACCGTTGTAAAACAAGTAATTGACAATGAATGTTACGTCCGCCTAAAAGCTTTGCGAGGTTGAGACAGATCATGGCTATTATGAACGGTTACATTTGAAATGCACGACACGTTTCATTGCTCTCCTTCCAACTGTGTCGTCCTGGGACTCCACCTGGTGGTACCAAAAAATTCATGAAAATCTATCTGTCCTCAATAAACCATAGAAACTCATTATTGTCTCGACGAATAACTAGATTCTTCCCACCTAACCATGGACACTTATAACTTTATTATTCAATTGTTAATACTTTTAATTGGTGGCAAAGAAAAATAATAATGCGGTCGTAAGAAGGCAGACTCGATGGAATTTTTTAAAGAGGATTTTTTTCCACGTATTTTATTCGATTCAAAGCAACTTTCAAAGTTTTCTTTGCTCGAAAGTAATATGGATCCCGGACAATTCGAATGACTCAATCGCGATTCCTGTAAAAATCTGAAGTATCGAAATTTTAAGGATTAATTACTCTATTCGGCAGATCTAATAAATCCGTTCTACTGTTCTGTCGTATATTGGATGACGAGTAGCTTTCAGAATCTTGGAATTCCCATGTGGCGTCATCATTGTGCATCGGTGTCTGTATGTCTTTACGTATATTACGTACGCTTCTTGTTGTATACGTTTACGCTGTATAACAGCTCTAGCCGCGCTTATGTGTACGTGATTAAATGGCGTAACCAGAGGCCATTCTAAAAATCATTGGAATGACTTTGGCTCGTGAAATCTTAACACAGATACATCCATATCCAGTCGAATCTTTGTAATTTCACTATACCTAATATCACTGCTAGTGTAATCACGCTTCCCAGCTTTTCAGCTGTCCTTGGAATTAATATACTTGCAATTTACAAACTATACTCTACGTATACTTCATACTCGACGGGCATTGTGAGCGTCCTGTAAATTGAAAGTCGGCTAAATTCTCTTGACTCTTGGACAATATGCAACAACCTACTTTGCCTTTCGTTGCACTCTGGCGAAAGTGTCCATTAGTTTCTCAATGTCATTGTCTCTTTTGGAGTATCCCGTGCACGTAACGTTGCATCACTGCTACGGAATTTGTTTCCAACGAATTCCATCAGCCACATAATCTACATTAATTAACTTATCCGATCACGCACCGTTTTTCATCCGATATCCTGGATTGCAAGAATTTTTTTAATCTGAAAAAATTCCACGCTGTCCCTGCAGCGCCTCGAGGAAAATCCGGCAGGATTTTTCTGTACTTTCCATTACAAAGACTAATAGTAGTCGACCTTGATTCTATGGCCGGACTCCGAATAACTCCAATCTCATCGCATTCTTTTTACAATCGTCCCTGTCTCTGACTCGATGCTGGGTCGACCAATTTCTTGCTCGCAGAATCAGACCCTTGTCTTCTTCCTGAACATCGACATACATTTTCTATCTATTGCAGAGTGCCGTTACCTCATTGTCCCAGTCAAAAAAAAAAAGAGATATGGAATGTACCTTGTCTTAGGATATCTATTGTCGAGGTCATTAAAATGCTTCATCCTCGTCTTATCGGTCGAACGCAATTGTCACCGACATAATCAATTCTAATAAACACTGATACGGACTTCTGACGCAGCGACGTGGACTTTCCTAGGTAGATCTTTTACGACTAATCGTAAGATTAAGCAGCTTTTAACGTACCCTGTTTATGCTGATACGATAAACTGATAATACGCTATATAAAATTGGGTCGCAGGTAGACCTATTTATTCGACTGCTAACGGCCTTGCCAAATCGTCGGGTTTATATTGGTAGCGAGGAAAACAGAGTGTGGAATGTGCTCCGTAACCGCCCTTTGGTGATGTCAGAATTCTTAAACCTTGCTTAAAGTAGTTTCGTTAGATTCAGTAGACTTTTACTCTTCTTTCAAAGAAACACCGCGTTTCTTTGTTTTACAATATAATTAATACTTTCTATATATAGATCGGTCGTTGTATCATTGATCATCGTTGATTATCAGTAGATACTTAATCAGACAATATCTTTAACAAGACTTTAGAATACTTACGCATGTACTTGAATAGATACGTGCTTACGTTCGTACACACGTATCTACGTACGTACGTACGTTACATCACGCTGCTATGTGGCAGAAGTCGAAGCAGATGTTTTTGACATTTAAAAATACCTGTTCGGCTATTTGCGCGCCGCGGCATTCTCGCCTCGGGAAACCCCACAATGGCGTCGAAGTCGGTGGATCCTCGCTCGAGCTTGAGGACGTCACGTCGGGCGCCTCTGGCTCTTTTAGCCTCGATTCTCAAATTGTTCAATAAAATTTCATTGAATTACAGAGTGCCTTCTATGTCGAATCGGTACAATCAATGTCCGAAACGAAACTCTGCATTTGCATGAATTAAGAATGACGGGGACGATGAATTGCGTCGTCGATTGGTCGAATTGCACAATGAGACGACGTTGTGTTTTCTTGACCTGTGACTCTGTTGTCTCTGTCTTCTCAGAATCTCTGCTACTACTATTCTACCCGTGGCGTTATTTACATTACGAAAGACTCTGCTCTGATCTGTTGCAAAAGTCTGATCTAGTCCGAATGACCAACAGCAGATCTATAAGAGTTCGATCGCGAGGAAATCGAACGATACGATCATTCTAAGAGGACTTGTTAACGACAGGACTTTGCTTGTTGGTTGGATTAACGCAGTTGCTTAGCCATTGAGATTCTAATGGCTTGTTATGTCCTGGGACAAATGACAAGAACGTGAATGATAGGTGTGACGTCTACGTTTACATCCCGGTCGCCACGAGTTGAACCGCGTAACCTAGTTAAGCGAACGACGCTTTAAAAGTAATTAATGATTCTCGTTTGGTCCTGACTACCGGATTCTAGAGAAATTGATTTATCGTATTCGGTGTCTTCCCGACGCCCATGAGACTTCTAGCGAGAGTTCTTTAGGATGGAATTTACCCGCTGGCATCACGGGGGTTCGCCTCGAGTAAATACTTGTGTTTTTACGGGACGCCGCCAATGGACAAAACTCTGGTAACTCAGGGTGGTTAATTTTAGCAGTCGCTTTGATCGGGGCGAACCTAGTTTGGACCGCGGGACGCCAGCCAAGCCTCCGACAATGATTCACCACGTCTTCCTAGTTCTATCTATATCGCCTCTAGCGGCATGTGACTTGGCTGCCTTCTCAAAAATATCCTGGTCGATCCAACGAATTCGACCTAGCCTCATCCTACTGAGATTCTTGTCATCCTCATCATCCCCATCATCAGTCTCAGTCTCGTGGACGGGTCGCGATAAAGATATTTGAGGTCTCTTGCATACGAGTAAACGAGCAAGCGCGTGAAGGAACTAAGAATTGGATTGTTGAATGAAAGTCCAAATAACCAGTGATTAAGCTTCGACGCTATAGTCTCTGCGCCTTAGTACACAAGACACTGTTTATCTTAAAACGCTTCTAACGTTCTCTTTTCTTTATGTTTTCAGGAGAGATGTGCCTGCACATAGCAGCAGCCGGAGGCCACGTTGAACTGGTGAGATTACTGCTGCGCTTGGGAGCTGACCTGGAGGCAAGGGAAGCCTTGTCCGGGAGGACTGCGTTGCATCTTGCCGTGGAACGTGGTTGCCGTACGGTCGTCTCCTTTCTTCTTCAAGAATGCCGACCCTGTCTGGACACTCCGACCTACGCTGGAATCACGGCTTACCAGATTGCAGCCTGCATAGACAGTCAGCTAGCACGAGATCTTATAAGGCTAGGTGCTACACCTGAACCTCCGCCACTCTCGGACTCTGACCTCAGCGAGGATGAGGACGGTGAGCAGGATGCCCCTTATTTACCTGCCTTAGCACAGCTTAGACAGAGCGTTGGGGTGCACGGCTGAACTTTCTACACTCCTTTCTCGACAATGTCCTCACGCACACAAACACACACAAAAGAGGACCGGTCAACCTCGCCTCCTTCGAGGACCTTCATTAAGGCTTCCAGACAACCTTCTCTCAAAACTCACCAGGAACTCCTGTTGAACTATGCGTACAAAAAGAAAGAGTTAATTGTCCATGAAAATCAGCCATGAGAACGAAGACTCGACGATTAATTGATCGAATTAAACGAACGACTAGGAGCTGACGAGTGCCACGTTACTCGACGAGAACGTCCAAGAAGAACTGTCGCTGTTCTCAGAGACAACTGTAATCTCGTCTAATTACATACGACGGATCATCTAGGATCTGCCTTTAAACGACAGAATGTTATCTACTACCGAAATAGTAGCGTTTAGTTAAAGCCAATCAATGTGTCGATAAATACAACTGAACATTTAATTGAGACGATTACGCCTAGCGATTTATCAGGAAGTCTAGGGCGAGTGAAATCTTTATCGACGCTTAGAATAGAATTTTAGGCGTAACGACGTCAATTCTTATTCACAGAATGAACCGAGATTCACGATCAGTGGCCTCTGTCTATTAGACCTGTGAAGCTAGCTGTACTGTCTGTTATCACCCTATACAGTCCTTAATTGTCCCTATGTACATAGCCAATTCCCATATTCACAAATAGACTCGTCGTTAATCAATTTTGTTGTGCATGTCAGAGTATAAATGCAAAATAGCGCGTGTGTATCTATGTATGTATGAACAAATGCGTGTATGCCTATGTATTATTATATTATACAAATATATTATATATTATATTACGTTATATTCATATTATATCGATCATATGAACTATTATATTTTAGTAATAAAGAGATGTTTACAAAAGTTTTTCGCGACGCTAAATGTATTACTATCATCTTAAGGCTCCTCTCGAGTTACATGACGACAATGCGCGTACCGCGTCATTAAACGCTACGCAATCAAATTAGCATGAATCGCTGCGCATAATTAATTTCGCCTATGCAAATACAATCCGATTCATCCGTACACGTTCTTACATTGCGAGCAGAGTCATTCGCAAGGAGAAATCTTCTTCGCAGATATATAGAGCGTTAGGTTAATGTTGTTGCGGTACACGGTTGGATGGAGAAGGAAGGAAGGCACGAGGGGGGGGAGGGGGGGGGGCGCCACCTTTCGGAAAAACTCGTGACTCACGCCTTTTTCGGTATAACTGCGCCAATCGAAAGTATCGGACTTTCCGCAGCGTCAGATGCACTGGAGAATTAATATCGGCCACTTGTGTTGTCGCGTAAAAATGTGGAGCAAGGACCTCCTAGGTATTTCGGGGTTCGCCGCGTAACAGTCGTGGCATTCCAAGAACCCGAGGGACTTATTCCTTTTTGGGGGAGTTTGGTCTACCGTTCTCTCTACGGGTTCCGGGATATATTTGGATCCGTGCCTCTTGCTATGTCTGTATAAATCGTCTCGCCGGATCACGCATTCACGCACTCGTTCACGTACGTACGCACCTATGCACACGAGACATACGCGCGCCGGGCTTTACGACTTATAAATAGGATTGTATTATTTAAGGAGTCTCCACTGTCTATCTTCGATGTACGCCGGAATTCATTGTCATAAGTCATTCTTGTGACGACGCTCCTGTCATTACATATTTTACTGATAGTCATTTAGATTCGAGGATATTATATCTTCTTTTTTTTTTCGTCTTTTTAGGCTGTTTCAATAGGATATATTTCGTATGGAATAAAAAGGCAAGTCCATTGGAGGGTAAGGGTCATTGTGGTTTCGGGCATCGCGCGGAACTGCTCAGGTTAAAAAGAATCTTACTACTCGGAAATAATCGGAGAAAATCAGAGTAATTTGCGAGGGGCTTTCGGGCGCCTGGGAATCCCCAGGTCGGAACACCAGGCCAGATCAACTCGTCGGGAATACCAGTGCACGTTACGGAAAGTGCTGCCAAACTCGACAGCCGTGAAGCATGAAAACCAGTTTTGCAACGCGTAAAAGGAGAAATCGTTTCGTCGCGAATACTCTGGACTCTTTGATACTCGCTCGACCCCTCTGGCACCACCTCTTAACCCTCGCACGCATCCTGTGGAAAAACCTACATTCCACCTGCATCAAGATCAATTCTAAGGAATGAGCCCGGATGTTATGGAATTCACTGAACTCTACTCGACAGGCTATATAATTTATGAATTTTTAAATTCTCCGAGAATCATCGGCTTTCGTTCGATAACGATTGTTATTCTCAGCTGAAGAATATATTATTTAACGTAGTATATGTTATTCTGATAAAAAGAATAATCTCATGATAGATATACGCTGGATATATATATATTTTTTTATTATTTACAAAAAAAGTCTATGCCTTGATTGATTTATGATAATGAACCGTAGGTAGATATGTCTGATCGACCGGAGCAAAACATTTATTATCATGGTTACACGCATAACCGAGAGATGGCGCCACTATTGCCATTTAGAAGTACAAAACCGTAACATTTATAGACGGTGATACAAGAATCTTCTGTGAACGTTATATTGCAAACTCTTAAACGTGAATCAGTCATTAAGCAGATTCTTATCGTTCGACTTATATGCCTGATTGATATATGCGGTAAGTCCGATAAATTCGCAAGAATACACTGCGCAAAATAAATACGTTAATATTATCTACAGGTATAAGTAATGGCGAGAATGTTATTTATAAATTAAGATAAAAGCGGTCGAATCACAGTCACTACCGCCGAACTGGTTTTACACATGAGTTCCTTTTCTTCTATTCGAGCCGACAATAATTTACACCTAGAAAGAAAATAAATGATGATCACGAAAATAATTCTTGTCTCGTAAATTCCACGACGCATCGATTTCTTACGCTAATCTCTTACCTGGAGTTACTGATACAATCCAATCCACGTAGGCACCCACTCGGGTATTGACTCCTGGGTAATCCGAAGCACAGACTCCCCCGAAACTCACAGTACCAACACTCACGAGTCTTCGACTATTTGGATTTTGCCAAAGAAGAGGACCGCCACTGTCAAACTGTAAGGATTAATAGAATTAAAAAATTGGAACTTTCTCTAATCATTAGAAGAGTTTTTTAATGCCTGACAGTGCCTGGTAGATCCTTTCTATTATATTACCTGACAAGTATCCTTTCCGTCGGCATAAGTACACATCTGATTGCTAGTTACTTGAGGATAAGCAACCTGGCAGCTGGCTAGCGTCGTTACGCCAAGCGTTACTTTTTGCAAGGTGTTCGAAGTGGCTCCAGCAAACTCCGTAGTACCCCAACCTGTACAAAACGATCAAGCTGATAAGAATACATTTATTTTGCAAAAACAGTAAAACCGGAGCAAACAAAGCGGAGGACTGTTACCAAGAACGTCAACGTCTGTATTGGTAAAGGAATCGGTAGCGTGTTGAAATGGAAGACAGGCTGGGCCCACTTCTAAAGTGAATATTATTGTGTCTATCACCGTCACGATGCCTATATCATTCGCCTGTGTATCTGAATTATATTGTGGATGCACCGTAAAGCTGGAGACGCGATGAAGACGCGAAGAATTCGTATCGGTTCCTGAATTTATAATACATTTTATTAATTTTATTATTTTTACTTCTAAATTCTATCTTTTATCAGTCTTCTTCGTTTCTTTTACCAGTCGATATATCGTGGTCTCCAACGAGAACTCCCAGTTGACCAGCAGACTTTCCCACGACGCAATGACCAGCAGTGATCACATGCTTCACGGAGATGATCGTCGCGCCGCAATAAAGAATTCGCTGTGTCGCGTCGATCAAACCCGCCATCATCGGATATTCATTCACTCCAGTTTCATTTCCGCCAACGATTCTGGTCTGCTTCTTCCAACCGCAGTTGCAATTGGATTCGCTAGCCGGGGTGGCCTCCAACTTACAAAGGAATCGACCAGTGCTCCTGGCACTAACGCTCTCGAAGACGATGTTCATGTAATTTCCCGTTGAGTCAACGGCGAAAGTTCCTGTTCCGCAATAATGATGCGCGTCGCTCAATTGAAGATCACCGGAAGGCGATACCGATAGTCTATCGCCTACGCAGTTGGACGTCTAAAAGTTCAACCAGGAGTCTTAATTTAGTAGAAGGTTTTTTTTTTTTTACCTACCATGAAATACTGTTACGGTTATCGTCTTACCGCTGGCAAAGAAAATATTTCACAGGACAGTCGCACCCGCGTTGGACTCTTCGCGTACCATCTACAGGACTTCTGACCCGTGTAAGGGTTAGGATAACCAGGATTGTAAACGTAGTAGGTTGTACCAGCAACCATATCCTGGTAGAAGTCACATCCTTGGTCGATGCTCCAGGTCGTTCTTGCGGATATGAACAGCAGCAAGGATATTGGTAGCAAAACGGATGCTAGATTACCTGTAAAAGTGATGAGAACAATTTACTTTAAACTTCATTTTTCAGTCTCCTTCTTAATGGAATATGGCCTAGACAATTATCAAATAATCAAGATAGACTTTTATCCTTTGGCTATTTTATGAAAGCCCATCGAGACAAGTTTTATAACCAAGAGTAGATACTTGAAGAAGTAACAATGCTTAATACTGTTCTAGAGCAACAGTTATCACGTGGAGTAAATTTTATAAAGGGTTTATCGGTATTAAAACGATTTTGCAAAATCCACTTGGCTCACCAGCAGCCATCTCGATAAGGAGTATACGGACACTTGCTCTAGTCTCTCTGGTCTCGAGGACTAAGTCGTCCACTTTACCTTACAGCTGTATATACGCGGCTGCGAATCGTCGGCACTGATAACACTTGTGCATATTTTACTTACTTTTCCGTCGGTATAGTGCCATTCAAAAAAGATTGGCCCTACTGCTCGTGATAACTCTATATTTCCAGAATTTTTCGACAATTCTTTTTACCTTAGTCATGCCACACCGGATACACTGGCTTATTCGAAGATGACACAGTAGGTAATGACGTTCCAATTAATTTAATTTTTTTTTTAAATAAAATCGCACTGCTTTTGTCTTGCGCGATACATAGGAATCGCCTTAAAAAAAATTTATCCGATTTAAGCCGCTACCGAACTGCTCAATTAGTCGAACAGTTATCAGGTATATTACGCGTAATGTAATACCTGCTTAAAAAACGTATAACGATCGATCGTTTCTTCGTTACTTCTTCGATCGGGCTATCATGCAATTTCGTCAGGTCATTGTTCTGTTTTGACTATCCAGCAGCGGCCAATCAGTCGGTCATTTGAATATGTATCAGGACTAGCCCAGGAGTGATAACTGGCACAGTTCAAATAAAACTTGATTGGCAATTTTGCAATCTCTTTCTTTATTATGTCATATAATAGCAATTCCCTCACGCACCTCGTACAGTTAGTTCCAATATCATTATAGTGTATCAATCAATTCCTAATGAAAGTATCAAATATAATATGCTCTCTATAGTATACAATTATCATTATAAATTCTACTCGTTATTTTATTCGTTATCATTAAAGTCTCGATAATTCCACTATTTAAGATCCATTAAAGTAGCATTGTAAAAGTGCATTAAATGCACTTAACGCGATAAGTCATATCGCACTTAAATATAGAACAGCGAGTGAGACAAGTGCCTCGTGGAAGTAAATTAACAATTCAAACAAAGAACGAACATTCGAAGTCAATCCTGATTTGTCAATCCTGATTTGTCGATCCTGATTTGTCAATCCTATCTTTTTTAACGCTCAGAGTTTACTCAGATGCACGATTGTTTTTCTGAGAAAGAATAAGATAAAAGCCTGTAAAGTATGGTCTTACGTAAACGTGAATAACAACGTAGTATACGAGCTGACAAATATTTCACTCTCAAAGCATTCGTATCGCCGACACGGAGACATCGCCGCCAGAAATGTTTTCATCGTGACTGCGGAACCTCCAAATTGGTTATCACTGACATTATCATCAAACGTCATCGTTTTTCAATGCCGTCAGTTTAAACCTTGCTGCTTGACGCACATGTGCCCGGTTCCGTTTCCATGGTATTCCGGACGAATACTCGTACACAACAACATGCCCTGCAGTATCGTGACGCCACGACGCTTCGACAGCTGGACGCTTCGAGCGACGCCTTTTCACCAGACGAAAATGAATTTCCATAAGGTTCTATTGCATCATTTCATATTCATTGGGTACTACTGGCTTCTGACAGTAGTGTAATTCGACTGGACACGATGTCTTACTTCTATGGCTCGTCGCCTAACAATTATCATAGTCGTCTGGAGCCTGACAGACGTAGCAGAACTAGAAGAAAGGTATTTTGTGTTTTTGTGTCATGTAATATTGTCATTCGATGATATCGAGTTTGTTCTCTGTGCAGCACGGTAGTAGAGATAGAATTGAGAAAAAGGTGAATGGCAAGGATCTGGAACCAGTTCACGGTACCAGACACCGACGTAAGCATATATCCAAAAGCCGCTATACCATGATGATCGAGAATCCATCAGGGATCCACGTCGACTGTGGCAAAGTGATCAAGAGCCACAGTTATCCTGAGAAGGTGGACGTTCAAGAGAAGGAGGTATCGACTAGGAAGCTGGAGAGATCACTGGGTGATTCAGCAGGTACGTAATAGATTGAACGATCGGATACATGGAGAAAATGAATGGATGATTGATCCAATGACCTTCCAGGTAGCAACGATGAGAGCAACGAGAAGGATATTCTCTTGTCAAAGGTGCGTGGCAAGTACCGTAAGCTGGAAAAGAACTGTCAGGAGGTAAAGGCTGAACGTGACAGATTGGCTATTCTGTTAGAGGAACGCGAAGTTCAGTTTAGACAGTTGCATCTGCATCATGTGGACTTGACAGAAATGGCAGAGAAAGTGGAATTGGAGAGGAGAAACGTGGTGGAGTTAAATGATAAATTGAAAGCAGAGAACGCTCAGCTGAACGAGGACGTGATGCTCTTGAAGAATCTGGTTTATCACCTGAACGTGGAGTTAGAAAGATACCAGGACAAGCTGCGAATAAGTACCCAGGGTGCTCAGCTGGAAAGCATCATCGACACTATGGAAGGCATAGATAGTGGTACGGAGAATAATAAAATATCTGTGTCCTGGGGCAAAGTTGATCTTCACGCCCTGGCTCCGCTTTTGGAGGCTTATCGTGAGAACCTGGGAGAGAAGGAGAGACTCCTCCGAGTCTACACCGAGGAGATGGATAGATTTAGCGGAAGATGCAAGGAAATCGTTGCTGAGAACGAACGTCTTCATGCTGAGATTGAAGATTTACGTTTAAAGGTATAATTTCGTTATTTATTATCACGAATCACTTATCTAGTGTTATTGTTATACTTTCGTGCTATCAGTTTATCATGGAGTTTATAAACACTATGGACCATTACTGTCGGATGAACGTCTTAATTAGGGATTGTTATCATCTTTATCATTAACAGTGCAATAATCTTGAGGAGGACGCAAGACTCATCGAGAAGGAATCGAGTGCCATTAAGGAAGAGAAAGAATTGTTGATGAAGCAGGCAGCTCTTCAGAAGCAGAAGCTTCAGGAGATGCATACAGTTTATGAGCGTAAAGTGGAATCCATGTCTGAAGATAATAACAAGCTGCATAAGGAGTATCTCAGCTGTAAAACGGAACTGAGTAATCTTCAGGGAAAGTATGAAATTCTTAGTGAAGCTTATGAGAAGAGTAAGAAGAATTGTGAGAGAAGCGTACCGGCTTCGGTTCATACGGCAGCCGTCGACGAGTGTCGCCATCTTTTGGAGGAGCTGAAGTATCAATATGACAACGAGAGGAAGAGTTTGCAGGCGAAGGTGAAGCACCTGGAGGCAAGTCAACCTGAAAATGAGAAACAACTCCTCCTGGTTACTCAAGAGAGAGATCAGTTGAGAAATAACGTTAAAACTCTTGAAAGGAATTTCAAGTGAGTCCAACTGACAACTGTGTCAAGTTACAACTGTCTCATTTGAATGTTTTATTGTCATTGTTGTAGGAGGAGTCAACGTAGATTGGAACGCTTTCAAAATGCTATATATTCGGTACACGTTTCCCGTGATTCCTTAAAGCGACAACTGAATACAACAACAACGTATTGTCAAGAACTAGAAAAGGAGCAAGAGAAACTCTTAGCTGAAAGAGAGCAGCTGCTTGCTCTTCTAGAGGAACGAGAGAGGGAGAACGAGGAGATTCAACATCTGGGTGACAACATCACTCAGAGAATGGGTAACCTCAAGACTCAGTTGAAGGTATGTGCAAAATTTAAAATAATTCAAACCGAGCCAGTCAGATGGAAATAAGATATGAGAAGGACAAGGAAATGTACCAGGATTTTTATTTCAGATCGTACAACGTGGCGCCAAGGAACAACTGGCTACGGTTGAGAAACATATAAAAAATCAAGAGTTGGGTGCTGATCGAGTGAAAGCAGACTATCAGAGCGAACTTCAACGACTAAAACAACTCCTGAAGCAAAAGGAGGACCTAATTGGGAAGCTTCAAAGAGAAAAGTTCACGACCCGCGAGAATCTGGAGCTCGTATGGCGAGCAGCTACCAGCGACGACAGGAAGGTCAAGGATGCTTTGAGAAATACAAAGATTTATAACATTTAAAAAGTTACCCGCAGCTGCCTTGATGTATATCAAAGTCACTTCTCATTTATTCATTGATCCTCAATGACGATGAGAATTAAACTAATAGTACGTTATTAGTAGTAAGTTTAATATTTCGTAATTTCTATTCTAGTCTTAGTCTATCATGTATTATATATCTCAACCACTCGTTATACACTCTACCTACGCGTTCAATAAGTTTTAATCGTTTCCAACTAATAAACCGACAATTAAATTCTCTTCTTTGACTTCTTTTTTTGTTTTTCCAAGAAACAATCGCTTCGTAACTTCTCCTTTGTATACCTAACCTCAAATTCTTAATAGAGAACGTCGGATCAATATCTTCCTACGTCAAACGGTCTGCGACCTGCAACCTACGTTAAGCACAAAGGTATCTGTCGTTCGGTAATTTAACGTAGGAAACAGTTGATTTAACGACGATGTCAGATGCTTTATTTAGTGGTGACATCAACGTAGCAGCAAGTGGCTACGAAGGCTGCCACGCAATGCTAAGCATCGGTTACATGGATCCAATACGATGAATGACCACAGTCGTTATAAACTACTAGAGATCGCCAGGTAGACGCCTTTTATAGAAGTGATCTCACATGTCACCCAATGCCAAGTGCACGACAAGCGTCCCGAGGCGTCCCTTACCCTGCCGTCGACGTCAGTATCTCAATCAACCTCTTCTAACGTCCTGACGCCATTCTCTTTTCTCTTTTAAAAATTTATCGCAGTCAATTATTCGTTATGTAAATGATGTATCGGTGTAGATGAAACCTTATAGCGTCATCGTTTTGTTAACGCTTGCATACAAGTCGAATTACGATATTTTTCCCGCCCTTTACAGAGAACACAGCCGATTATATGATAAAGCTGTAATCTGGCAAGCTCAGAATGAATGAGTTTATTGAGATAGATGTGTGCCGTTTAATCGTTTATTCGCCGAGTGAGCGTAAGCGTAGGCACTTGCGAGTACGAGCAACTCTACGATTAACTTCGTTAGATTAGATTGTCACGATAATGAACGATGGACTTTTAAACGGTTTCCTTCGTAGCTTCCTCTGATAAGTTTTAGTTTATGTAGCACGTATTTTTAATTATGATTGTCAGCCATTTGTGTTTTGTCTACGTATTAATTTTTCGGGCGGTTTCAAACGGTTGTATTCTCACTGTAAAGGTAGTGAGATATGTTGGATTTGTAAAGAATTTCAATGGGTTTTGAAAGATTCAGAATATCTCTATCAACAGTATCTTTGAAATTATTTGAACAGTCATAAAATGTGGCGGCAAGACCAAAGGGTAGATTATATCGAATTTCGGCTACGTAATACCGGCTGTACGAAGATGACTTCGGACGTTTACGGCAATACTCGGCTCGAGTTCGGGAGCAAGCAAAATGTCGTCTGCTAGGCGCGTCGTCTGGAAGCGGCTCGGCATTCGCGAGGCAAGAATTGCCGTGATAAGCGATAAGAAGGTTTCTCAGGGTATCGAAAAGATTGGCTAAATTATTCTAGTACTACGTGCAAAAAAAAATCATCCAGTCGATTAAAATAGCCGGGAGTGTATCGTGACTCGTGCGGTGCGTCAGTGTCTTCTAAGAGCCGGTGGACATTTTGGATTTTTACTCGTTTTGCAGTCGTGCATCAGATGGTCGGTGGAGGAAATTGACAAAGAGAAATGTCACTTTAAACTGGCGTCACGACGATCCGTGAATCAGACAAGTGACGTGTCCGATCTTCCTGGTAGAAACGTAAGAGAATTCTTTCCTCTGTTCTCTTTGTTCTCTCAATCTTTAAAAATCTCCTATGCCTTCCTTTCTCACTTCTTCTTTCTCTTCGATCGTTATATTTTCTATTTTATACGTCGTCTTTAACTTTTCATGCATTAAAGGAAATGCCAACTTTGCGAGAAACTCTTTGTAATGGTTGGTAGGGTTAACGGCCAACCTGGTTCACTGGTACAAAGTTGCAGCCTTTCTCCATCTTCCTTTCTTCAATTTTCCGGTAAAGGTCTTCCGTGTAAATATTGACAATTTCAATACAGAAGTTTCGATAGTTTATTCGTAAGAACTTCGACTAAACGTGAGATCAAATTCACGAGTTAAAAAAATTCGTGAATGTCTCTCTTTTACCTTTGTATAAGATAATAATAATCCTCCTTTATCATTAGAGGAAGATAACAAATAGCTAAACTATTCGGCTACCATATTGTCAATATTCTCTAACGTAACCTCTCTTCTCTGTAATCATTCTATCCGGTTATTTTGAAACGTCCCTAGACGCGTTACTCAATAAAAGTTACTTAATACATTTTATGATGAATCTTTACCATTTACAGGAAACTTTAGCGCACTTTCGACAAACTCACTTGGCCTTCGTTAACGGATACACCTTTTACATAGTATACAATTTTTGTTAAGTAATTTCTCCTTTAAGATATATTCGTTGCTAATTGTGAATAGAGTTTTGCAAGTACTTAATGTATGTAACAGGAAGTCTATTGTATAAGTAGGAAACAGGTAGCTGTGACCAAGTATCAGTTTAGTTTGAGTCAGCTTAGTCGGTCGATAGACGCGTGTGCATGACACTTGCCACTTGTCGCTTGCGGCATTGTTTCCAGTCAACTCAAACGTGACGCTCTCTTATCCTAAAGACCTGTTCATCAAGGTATACATATATCTAGCCAGATATGTATCTATTTTCCTGATTGTTTATCTGCTCATTTAACTATCTGACTATTAGACCCGAGCGGATAATCTCATTCTTCTTTGCAGCTTATTATATAATGAATAACACGAGCATTCGTCGTTTCATCTTGTAACAGTGACTTGGTGCATTGCGCAGTCACGACTACTGGCCAGAACCATGCCCTAGGTCAAATGGAAGGTTTCTAGACACGATGGTCCAGCAAGTATATATAGTAATACTGGTAACGTGTTATAAGCTCTCGTAGTTCAAGATGAAATCCGTCTTAGCGCTGATGCTGCTGTTTTTTCTCGGTCGACAGAAGAAAGGCAAAAAAACACGTCCAGTCTAACTACTCTAGCACTCTCTTCCTTGTCCTAAGTCATCCTTGCGGAAGCTGAGATTGCGTCACAGCAATTGATTTGGAACATAGTCTTAGTGCCGGTGATTCCACAGGATTTCGTCGTAGCGACGCCCACGCCCGCAACAATCAGTCCGTGCAATTGGGTCTCGTTACGTTTCACACGCGTCACGCTACAATTTCCGCGAGGATTCTTCAGAGCTCGTTGCTCTTCCTTTTACTAATTCCGCGGTCGTTGATCCGCTGCGATTCAGTATTTTTCTAAACCGATTGTTCGTTCTCATTGCCGTATCCCTTATTTCATATGTTCAGATATCGATAACCAAGGAATTTTTTTAAATTGAAAAGAAGGCATCTCGTAAGCAGCACTATTTAAACAAAAAACAAACAGAATCAAATGCAGTGTCTCTTATGAAACTGCAGCAGCAGCAGCAGCAGCGATAACCTATTTTATTTATCTACTATTTTCACCTATTCCTCAAGGCGAGGTTACAGGCTAAACAGTGGGGGAATAATAGCCGGCATAGAACGGCGCAACGAGGGTCTCTCGAGCGCCGCCCACGGCTGAAACGGGAAACAGACGCCGGCGTCGTCCAATAAACAAACTCGCGGCGTCGTCGTCGTCGTCGCTGTTGCCCATCGCTGCCGCAGCTGCACTCGGATCTTTGACTCGCGCTCAGTCAGTGCCGTGTCACGGTTCACACGGTGCCTTGTAGTATTTTTGACGTCGATGATACATTTTATTTTAACAACCGCGACGACTCGTGTATATTATCCCATAGAGATGCGAGATTCGATACAGTTAACGTTGTCAAAAGATAGCCGCAAAGTGTCAGTGTCTTATCTTTAGTGCATTATACCATTTTTCTTGTTTAGTTAATACCGGTGAACGTGTCGGCCCGACGTTACAAATCAAGAGGTGAGAAATAACGTGAGACGTCGGGACGACTGGCGGCTGACCACGTGCTCTTGTTTTTCGGCGGGTCGGACGTTCCACATGACCGTTCTACGTAGTGTTCGACCTGTAAATATCTTACGGATTTATATGTAGCCACGAAGTCAGTGATATAAGTGGTGATAGCGGAAAGTGTGTGAATGAGTGAACGTCGCGCATAACACTGGACATCGTGGGATCCTGATCAGGATTTCGAAAAGGGATTCAAAAGGGAGAAACTGAGAGAAAAAGAGGATGTATTCAGCCAGGTGAATTTTCGAAAAGATGGAATTTGAACTGGATGGCAGTCTCAAGGAGTGGGCTAAGGACAAGCCACTCAGTATCCTTCAGCTAGATCCTGCTGACAGAGCCGTTCTCAGAATAGCGGGTGAGTGTCACTTGTTATTATATCATCTCTAATATCAGTCCGCTACGAACTCTCCTTCTCGCATATTCTTAACATTTAAATTATTCAGTTATCTCGCTTCTGTCTTTGATCCCCTCTGTCATTGTAAAAGCGTGGTGTGGTCCCCACCTCGCCCCGCTCTCCTTCACCCTGCCGCACGACAATGAAAGGAAAATGAACGACGTCGTGGTAAAGGCGATGGGATCCCCTGTGAACTGCGTGTAGCTGGCATATGCGTGTCTATCTAGAACCCTCGTATTAAACTCAGCCCACCTTCACTACACCCTGCTTCGTGCAACCCCACCTCACTGTCCACCCTTGCACCCTGCTACCCTGAATCCCTGGAAGCCTTGCACCACGGCCATTTGATTACCAGACGAAAATTCTACTGACCGAAGTTTGTACGTACGAGGTACGTATTAGGCATTTTCGTTATTCTCATGTTTGTCACATGTATTATATCTCCTTCCTGGCTTCTGGTTCCTCGACGTCGATTTCCGTCGAGTTCGAGGTCAGAGCATTCCCATGAGAAGCCGGTTTATTTTCAGTGGCGAGTGACAGGGAGAAGTGGGGAGAATCCCCGAGTGTCGCAGTGTGGCCGGAAGCGCGAAACGCTCTGTAGACACATTGTTTTTTTTTTTTTCTGGGCTAACAGTAGGTAAGAATAGGCGAGGACCACTCGTTCTAAAGATGAATGAGAATGGAAGGAAGGAGAATCGAGTTTGTAGCCGACATTGTGGGTGCGCCCGCAATTCAGCGTTCTCTGCTTAGAGCTTGACTTGGCTACTTATCACTCATAATTAACTTTTAATGTCCCATGCTTATTACAGTTAAAAGGAGAGTATGTGTAAGCTAATTTTTTTGTATATATTTCGTCATGCTGTATCACATGCGATTCCAAGAGGCTGGAAGTTTATTGTTCTCGTCTTCGGATACTCAATTCTCTATCTGACTCTTTGCTCTCGTTATTCCTGCAGATGTCGGTAACAGCGCCAACAGGATGTGCAATATATTATGTATAGCGGACATGCTCAACTGCGACTACCATAAATAATAAGTCGTAACATTCACGTATAAAGGACGCATAGAGCCACTGCGAGAACTCTGCTCAGTCAGTAGACGCTTCCTCGAGTATTACTGGTATAACTTGCTCTATGACACCCGGGAGCGTCGGTCTAGCTGAAACCGGATATCTACACGTGTACTTCCGTTAGTTCTTGCAACTCCCTGACGTCCATTGAAACTTATTCGGTAGTCTTGGGCTATAGCACTTTTTAGGCTTTGTGTGCGAGTCAGATGGAGATAGACATAAGAAAGACACGAGAGAGCACATAAGAAATAAATAGAACTTTCTCCCAGGGTTGTTGAGTGTAGGGGGTCCGTCTCGACGACCCTTGCGTGCTCGACGTCCCCTCTATTCTCGTATTGACTCTCCTTCCATCGTATTCGTTCGCGTTAAAATTGTCCAAGTCTTCACGAAAACGCGAGAATTATTTTTTTTTAATTTCTATTCGTTCGAATGATCTTCGTTATACTAATCAACACCTGGTACTCGTGAAGTACGTATATCAACAGTAACCTAGGGGGTCTTTTTACCTGGTAGGGAGAGTAGAGCCTGTACCGCGTGTCTACCTTCCTCAAGATTTACTTGTTCGAAAAGGCTGGAGAATCACCGCAAAATATGTTCCTCGTCGATGACTCTCAGGTTACCCAAGATCACTTTACAGTCGATATTCTTTCTTGAGAGTGCTATCTTACAGGTCTACCATCTTCTGGGAATTTTTGTTTGTTTCATTGCTCTTCCGTCACTTGATTCAACCCATAAAATGTCAAAGTATCCACGACGCCTCGACGGAGTAACTGTCGATCGCGCATTTGATCGATTACTGCATTGATTAGCAAATGACGTTTCTGAATTACTTAGTTGCGCTGTCCAATGCGGTTCTTGCACCGATTGCGTTGAGCGTAGGCCGCAACGCCCAAGTTATTTTCGAGTCAAGGCGATCGGGCAAAGGTGAAGGTCCAAGGCTGCAGTCGGTAACTGCAGTTCCTCAGGGTCAGTTCTTCGGCGGAAGGAAGTTTTAATGTAACGAACAAAAGCTATGATTCTGCCTGTGTGTTTCTCATTTAAAATCCTTCTGGATACTGAGAGTATATTTTTTTTTAATTAACATACGGATTAACCAATATTCAAACTATAGGATTCAATTGACTTTCTTCTTAATTACTTGAAGCTTTTCCGTCGTGCTTTCACGCGCATTACGGAATCGCAAAAAAACACACGTCCTGCTTTCTCCTAGTAACGAACCGCTTCTAAAGTCTATCGTTAGAATCGGAATCGTGCCTATGCTTTCCTTTAGACGCCCTCCGACGTTCTAAGACGCTTCTTAATCGTGACCCGGTCTGACGCACCTTGTCCTTCTTCGGATGAACTTTATTCGACAATCTTACAGCGACTAGTCACTGGAACACTTTCCCGAGTCCCGTGACGTCTAATCGAACAACTAATTAGGAAGTGTCGAGAAGTCGGGCACTATAACGGCTCTTTAATGTCTCTGTAACGACTGTATGCTGTTCGCAGTAACTAATTGAGATACCAGGGTGCATACTTATGAGGTTCCTCTATACTGTTTGCTCGAGAGAAAATCTATTGCATCTAGCTTCAATTTATGTATAGGAAGATAATCGATTGATCGATACACAATGGGTTGTCTATAATCGACGCCAGGCGTCGGATCTCTATAATACCTATGGTGATCTTTGCTTACTATGTACTACGAGCCTCAAGCTATTAACGTTCGCGTGCTTCTGCTGCTATACTACATCTTCAGTTTCTGCTAATAATTAGCAATTATGCTAATCGCACGCTACTGTATAACTATCGCTCGTGCGATTTATCGGTAATCTACGGATAACCTGATATTTGTTGCCATCATGCGCAAATGCCGAGATGTTTGCAATTGTTTCCATTGTAAAACTATAACTTCTATTGCTTTGTTCGAAATGCCATTTTTTTTTTCAGCAGAATTTTTCTCTCCAATTTTGTCATTGAGAGCTAGTAGATTTAATTGGTACGTCAATTACGTAACAGACTTTGGACGCGTTACTATAACGGTGAAGGAAATCAATAAGCCTCGAGACTCCGGAATTCCTAGACTTTTGGACTCCTGGAGTCTGTCGAATGTTGTGGCTTTCTGCTTTCTTCTTCGTATATAGTTGCTTGAATGTTACATTGTAATGGGGCTTCTTGTTTATCGCGTGAGAGCGTGCAATTACGCTCGAAGCGTGTTCGAGGTTCAAATTTGCAAAGTTCGTCACGGCTCCGGTGCGATAATCATCTTTAGGTTTATGTGCTGTTGGTACCGGGTGGCTTCCTTGTATCTCGGGTCGTTTACAAAGTATTAAAAAAAGTTACTAAATTGCAGAATTTAATAAATGAGAACAGGGTTGAGCCTGTATTGCTGTGAGGAATGCTGACGTAAAACGATCGCTCCTGTCGACAGGCATTTCTCCACGTTCCGAAGCGCTGCGCACGCCGCTTTGCCTATCTGCAGGGGCCGTACGACACCACGACGCATTACGTTAATATTTATCAAATTTGCAGGTATAAAAAATCGTATTATTTCAAATTTCAAATTCTTTTACGCGTACTCGAGGTATCTTATTGACTTGTACAAGAACTTCCTTATCGATTGTCCTTAGTCGCAACTAACGCTAAGTATAGACACGACCCACCGAGAAAAGGAAGATGCAGATTACCGTTGACGTAACGAGATTAAATATGAAGTAAATAAGGCTTGTCCGTATATAAAGAATATTTTAATTATCTAATATTCAAATAGTTACATAAAACTTCCTGAATTTAATGGTTAAGTGTATAAAACACCTGTTGCTCATTAATTTTAATGATTTTGCGACGCCCTACCTCTTTCGTCACTATACAGGTTCTTGTCTGTGCTAAGATCTTAGGATTTCCTTTTTTATGGGTTATATCTCGGACAGCATGTCTCAATCTATTTTATTCATGGTTTATGTGATCGATGGCAAGCCCCTTGAAAATCTATAGTCTTTGCCAAGCTCGGCCGTCAGATGGCAGGATAATCACATTTTCACGAATTCAAAGGGTCTTGATTGAAAAATTCTAAATCCAAAGATCTACTTACCAGTCATAGCGCTTGTTGAATTTTCCAAATTTTTTTTTTGTTCGATTTCAAATTTGTATCAAATTTTCTAGAAGTATCTTCTTCCGTATTCGTGTAGATCCTCTTGAACTTTGCACTATTTTGTTGCAATGGAATTTGGCTTTGCTTGATAAGTACGAAGAAAGCTCACATAATGTGGAAATCAATCGCTATACGCACTAGCACGAATTCCTGAAGTATCCACAACCTTTGCGAATACCGAACAGACTAAAAACGTGTTACAACCCTACGCAAAGAATTCTTTTAAAGACTGAAGGAACTTTGCCAACTGCATTTCAATATATTTCAATGTTCGATTCCATTGCCAATCTGAGTACAGTTAGGAATCTGTAACTACGGCTAATGACAAACGAAGCACGTACCGATAAAATCTTACATGTAGCCGTTAGTTGTGCTCTTTTCAAGTAATTGGGAATCGGTTACCTCTGTTTTTCCCATTTGCTCTTACCGATCGTCCAGCTCGATACAGGCGCCAGTAAACCAAATCCTGCTTCCTCGATGGGACCGTGCGATCTGAAAATGGCTAAGAAAATCGTAGACAAATATTGCGAAAGCTATGGGTAAAATCGATGGTCATTAGGGCTGGTGAGCACTTTGTACAATTATCCCATTAAAGGCAATTTAACTAAATACTTGAAAACGGATGCTATGCGTCTTCTTAAAAAAAAAAAAAATCATCGCAGACGTGTCGCGCTCTCGAATAAATAAACTTCTATGAATAACCTTCTAAAGTAATGACGGTAATAATAATGATGTTCTCTGGCACAGGAGTCAATGTCTCATTGCGCGAAGACTCTGTCGCCACTTTAATGGTTACTCGTGTAACTCATCTTGTCATCGCTAAGAACCGCATGGGGATCAGCAATATGAGCAGCAAACGCAAGCAGCATCAGTAACGAGGAGCACTGTCCGCAACGTGACGCCACTGTCGGAGACTGAATATGCAGACGCGGTCGTCGCTCTTAGCCAATTTTTAAAGGATCGATCGAATTTGCGCAAGGTCTTTTCGATTGGCGTTCGAGGAAGGCACGGTTGGTTTATACGAGGTCAGGGGGTCGTGGGGTCAAGAGGTCGAAGATGCTGAGGTTAGCATCAGACAAAGAGCCTTTAAGAGGACAAGGAGTGGCTACAGGGGCGAGGAAGGAAGTAATTAGTAGCTGTTTCATGAGAACCGAATGAATCATCTAAAAAAGGTGCATCCAAGAAGGTAATCCTACGTTAATGGTCAGGATGAACCAGGGTGAAACTTGGCTGAACCAGGGTAGACCCAGGAGGGTAGATCAGGGCGATGGATACCATCCATGGATTCAACCTATAATCGTTAGCGCAGTATCACGCGGCTCCTTTATTATCGTTTCCACTCATTTCCGTGAAGGTGTGTCGGCAAAATTTGAATAGCAGCTTGGAGGAAGGTCGCTTCCTGGATATCCATGATCCGTGAATTATTATGAATTACGTCAGGTGAGCTTTGGAGGCTCATACAGATATTTTTTTTTTTTTAATTATTCTTTCGCTTCAAGTCAGGTCAGTCTTAGCTTGGCCAGTCCAATGACTGAAAGGAAAACGGGGGCTGGGGACTATAAAACTCATGGCCAACGAGGCCTCCGGTAAACAAAATTCCTATAGATGGGCATAAATTTCCTCGCGTTCCTTACTTAATTATAATTAATTCAACGACCTTGCTCCGATCGTCAACAAATATTGGAGGATCCACATTCCTCATTTAGGAACTTTTTCGTGACTTTCTCGTGCCGTAAGTGTCGTATGACCTATTCTCATTGATTGCGCTTCGAGTATCGATTCGATGACTCTCACTAATGAGATCTAACGTCAGCTAATTTCAGCTAATTCCAGCTAATGATACCTAATGGCAACTGGACATCGTCCAGGGTTTAACGGTGAGAGTCAACCCGGTTCGGTTCGGCCTCGTTCGTCTTGGCTCGGTTTTACTCGGACTGCGATCGCCCGTGGTTTTGTGTCCTGCGGAATTTCGCGATTATGCAATCTACAATGGCTAGCTACGACCTCGTCAAAAGTTGAATAGAGATATGGAAAGATGAAGAGAACATTTTTAAATATAGTAAATGACCTGAAATTCAGTAAAGAAAAATATATATCACCACCAGGTTTTTCTTTATCGAATCGCTTTTCGATATCGGTCGATATTAGTCGAAATAATTATGTCGCTTGTTGGATTATTATTATTACTATTATTATTGTGAAAATAAACAGTCATCTTTATATCTATAAGTAATTGTATCTTATCGAAAGTGGAAAACCGGATTATGAAGCAATCAAGCCGATCGAGGCGGGACGACTTCCACAAGGGGGAGATGTTTCTCCGTTCTGCCTACAGATGGCATTGCGAGTTTAGTTTTCGATTTCTCCTTCGACAGATACTCCACTCGCTACTTTCTACATGGGTGACACTTTTACCTCGTGGCCGATTATTTATACTGAAAGAAGAAGCCTCCCGCGTGTCGTTCGCGTCGATTTCGACGACCGCTTTTAGAATGACGCGACGACCAATTGCGTCGTCATTCTCATTACCAGAACGACGATGACGCAGAGGGATCGTTAACGCTCGTACGTATCTCTGATACTGTCAAACCGATCTCTCGATCGTGACAGAATAAAATTGAACGTGCCAAAACAGTGATTCCTTTCATAATATACATTACTGACAGACTCCTACATATTCGTGCTCTTCCCTTATGATACTGGGTTATTGCCAGCTGTCAGACGTCGTTGTTTCGCCCGTGATGCACGCAAATTTATTCGGCTGCTGGATAACGGAAATTCTTCGAATTGTCTGACGAGAAGGCGGCCGTTACGTACGGTGGTATAATGATTCTTTGAAATAGGTAGCAGCAGGAAAACAATGCGAGAGAGGAGATTTTGCCACTACCGCGGACTTTCTTCGAAAGAACGAAGGATACGACAGCGTGGGAAGTGTCGTGTCCTTATCAATAGCTGAATATATCAACAACGACGGCGACAATTGTGACGACGTTCAGGACGATGACGTTTGTGCTATTAAAAATATTCGTCTTATCCAAGGTACAGATGAGTGAGATTAGTCCGCTCTGGTAGTCGCACTAACTATAAGAGGATTATATGGATAGAGATAACTAGGAGTTTATATATTACGCAATTCATATTTGTGTATACCTGTTAAGACAAGTTTTTTTATATTCGCTGAAAACAGATGATCCCATCCAGACTGATCGTTAACGTATCGACGTCAGTTTGACTCAGTCGTCGAAACAGACGTCTACGTCAAACCCGTGCATTCGAATCCCCAGAGTCCCAAAGTGAATCGAAGTCGAGTGGAAGGTCTCCACTCATTCACTCTCTCTAGGCGTTTGACTGCTTCGTGGCTAAGGGACTGGCCGACGAGGAGAGTGAGAAGAGGGGTCGCCATGCCGCTTAGGAGGGAACGAGTCTAGGTATGCTCAGGGGTTCGAGGGGTGGAGCGAGGCTGTCGAGACTCAAGGTGGGGATCAAGAGTGCGATAGAGCGAGAGAGCCAGCGAGCGTCCTGGGTAAAGAAGGCAGATAGTAGGTAGGCAGGCAACCAGGCAAGTGGCCAGGAAGGCGGCCAGGCCAGCAGAAGGCAGAATGTTGAAGGCAGTAGGCAGTTGTCTGCGGTGAGGCGCGAGGTGATTAAGAGAAACGAAACGGATCCGAGTCGAGTTATAATACCGCGCCCTCCGCCATATGCATCGCGCAGACGTTTCCGTCGCTCGGGCTTCACGTCGGG
>JARPRG010000444.1:173294-187891 GCA_031001745.1 Hartigia nigra | reverse complement strand
GTAGGCAGGCAACCAGGCAAGTGGCCAGGAAGGCGGCCAGGCCAGCAGAAGGCAGAATGTTGAAGGCAGTAGGCAGTCGTAGGCAGTAGGCAGTAGGCAGTTGTCTGCGGTGAGGCGCGAGGTGATTAAGAGAAACGAAACGGAGCCGAGTCGAGTTATAATACCGCGCCCTCCGCCATATGCATCGCGCAGACGTTTCCGTCGCTCGGGCTTCACGTCGGGTTACTCATGGGACTCGGAGAAGATCGTCGCAGGTGTCAGTGAGGCTCGGACGCCGATTCTGTGCGCGACCTAACGGCGTAAGTTACGAAGGCCGAATTCTGCATCTCGACGTGCCCCGTGTACGACGCCTCTTCGCGGCTCTTCAACACGCATTCACGTCGCCCTTCGACTACTTATCCATGGCTCTTTACACGAGGATGCTTGATGCTTGCCGAATACGAATAGTCGACCATTGGTCACTGACTCATACCTCGAGTTACCTCTATTATTGCCTATTGTGTTTTCACCCTGGCACCAGCCTAAAACACCTGCCTCCTTCGCCGCCTGTTCGCATGTCTAACTCGGCCGACCAAGTGTTTTAGCTTCTATATGCGGGCTCCTCTCTAACCTTTGTCACGAGGATTTTATAGTGTTTTAGGTTCTGCTTGCTCACAGTTGCTCCCATTGCCAACTTGGGCGATGGGTAAGACGACGGGGCACCTCGTGTCGCTGGGTTTCCCATTGCAATTGCGGTCAACCAGTTTTTTTTTTTCCCCCTTATACCTCGACCGAGTGTCAAGCGGACGTACGTGAGCCATGCTTAACGCGATAACGATACTCATCTGGTGAACAATGTCGAATTCTCTTGCGAAACGTCTTCGCCGGGTTCTTGTGAAGCTACCGCGTATTAACAAGCATCGGGTACCAAAGATCGATCGGTTCGATTACGTTTTCGGATATCAATAATCTCTTTTGGATAAGACATGATTATCGAAGGTTGAGTGTGTTATCCCATCTGTATGAGCTTAGCGCATTTATTTGGTAGCCGCGAATACGTGACACTGGTGGATACGTTTAGAATATTCTTTAGAACGCACTCGGGTATTCGTGCTATCGTTTATGGAATAATGCTGATAAAAAGAAAAAAAATGGCAACGTGCTGTAACCAACTTGAGTTAGGTTTCCCGAGTGCACACTCTGTTTTATTATGCTGAGGGTCGCATTTATTTTTGGTCTTCATTCACTATTATCGCATCGATGCATATTCTATTACGTGTGTCAATGCATGTTGCAATACTGGCTCTGTTGTTGCTCCTCCCAATAAGGTTGAATGACTGTCGATTTTGACTTTGTATCGTATATTCTACACGATGCTTGACGAACCTGACACGCCCCGTTTGTCCTAGTCTATGTCAGAGACCTCCTAGAGGAATAGCTACAGGTAACGGAGGTGCCTCGCGTTTCGTGTCTAATGTCACCAGAAGGGATAGAGAAAGAGGATCAAGTGTACCTACCGTAGTAGGTAGTAGTAGTAGTAGTAGTCGTAGTAACAGTAGGGGAGTGGAGTCGAAGGTGGCCAAAAGAAAGCGGCTTCATCACATTGCGTAAGTAAAGGCAAGCAGCAGACTGAGAAGTAGGCAGGTAGTAAGGTAAAAAACCGGGCGACAACCGGCTGAACCTCCTAGAGGTTTCTTAATTTGGCGCTATTCCGTAGGGCCGAGATCCAGACCGTCTCTTGCGTCTCTGACCAGTGTGACGTCGAATTCCGAGCTGTAGCTCGACTGCTATACTTTAACAACGAAGAAAACTTGCTTAACTTTTCATCTTGATTTTTTGACTGACGCAGACTTCACCATTGACAGTGACAGACAATAAATCAGATAGTGACACTACCACTGATAACAGCCAGGGGCGCTGCTGGCTGATTGCAGAGCAGTCTGTAAAAGACGGTTTCACACGTAGCTACTTTTCACTTAATTTATTGATTGATCCAAATGTACCAATTGATACTTGAAACTCGCTGTATCTTTCGAGTCTTGACTCGAGTGACTTATCATAATTGGTCATTCTTTGTCTCAGCTTCCGGTTCGAATTATCCTGGAATTGCATTGGCACTCGCTGTTACGTATTGTCCAAGCCAGAGCGCAACTTCTCTCGGACCTTATATGGCCGTGGGGCGCCACGAAAAGCCATTTTCGGTTTACGATTCATTCCTTCTCGCGAACTTACCGCATCATTCCGACATCATTCTCTGTTCTTGCAGTAAGCGCGGAAGGCGCGATGACTGTCGCGAGAGGGAGTGAGACGGATGCTGAATTCCTGGGGAATTCCTATACCGCTTGTCCTCGGGGCTTCTCTATTTCGTTGGCAAGTTCAAGGACGGCAGTCCTATGTAGCATATAGACTTCGCACTGTTTACGAACCATGTGAATACATATAAAGTCAATGTGATGCCATGCCGACGATGACGGCTCTACGTGTCACCACTTTGAGCGATATAGCGTGGGCGAACTTGTCTGGGCAGGGCATGCCTGGGTTACCGGTTGCTCGGTCGCGTTTGGTTTCTGGTGCGTTTGCATGCTACTTCAGCAATCGACCATTCTGCCTGTCTCTCTTGAGCTCGCTCCCACGTACTAAAGTTTCGCTAACCTTTTAAGGTCCGAGCGTTACCCTGTTTATGGTCGCGCGATACCTCTCGAGTTTGGTTATCATTTTCTTGAGTTTTAAACGTCGATCGATCTACATTTTATACGCTTGAGATTATCGACTTTTGGGACCGACGTCGAACAAGCGTTTCAAGGCCGGTCGTTTCGAGCGTCTTTTGAACCAAAAATACACCCGCAGGGGGAAAGTCTTCGCTCTTCTCTCATCTCGATCGATAGTCTTATTGGTACTCTGAAGCAGAACGTCGCGACGTCGTTAGGTCGGCTCGATCCACGAATACACGAGCGGCTCGACGTCTTCAGCTCTACCTCTGTTCCATTTTAGTCTTGAGGAACGCAATCAGGACGCTTGCTGATCACTTCGTCTTCGTAATTCTTTTTATTGTTATTGACGCCGCTCTTGGCGCAACCTTTGACTTTGACTTTGACTCTACTTTTGGCTTCCACTTCGAGTTGGGATAGGTCGGGGTACACTCTAGCAGTGCGCCAGGCTAACACAGACTACGTCCGTTGACAGAGCCACTGTTGTTCAATTTTCAGTTCAACTTGCCAAATGTCTTTTTCCCCTGGTCGCTGGTCTTCCCTTTCATTTTTTTTTCTCGATGACTCCTTTCTTCTTTCATTCTCTTTTTCTCGGTCCCGTATATCCTTGCGACACACTCGACGCGTATCGTTACAGCGTTAACCTCGTGACGTCGTTACGAAATTACGGAATTGTCATGTCTACCAAACAGAGAAGGAAGGTCCAGTTACTCCGCTAGAGACGTGTCAACCTCGTTATTAAGTTCGCCGTCCATTGTTCCCAGATGGATTTCTTTAGTAAGCAGAGACTTCTTAGGGTATCTCTGACGAAACGTAATCGAGAACGCTGCCGTCGACAAGGACGTAAGTCACACTGCTAGGTATACTCGGGAGGTAGCCAGTTGATCCAAACTGTAGACTGTATAGCTAGAGTCAAAGCAATGGCGCGAAAGTGGACTGGGAGTCAGGGACTTTGGACCCGTTATGCTGCAGCAGCAGCAGCAGCAGCAGCAACGGACAAGGTGGGTACAGGGCAGGACAGCTATAGGACAGTACAGGGTAGCACAGGACAGCACAGTCACAGCACAGCCTATGGCGGAGGCGATGCAAGAATGCTGCTGACTCGTTATTTCCTCTAAATGTATTAACGGGGTACCGTGCATTCGTATAGACGCCTGTCCCTTGTGTGGGCACTGTCCTGTCTCTAAGTTAGGTTCCTGAGACCGGTTACGCGTTACGATGTTACGAAGTGCGCACGCCAATCCCTTCACCCTCGTCCCTGAAGGTAGATAGGACGTGGAGGATATAACGTCCAATGGCCACCGAGACGGATTTCGTTTCAGCGGCTTATGATATTGATCGGATCTGATTTGTTGTTGTTTGATCACATCGGCTCTAGGAATTCGATTGATCGAATATATATATGTATATACAGATAGAGGGTATTGATGTCGCAATCATATTCTTATAGTACCTCGAAGCACCACGCGGTGCGCTTTTTACGTGTAAAATTTATTAGGATACTTTTTATATACGTTTCTTTCTTCGTACACGTGCTTTGTCGCTTTCAAGCTCCCAACAGGGTCCTTCGGTTGAACTAACGAAATGGTCCGAGTTATGCCGAACGTAACCGAGTGAAATCTTTCACGGAAATAGCTCAAACTGAAATAGTAAAATTGACTCCATTCATTGGATTGCTGGGGTCGATGGTCCGTGTCTCGCTGTTGAGATATTGAGGGATGGTCAGGGGATGCGTGGGGCGCAGGGTTGAATTTCCGGGAAGAGACGACAGTTTTCAGTAGGCTGAATTTTTATCTTTTGGCTGTTGGGGAATTCTATCTTCCGTGAAATTCCGACAAGATTTTTATGAAAAGAAGACGCACGCCCGATGCTTGACACGTGGCGGTCTCATGTCGATAAACAAATGATGAATCTTTTTAGGATGCCTTTTCAAATCTTCACACACACACACACATATATATATATAGTGATTGACAAATCCTCTCTCAGTGATTCTCATTCCAGTCTTAATCTATTGCCTCCTGTCTCTCTGTCTCTCTCGCCTTTACTGACAATGAGGCTTAGCACTGCCGCCACATTCTATTTTCTATTCACTTCTAATTCCGGCAGGCCGGGAAATGTGAACCTAGTCGGGTCACACAGAGTCTTTACACCAGTAGATGAAGAACCGACGACTTACTGTAGCCGCATATCTATAGATAGATCAGGCTGCCAGGACGACGTCGCGATGCCGGTGCGTCGTTTTCTCTCACCTCGTCTCGCCACGCGGCGCTAACCTCTTTATTCCGAGATGCCGGACTCGAGGACTTCCCCAGATTCGTAGTCTTTAAGTTCCACAGGAAATCCGTGTCGTTCCTGACCTCAGGTACATTCCGAAGCATCCTCATAGGTTGTCGAACCGTCGGCTACCTGCTCGTCCTTTTATCTGACCTGTCGAGAAATTTCGGGTGCAGGTGCACCTCTCTACCTAAACTGACAATCTTTAGAATTTCTGGGAAAATCAAGTAGTTTTCTCCACGTGGACAATATCTGTGCGGGCAAAAGGGTACAAAGGTCACGATGAATAATAGCCAGGATAAGTGGAGTGTCCAGGAGGCCAAAAATCGAAAGACAACTTTACAAAGGTACCGTTAGGTCTTCCTTTTCTCAAATATTGCCAATCTTCCTCGATGACGTTTACGCACGACGCTTCCTCTTTCTTTTTTCGCACCTTTCTGATTGCCTCTGCCGAGTGTCACTCGTTTGGCCCGTTCGACGCTGCTTCGACTCGTTTGGCAACTCGTTGCATGGCTCCCGTGCACGATCGCGCCAACTGCGACTCCTACGCAAATAATTCCCAAGTCCGCGTTCAGGACTTCCTCCTACGTCCTAGGAGAAAGCTCCTACCTCGTTACATTTTTCACTCTAATAATAATTCGTGGGAATTCGTGTCCGGCTTAACCTAACTTTTACCCAGTAGTCTAGCGAAATCGACAGAATTACGCGATAAGAATAAAATGGATGGTGGCTACTTCGAAAAGCGTTCAGAGACACGATTACGTCGGCGGAAAAGAGTCCAGATAGGAGAATCGTTATAGCTAGTGAAGCTGATGTCGGAGTCATAGGCGTAAGAGGAACCGCAGGCACCACATCCCTGAACTGGTCCGCTCGTGCAATCTCAGAATTCGAGTTAACGTCGTCGCACCAAGGAACGTGTCAGCTAATAAAATCGTAGCTCTGACGAGACATGGCGGGGACAGTCAATCTTCCTAAAGGAACTGTTAGCAGCCGATGACGAGGTCCACTCGTTCCTTATTGGCCGGTTACGAGTGGAGACACGAGTTGCGGTTTAGGAGTGGTCGCTCTCCTCGTTCCAGTGGAAAGCACCCACACGCCGTTCTCCGATTACCATATGGGGATCCTGATCACTGCTTGTTGCTCCGCAGTTTTGCACTGCCTCGCGAGTCCTCCTACTTCCAGCCTACCTTCAGTCCACCTCCAGTCCACCTCCCAGAGTTCTCGTCTTGGGCTCTCGGTACTCCACTCTCTCGATCATCCTCTCCTGACTTCTCTGCTCTCTCAGTCTCGTATCCACGCGCCTCCTGGACAGTTGCCGTTCACTCGCTCGCTCATTCACACTTCTTTAGCTCCTTCTTTACCTGGTTCTTCCTTTTTTTTTTTTTCTTCCTTCAATCGCTGCCCACTCAACTTCCTCTACCTTCTCGGTACTCCTTCAGGATTTACTTCCGACACCTTTCTACGTTTTGCTTCCTTCATTCTATCTTCGTTTTTTTCTCTCTCTCTCTCATGGTTCTCACTCCTCGTTTACAATCTTCCCGAGCATCGATTTCTCTATGAGAATTTCGGTTGCGCGTCTTCTCGGTTGACGCATTCCGCTTGACACTCGGCCGGCCGGAGGGGCCGATTGCCTGAACGTCGACCAAGACGTTCCAGGTGATCTCGTACGTATCGTACGCGGTGCAAGAGTCACAAGTAAGCGAGAGAGACAAGTGTCAAGAAAGATTTTGACGATTCGCAAGCAGCATCCATTTCCGGAAGGTGTAGAGAGTGTCCGTTGGCAAAGTTGACGTTGGGCGACGCTATTTCGAGCGTCGAGACGAAGTTCTCTTGGTGGAAAGAGACGCGTCGGCCGACTCCTATATATATATCTCTCTCTCTCTTTTCGTAACGGCCGACACCTCTCTTTCTCTTTGCCGTACAGTACCCACGGAGCTACGACACAACCACTGCGCTACGACTACGACCACGACGACTATGAGGTCGTGAGGAAGAAGAGTTCGCGCGAATTTGCGCAACGAACGAATAAAACGTTACGAGGATAAATTACGACGCTGATACAGGACCCTTCTGGGCATCGCGTGTGAACATTGTGAACGTTCGGAGGAAGTGTACACGTGTTGAGGAGGTGCCACCACCACTCATCGAGGAACACTCAGGAACGGAGAGACTCCAGTTCGTGAGCGCCCCGAGCATCGTGTACCGTGAATTCCAAGTGCCATAGAATCACTCTCCGGCTAAGTCGGAATATTGCTACCAAGAAAGACTACGTTACTGGAGGCTTCGATTCCTCAGGAGTTCCCTCTAGGTTGGTCGGAGCGATCTACTTGTGCATGTCAGTCCTATGTGCTGAACCGTGACAGTGAAGCGTGGACGAGGAAGAAGATTTGAATGGGCATAAGAGGAAGTGAAAGGAAGAGTCTTTTTTTTTTTACCAAGTGCAGTGTACACGCATAACAAGTGTCTTAGAAGTGCATTCGAGCCGGACGTACAGTAGGATCGATCGATCGGTGATGCGCCTGACGGACGGCTGAGCTTTTTGAGCCGCGCCAAATTCTTCTCGAAGAAGATGTCTACCCAGGCTTACTATAAGGAGCGGCTGGGTTTTGACCCGGCTGACACCGTTGCTGAGCATCATCGCGAGCAGCGTTCACAGCACGGATACGAGGAGTCGCTCTCCAAGTTCAAAGGTCAGAAAGCTCTTGGCAATGGATACGGATATGGATACGAATCCGAGTACAGATGCGGATATGGATACGCGTTCAAATCCGAGGACGGAAGTGAAGTCAAGGCGCTTCTCGGTGAAGAGCAACGCTCCGAAAGTAACACCCAGGCTGCGTTCTGGGGTTGCTGGGCGATGTTCATCGAGGCCCATGGTAGGTGCTACCATAAATGGACATAAGTCATACGCATACACTTACACTCGCAGACGGGCCCCGATTCCAATTAACTCAATTCCACTCATAACTCCTGCTGAACCAGTTCGTACGAGTTCAGAGAAGCAAGTGTGAGAATTCGAGTCAAACGGAATCAACGTAAGGGTCGACCACTGGCACTTTGGCACTTTGGTTGATTTCGCGTCAATTGAGTTTTGTTCTGGCATGCTGTGTTCTTAGATGGTTTTTTTTTTATATACTAATCGTAATCCAATTAATCAGAAATTAATTTATTCGCCTCCTTTGCCTCGGTCAAGACGGAGCAGCAAGGGGTACTTTGTCGATTAATTATTGGAAAATTTTAGTAATGCAATTCCAATGGCTTTTGAGCGTGTAGACATTTTAAAATGCTCACCGATACGTTTTAGAGATTAGTTCATACGTTTTTACAGTTTTACATTATTTCTCTCATTTCCGCGTTCGATAAGCTCCAGTGTGGTCTGGTCGTGTCGCAAACTTGTTATGCCAGCGCAGAACTCGAGACACGAAGCCGAATGGCGCGTGTCCTGTGGTGCCAGTCCTATGTCTATGCCTACGTCTTTCAGGGAAGCACAGAAGACTGGCGTATGGCGTGTGCAGTGTAAAGCGTACTAGTGTGACGTGTGTCTATGGTTGGAGCACATACTTGGCGTGCTGACCTGGCGCTCAGCTTTGCTTAGATTCCATTTCATTAATTAGCTATTAACCCTTTGGCCAATCAGCAGAGTTTTCTATCGAGCGACCGATAGTCGCCGGGTAGTCGGTGGCGCTTATCGACTTGTCGATACAATCGGCATCTAACTGTATCGCTACATCGTTGCATGTAAACTGGTATACAACGTGCAGAATGTACTTGGCTAATAATCAGACCGATCGGAAGATACGTATTAGATAAAAAAAAAAAATATAATTTTGTTATATATGAATTTGTTAAAAAAATGACTTCCTTATTCTATTCTTCGTTATTGAATTCTTTCGTGTTCGAATCCTTTGAGGTTAACTGCGTAGTGCTTGTGTGGCTTTGAAGTGGAGACTCAGGAATCTCAATTCTTCCCAGTGGCAACAGGTAGTCGCTTAAAATAGATAGAATGAAAGTGGATGCACGTGTATGATATTTCGGAATGACGATCTCAAATCCGACCACTCGAATAGCTAAATTTTGTAGCGAGCAATGCGCTTGATAATAACAAGAGCTGGATAAGAGCGTCGTTAATATAAGGAGCAGTGAGACTTCGATGACTCTAGCCTAATTAAAGATTTCACTCGACAAATAAGTCCTCTAAGTGCTCCTGCAAATAGACTCGTGCAGTTTTCGTCCTCTTGTTATCCTTGAGAGTGCGTCTACGCTGCGTCTGGACGCGCCGTGTCGCCTCCGTTTATGTTTACACAATATATGAAACTGCGGCCATCAAGACGTTCGAATAAAACGTAGAAGAAAGGAGTTGACGATCCCTGGCACGATGCTTTATAATTCGATGAGTGTCCAGAGCGAGGAGGGTGGGTCTAAGGGCGTCCATTGGGAACAAATTCGAAGAAGCTTGAAGGTAGAAGGTCGTGAGAAAGCGCACGAGGGTTAACGAACTTGAAGAACACGACGTAACGCGTGGCCAGGAGGCTTCGCAATCGTCAGGAACGTCGAGAAGAGCACTTGACTGTGAGACTCGTGGGCGGACAGAAACCGTGCGCGTCGGCTCGAATTTTTTTCGAAAAATCAAGTGTGAGTCTGAGAATGCACTTGAGCAGCTGAAATTTTTGTGGAAGTTAGTAAGACGTAGATATACTTTTCGTATGTGTGTCTATATACGTATATTGATCTTGTGCACGAGGCACAAGAGAAGCGCGATAAGATGAGAGATCAGATGTGAAAAGTATAAGAATTTTAAGATGGACGAAACACCAGGACCGTTGAAGGCCTTTTTTTTTCTTGCGATCTGAAATTAAGCGCGTTCGTATACGACGGAGGTGTAACTTTACGATCCTTGTCGAGAGCCATGAAAATAACAAGAACGCGGCCTACGCCTGACGAAATCCGATTGTCAGAATTTCTTAAGCGAGTAGCGTCCAGCAAGATCATCGCCATTGTCGTCATATTACCATAGTCCTTCTCTGTCACTCGAGCTGACAGATAAGTAGCAGAGTGAATAAGGAGGCGCCTGGTCTGATGTCACTCTATACTTTTAGATGTAAATCAATGCTTAACCCTCGTACTGCCATTAAAATTATGCGAATAGGTTTACGATAGGGTCGACGTGCATTCTCATAGTGCATGGGAATTATAAAATGCATAACTCAGCTATCTTCAAGCCGTTTGAGCCATCGTGCCTTCTGGCTATACGAATTACTATTATATCCAGTCAGGCTCGTGATAGCACAGCTAGTAGAAAACTTTAAGGCCGTCGGGCCATACGTACGTGCATCGCAGCTGCACTCTGATTCGACCTATTATCTAGAACGTTCGTGAGCTTAGGCTGAGTCACCTCCCTACAGCTTATTACCCACTTCACCTCCTGAGCTTCACTTCTTGCTCCGGAATATCGAGTCTCGGTATCAACGTATTAACGAGCGTCGAGCCCTTACTCTTCCGTATATCTTCGTATCTTGCGGCAGTTTAAATGTTTAACGAGACTCTTGACTCGCTGAGTACCTATACTCTTGTACACACCTCGCTCTCAGATCCAGCCACGTCTGACGTTCTTTCTTCTTTTTTTTTTCATTGCAGACGAGCGAGACGCCATACAGAAGAAGACTTTTACGAAATGGGTGAACAAACATCTGAAAAAGGTAATCAATATATGCAATATAAAGGATATACGATTTTTCATAATCTTAAATTAACCCTCTTGCGGTTTGTTCTATTTGATAATAATACTTCGGTAGTATTTGCCCCGAGTTAACTCGGGCTTTAACCGTAGGAGGGTTCGTGACTACTGGAGTTAATGTACAGTCTTGCCGAATGGCGCTGGCTACTTTTTCTTTGTATCTTCATTCATTACTTGACAGTCCTTAATGATCGTACTGCTCTGACATCTGTTCGTTTCAGACTATTCATTCGTGCATATTCATCATTGACATTTGTATCCAATGATAAACAACTCTTGTATGCATATGTATTAACGACATATCGAGCACTCTCTTAGTATTCCTATGCAAATGTCTCACCCACTAAAAAGATTCGTGTCCCACTGACGTTCTTACGTGGGTTTCTACGGCATAGATACATACGTGCCGTGTAGCGATTCTTTATTTCCAAATTTCGACACCGTAGCCATTCTGACACTTCGTACTGTGCCCGATTAAGTGTCGCTTGACAGTTTCAAAATGGCGAACGTCGCGGAAGGACTATTTTCACGACTCTGGTATTTCTTCTGATTTATGAGAATTGTGTGGGCGACTAGTCTTTCGTAATAACTTGAAATCAAGGGAAAAAATCGGTATTATACGTCACGCGTACCTTGGACCACCCACGTGTTGTCTAGTTGCGACAGGTTTTTTTTGTTTTTGTTATTTACAACATATCCCAGTACATTTTGCCAATCATTTCCTACCTCTTGATTTCTCTTTATTGACTGGTTGAACGAGACATTTTTTTCTTTTGATGCTTGAACCTTTTCACCTGACGAAGCAACAAGGTTCATCAAACTTGAGTATAGGGAGCTATGCTTGTAGTAATTCATTGATAATGACTAATGACGTAATGGGTAGCGATGGTGACTGCGACGCGATACGTCTGACGAATTCAAAACAATAGCAGAGACTGAGGAATCTGATATCTAATTCTTAGCCGACTACTACGTATCCGTTTCATCTTACCAGCAAGGTCGCATATCCGGTCTGTCTCAGCTCGTCATCCCTTCCACCTGCTTGATTCGATTGAAGGACCTTGTATCCAAAATTGTAATTCCCAATATATCTAATTAACTATCACTTTTCTTTGTTCATGATAATTAAGCAGTATCAATCAATCGGAAAGTATTACCCACCCTTACTGTTTAGGCTGCATTGGGTTGGACTGAATTTCTGATTTCTTAATACGTATAACCCATCAGATACCCAGAATCCATTTGGAATTATGTGCCATAGCTTCAGGGCGTGTCGAATGCTAATATATATATTCCCATCGATTTAGAAATTACCTAATAACGCATATAGACTCGCCATCATCATCTGAATCCTACACTCTCTTTCTCTCTCTAACTGTCTGACCGACGTGACTTATTCGAGCGTTAAATTGCTCGTCGCCAGAGGCACCAGCAGCCGTACGCTCCTTAGTGTATCAACTTGGTCTTGTTCAACAGAGCCACCAGGGTGATGACGTACTACGTCAGCGTCTTTTCTGGATAAGAAAAGTCTCTCTTGATACGCAAGCAAACCGGGCAAAAACATAGACGAGCACGAGACATATTATTCCAGTCTGTTTGTCAGGCGGGACTCGCGCTGCGCCCACCATTCAAACTTTCATTCATGGCTTGCGAATAGCATCTACCCACCTACCTATAACAACCCACGTGTTTCAATCTTGTGCTCGACACTCTTACCATATTCGGGCGTACCCTCTTCAACTTCGCCTTAATAAGATTCTCCATGTTTTCTTTTTGTCACTTTAATTTTCTTTTACGACGATTCTTCTTGCACTATATATATATATTTTTTTTGTTTTCCTCTTTCGTTATCTCCCTCTGTTTACTTATATATCTCTATCCTTCGTTAGAACATCGGTTCACACTATTTTCCATATCCGTCTTCCTACTTCACTCGTACCATCAGCATCCCTATGCGTCACCGTATAAGCACGTCAACTGGTCGCTCTCATACCATAAAGGATTTATAGTCATCGCTGCGTTCTCCATAATGGCCGAGTCGAAAGCGCATTTTCCAATGAATTATTAGCACACCTCGAATGCTTGTGTCCATATACGTTGGGTGTATCTTAGTAGTTAAATAATTGTCATTCTTTTTTTTTTTTTCATGCTTCTCGCAGCACTGGAAATACGTCAAGGTAGTATGGCATTCTAATCACGATCCTAAATTCTATAATCATTACTATGAAGTATTTATCTTACTACGTTATACGTGATTGAAGGAAAGCAAAAGTTTTATTTATTTCCTGTATAAGTTAAAGAGGATTCCAGTCTGAGCTATCAGGAAAAATTATTATTCAATGATATCTATTGTGCGTTTTTTTTTTTCTTCATATTTTCCAATTTGTCACAGTATCTTCATTCTTGGTATGATAGATACCGGTAGGGTAGTACTTCGTTGGTTCTTTTTTTCCCCCTTTTTCCATCACATTCTCTCCTGGCAAGGAATTACAGGAATGTCGAATGAGATCCGGTAGAATTCTTAGCTTGATTTCTCTGGATACGTTCTCCTTCCTGTATTCCGCACTGCGGGGATTCCGATGTCCCGGGGCTTTAATAAGGTTTAACAAGGCGATAAAATTAAACTAGCATTAACAATTGGTGGTAATCAATCCTTCCTCGCGTAACACGGTCTTGCTGATTTTCCCTTTTTCAGACCTACACGTGTCTTCACGTGTGCGTCATCGTCAACAACCAGCCATGCTGTTCTCCCACTGTAAGTCGGTTCGGTGGATCTTGCCTGGCTGTTGCATGCTCTCTTTGTTTCACTATCTCTATCTCTCTTCTTGTCTCTCCTCAATCCTCCCTCCTTCATCATCCTTCTATAACTCGTTTCCCTTTTGTGTGTTTTGTGAGTCTTGTGTTTACTGGGTAACCCTTGTGCTGCGCATGCTTGTCGCCTCCCCTATCCGCATGTTGACTTTTCCGTACGTCATCTTTCCTTTATGACACATGCTTCCACGATTCTCTAAACGCCATCCGCAATGGCCTTGTTTACACCAGGTTTTAGTACGCGCCTTAAGGATCCTTCTCACTTCCTTTTATAGCTCCAGAGTGAGAAGGAGCGTTCTCAGTACGCGCCGGTGTAAACTAATGCTAATAAATCACTTCTTTTTTTTTTTGTACTGCATGCAGTTTTTTTTTTGTTTAAATTTGTCAACGTATTTTTAATTGGGTTTCGAACCTGTTTCAGGCAAGCAGACATGTCGGCGACCTGTTCGAAGACCTGCGGGACGGGCACAATCTCATATCCCTGCTGGAAGTGCTTTCGGGCGAGCATCTTGTAAGTTTACGATAATTTTCATCCCTTTGTTCTCATGGAGCTCTTTCGTTCAATTTACGGACAATGAGCTCAGTCCTGAGAACCAACCTTCAAGTTTGGTTTGGTTTAGTTTGCTTTGCTTTCCTTTCCTTTCATTTCGTTCCGATTCGTTTAGTCTGGTTGAACGGGAGAAACAATGTTTTTTCAGCCACGGGAAAGAGGACGAATGCGTTTCCACATGCTGCAGAATGTGCAGATGGCATTAGACTTTTTGCGATACAAAAAAATCAAGCTGGTGAACATCCGGGCGGAGGATATCGTCGATGGAAATCCTAAACTTACCCTGGGCCTTATTTGGACGATCATCCTCCACTTCCAGGTAAGAGGCTCAAACTGATACATGCATATCCCCTAGTAAGAGAATGTAACCTCAATTTTCGTCTGGTCAATTATTTATTGATCACGATCGACGGTCTTCGTTAGTCGACTAATTAAGAGATAGTCACTAATGATCTGAGTGATGATAATGAGAGGGGAGGAAATTTGCGGTTTCCGTTAGTTCGCGCTTTCGTCTTGTTCGAGATGCAAACCGTGTGTC
>JARPRG010000444.1:121159-173194 GCA_031001745.1 Hartigia nigra | reverse complement strand
CTTCTTCTTCTTCTTCTTCTTCTTCTTCTACTTCTACTTCTTCTACTTCTACCAGTCTATCCTTTCCGTCAGCACCGCTTTAATTGTCAATTATATCTGAGTCATCATCTCCCTGTAAACTTTTGAACCCTCGCACCAACGACACTGTATATTAAACATTCTCGCATAATCCTAACGTAGGCCTTATCACATATGACAGTCGATCTAATCGCACGCTCTTTTTCTTTTGCGCCGCAGAGATGGCGACGCAAGGTAAGTTGCCTCAAGTTATCTCAATAGCGTACAATTGACAGTGTATTACTGAGGACTGTCAAAATTTAGGGTACACGTATAGGGATTCGTCAGGCAAACGAGTAGTCGAGTAGTCGTATAGCTGAAAGTTGAGAGCAGAATGTATTGTATTTGCTAGACGTATATACAATAGCATTAAACGACGTCGCGACGCTTGTTCTCAATTCTAGCAGTATATGTATGTACTACTCGCAACGCCGCGTATCTTGTTTGATTTCCATTGGAACTTATAGAGAAGCCTTACCGGCTAGGTGGCTTTCTACGTTACCGACTGTTTTCTCTTATAGTTTCTCGCTCTGTTTCTCACTACTCGCTACTCGTCGCCACTTGTCGCCACTCGCTGTTCGTTGCTTGCTTCTTGCGCTTTCTCCTCTATTCTCTCTTCTTCTTCCTCTCTCCTTGTACTCTCTACTCTCTGCTCGCCGTGTCTCCACGTAGGCTCTTCTACGGTTCGCTAACCTGCGAATCTTGAATCTTCTCTCGTTTTCGCTACCGACGAATTAGCCTTGACGCTTGAGCAATGTTACCCAGGATTCTTCAACGTAGGATTTCTTTCCCCTCACAGACAATCGCGGTTCGTGAATTCAGCTGAATTCTTCGTTGCGTCCTGATGATCTCTTCCCGCGAGTAGACAATATCACCTCGTTAAGAAGCTTTCTCGTGTCGAAGAATTAATTAAGTGTACGACGCCATCTTTGCTCCTTTCTATTTCGTCCTGTCAATGGTCTCTTCGCTGTATAAAAAAGACTGCAGGGTTTCCCTTGTTTTTCACGCTTTATAAGGTGCGTCGCGATGCTGCTCTGTGCGAAAGAGACACTTGGCTCCCTATCGTGCGGAATGTGCCAGATTGACTGGTTTCTTCGATTCTCTTTTTATCGGTCAAGGTAGTCAGTCGAGGTGCTTGAGCCGCTGAATACCTCGATGACGCGTTATACCCTAATGAATAAAGTGTCGTAATGATCCTCTACACCTTGACAAGAAGCACCATGTGTTTCGTAACGTCCATCGACGTCGTGTCAACATTTTCCTTTTATTCCAGATGCGCTTGTATACTTTTTGCTACAGTGCAATTTTCTCAGGATCATCTCTCTGCTTCGTAATAATGATTGACAGCTACAGAATTGACCTAGGTCAAAAAAAGACAATGGAAGTATTTCTTTTCATTATTTTTTTTTGTCATACTCGATCACACTATGACACCAGTAGATGACGCGACGGGCCATCTGACATCATCGGCACGTATAGTCCGGCTTCCTATTGTTGTCGTACCATTGTTTTCGCGTTGCTCTGGGCACTCGATGCAGAGTTTACGCAAGAGAGACGAAGAGAGTAGAGATCTGCATAAAGTTGGCAAGATAAGGACAGGCGCGTGAGTTTTACCAAAGGCTACGATTCTCCGTCTTGTCGCTCTACTCGGCCTTCCTCTTAACGGTACACAAGATCAACGCCGCTTCACCGTCTTCTTGCTCTCTTTTTCTTTTTATCTTTAACTGCTCTACACTTCCCGTCGATCCTCTCCGTTCCTTTCTCTTCTTTTTTCTTGCGGCAAGTTCACGCTCGTCTCTTCCATCCGTATGCTGTTCCTGTATACCGTTTGCACGGATCCGATAAAGCATCCTAATACTGGCGTAGCTAGAGCTCAGAAAGAGGAAGCCGCGTAACAGTCAGGACGAAGAGGATCAAAATATATTGCGTGAACGTCGGTTTCAGTCGAGTGATCGATTGGTGCGTTCTTGTTGGCGCTGTACAAAGTCACCGTGTCGCTCAGTGCAAACGGGATCCTGAAGCAGCCGTTATTTGCGTTTGCGGGGAAAAGTCCGAAATTCACTGACTTGGAAAGTCGATTTTTTCCTTGGCGCCTGACGCTGTCAGTCTAGATGCTGTTGCTAACTTCAGGACGCTAATTGTACAGGAGTACCGGTTTGCGCCAAGCCTGTTTCATATCCGTTCTATTCTACACCTGAATGATCTTCTCTCTCGGCTAAACGTGTGGAGTCACTCGATGAAAAAAAAAAAAAAAAGAGTCTGAGTCTAATGACTTGACTAACGAGTCTATCAATTGAGAATGAGAACCCTTGCATTCGAATGCAAGGTACGTTGAAGTTCCCGCGGTGCTCATTGAGAAACACACAGGAAACACCTGTCACGGCTCTGCTCCATAGCGCCATCGCCCTCGTCCTCGTGTTCGTCCTCGCCGTCGCCCTCGCCCCAGCTCCCGCCCACGGACGTCGCTTCGCTTCGACGACGACGCTTCCTTTTCCTCCTTCTCCTCCTGCTCTTACTGCTACTTCTCCATCCTTCCAGACACCCCTCCGTGATCCTAAACCTTTTTTTTTTTTTTGGGTACCATCCGAATGAATTTCACGCTGATCCGTACGAGTAAGAGCCGTCGACGTCGACCTCTGGCGACGTACGCGTCGGTGTGAGCGACGTCGCCTTAACGATCTAGAAATTAATCGAAAACAACTTAGCTGCGTCCTCTTCTTCCTTTCCAACTACCAACTGTCGTCATCGCTCCATGGAAAGGCAATCCAGACGGCGTAGTCAGCGTAGCCTTAGGAAGGTGTTCGAAGGTGTTTAAAGGTGCGCGGCGTCGGTAGCCGTCGCGATGGAGGTGGACTCGGATAGTCAAGCAAGGAAGGAAGGAAAGACGGCGGGGATACACGGTGGGAGGATTGTTGAGTCGCGGTGGCGGCGGCGCGTCGCCGGCAGTCGCTGGATATCTGCCCGACTCGTTCGGTCGCTCGGTCGCTCGGTCGCTCGTTGGAAGGAGCGCACGCGCGCGCGATTGATTCTGTCGCCACCGCCTTCTCTTTGCGAAAAATTTATTCTTTACGTAATGATATCGCGTCGGGACGCTCGTCGTGCTTTACTTTGAATTTCGTAATAATTAGACAGCACGTTTTTTTTTTTCCCACTACTCTACACTCTTTGCGCGTCCCTTCTCAATCGGAATACCAATCGCGTAAACAGGTCGCCTATCATCTGGAATCTCGCGAATCAAAGTTCCACCAGCTCTACTATTTGTGTTTGCTATACGCGCGTACTTACGTGCGTACGTAAGTCGTGCCTTTAGTTGAGTTTGCTGGTTCGATGGCGCGCCAGGTATCGTGCCAATGCTCCCGCCTGTTACTCGTGACGCTCTAGGAAATTCGGAGCAACCTTCTCCTGGCCAACTCTTTGCTCCCCGGAGCGCAACGCACAGACAAACGAGAGCAACGGATCCTTTCCTCGGCAAATCACAACACGAACTTCTGATAAACGGACGCCTACATCGACGTATCCAATCCGCACGCGAATTATGAGTCCGCTTGATCTTCACGTTCTTTGGACTCGTATTTACACCACAATGTTCTATACACACTTGGATCACCACTGATCTCTATCCTGCACTTTCGCCAATCTGCCTTAGATATATCTATATACACGTATCCCTGTAGAATAAACGAAGGCACTTCGTAATCATCACCCGGCATGTCCATGTACCGATTCAGTCGCGGAGGACGCCTCTTCGTCCAGGGTACTCGCGAAGACGACGACCGGGACAACGTGGCCGCGTCCAGTCCAACCGGAAATCCGGCCAGTGATCTACAGGCGATTTATACTAAGCGCCGGCTGTCGACCGAGGTCCTAGGTACGACGCAACTCGTTCGCCCGAAACGATTCGCCCCCCGCAACCCCTCTTCATTTTATCCCATTATCGTTGCATCTAATCGAACATTGCTGACTCTCAATAATGTTCCCTTAACTTACCTCGTTCTCTCTCCTTCTGTGTAGAGATATTTTTAATGCTCCCATTTTGTTCGTTGTGAAATAGAAAATAGGAAACAGCTGATTCAATAGACAGTTGTGTACTTGGTCTGGCCTTGGTCCCTGTAGGTCACGCATAGTGCGTGCATTCGAGTTCATCTAATAGGTTTTTCTTTAGTGAACCATTCGGTTATCCGTAGTCATTGATTCTGGCCTTCTAGGCGCGAGGTCTATATCAGAGTCTTGATCCCGGAGCTTTGAAGCTGTATGAAAGTTAGACTATGTCAGGAGTACAAGAGAGAGCCATAATGGGAAAAGATAGAAGATCGGGTTATCGCGATGTTTCAATTATCGATGAAGAAATCGATAATCTGCAGTCTAATGATAATCCATTCTACTCTGGGGGAGAGGGGATACAGATTGGGGGCGAATCCTTTCGATCTGCCGAACTGCGTTCGGCTGGTTCGGTCGAACGATAAAATTGCGAAAATCGAATGAGACAAAAGAAAGAAACGTAAAGGGGAAAAAAAACAATGATTGATTACGCACGACAGGCTCGTCGATCGAGTCGACGAAGACCTCGCGACGCGGCGAGAACGGGACGCGACGTATCGTGACGCGGATCGTCAGGAAGACGACGACTCTGACACGCGGCGAGGAGAAAAGCGTCGCCGAGGATCTGACCAAACGGGCCCAGCAAAGGTCACTGCAGGATGGTGGTAGCCGTTACGTGGGGCCGTCTAGCCGACTACAGTCATCCTCACCGAAGCCAAAAACCGTCCGGGTAAGGACACAATGGCCGCCGGCGATCTCTCAACTCCGAGGATTCTTATTATAGATATTTTTCTTACTTATCGTCGCTCATTACATTTTAAAAATATCTCCAGACATTCTTATACCCCTCGCTACTTTTGTTTACCTGGAATCAGATCACTGGGGAACCTACTGTGAACTCCTTCGGGGGACGCGTAGGAGTTGCGCAATGGGATAAACAAGTCGAACTAAATCCTCGCCTTATTTTCACTTTTGATAATTGATTCAATGCTCGAGCGTGGGATTCGACTCGACTTTATCATCGCCATTGCCATGGAATAATGGAATAAGGAACGTGTTGCGGTAATTCGAGGACGATTCCTGATGTCGCCCACGAAATAGCCTCGCCCCGTATTTACCTTGAGGCTTTTGGGAACCGAGTCTCTTTTCAACTTTCCTTTTTCTTTATGATCGTTGCCGGCACATGGCACACGTTATTATTATATATATCGTTCCTCCTTTAGCCCTTCCATAATTGGGAATTTTGCTCTGTCGAACGAACGAATGCTTCGCCGATCCCACTTCGTTCGAATTCCATGGCAATCGTGTCCGCTCGTATTATTACTTCACTCCTGGATGACGTCACGCTTACTCTTATGGTAAGAACGACGATCACGGCAACGTTCAGTTACACATACCTACGTACTTGCGTATCCTACGTGTCTTCGAGACGCTTTCCTCAACGTGTCAGGATGCTTCTATAGCATTTTGGCACCTATAGTGCTATAGCTCGAAGCATCGTCATTTGTATTCCTGTCCTTTGTGCCGCTTCAATTAGAACTTCAATTGGGACTTAGGAAAAACACTTCTATGACGTCATTGACCCGTTTCTAGAAATTGAAGTATTAGGGTTTTTCGGAATTTCGTTCTGGTTTTATGAAAAGGTCAAGAGCTTAGAATTAACGAGGAGAAAGTATCCGTGCTGTTTATTTTTCTTTTGTGATCAATTGACAGCTGTCAAATATTGAATGAATCTGGATTACGTTGATTCTCAAGTGAGGAATAACTTCGCGATCCTCGGCATAGTTATCTCTATGTAAGTTGACGGTAGTTGCCTAATGGAATTCTGACTCTCGCTACGCGATAAGATAGCAGCTTAATTATTTCGTTAATTGTCTTGGAGTCATCAGCGTTAATGGGAGCCTTACTTTGGTAAAATCTTCTGAAAAAACTTGTCACTCTATATATTTGAAAATATTGGATGATACAATTAATTTGGAGGATCTTCGCTTTCCTGTATCTCTCGTAGCTTTCTAGGCTTTTGTAGTAAAATGCAATTCTGAAATTGAGAGTGTAGGCTCCTTTGTCCTTGGAGTGGGCCAACTGCAGCTGGCTGCATCTGTCGCATCTGGTGTCCGCATGAGAGTAAGGGAGACGAAAGATTAAGTTTGAGCATCTATTTGAGATTGCGAATAATCAAGAGATTGGCATAAAGTCTCTTTAAAGCAGTGGGATGTTTTTTTTTTTTTTTTTTTTTTAAAGGTATTCAAGGATGACCACTAATGGCTGCGGTTTCGGTACTGTTTCAGATATCAGACATAGTCGTCGGCCAGGAACCTAACGTGACAGCACGAGAAGCATTGTTAAGATGGGCCAGACGATCTACAGCACGTTACCCAGGAGTCCGAGTGACGGATTTCACGGGATCCTGGAGGGACGGACTTGCCTTCAGTGCGCTTCTTCATCGAAATCGACCAGACCTCGTCGATTGGAGGAACGCCCGTTCAAGTCAGCCACGAGAGCGGCTCGACCGGGTCTTCCACATCGCTGAGCGCGAGTACGGCGTTACGAGGCTTCTCGATCCCGAAGGTATATAGGAGTTAAGAGAAATTCGGAGTCTCCGGAGTCTACGCCATTGCTGTCCGCCGCCTCCACTTTCCATCACTCTGCATTAGTCTGCACATCCATTCTCAATCGGATTTCTACACGAATCGCTTCCCTCGTAGGCAAACATATAAAGTTCATGCTCGTCGACTTTTTTTTGCCTTGCTCATGAAAAGGCGGCTGAGCACGAAGATCACGTTGGTAGATCTATAGTGAGCTTGCTGTAAAATTGCTGGCTTAGATTTTTCATACGAGTGAACGTGCCGTTTCTCGCTGTCGCCTTTATGGATGACCTAGTCAGTGGCTGAAAGAGTCTAGGGGGGTAACGGGGTTAGGAAAGGACTTGTACTATGGGGTGTATTAATCTAGGTGAAGACTCAAGATAGGTCGGAGGTCGTAGGTGCGAATAGAGACGAGAAACCTTCTGGCATTTTCTCTATGTCTCTTGGCACGATTTACGAGGATTCGTGACTTTCGCGAGTTCATCCAGGTAGGAAATGGATGTAAGAGTGGCGCAGCGAGGCACGACGTGACAGCTGACCTGGGACAATGAGGAAAATCAAGAGAACGAAGATGAATCGATCAAGCTTAGACAGATTAGAAATTACAGTTCAGCTTAAAATCATGAAAAAATTTATCCGCTTATTCATCTTTGGTCGTTTTCTCTTTACTATTTTAAGAGATTCTCTGTCACCGATGAGGATGACTAAAAGATCTATTTTATTGCAGATGTGGATACCCCTGAACCGGACGAGAAATCTCTGATAACGTACATCTCTTCGCTCTACGATGTATTCCCAGAACCACCGGCTATTCATCCTCTGTACGATGCCGAAGCTCAGCGTCGTTCCGCAGAATATCGCGAACTCGCATCCTCCCTGCATCTCTGGATACGCGAGAAGATGGCTCTGATGCAGGAGCGGGCGTTCCCGCCGACCCTCATCGAGATGAAGAAGCTGGCTGCGGACAGCGCCAAGTTTAAGAACGAGGAAGTGCCGCCACGCTATCGTGACAAGCAACGATTGGCGCACATATTCCGTGATCTTCAGAAGTATTTTGAAGCCGTAGGCGAAGTAGACATGGAGCCTGAGCTTCATATCGACGTTATCGACAAGAATTGGAACCGACTGATGATGCTGCACCAGGAACGTGACCAGGCTATTCTCGATGAGATCAAGCGGTACGTCTAGGCTGTAGTTTTCTGCAACGTAAGCTTCAATGGCTTATACTGACTGGACTAGATTAATAACGGTGGAACATGTTCCTTTTCAGGCTTGAGCGATTACAGCGACTCGCAGAGAAGGTTCATCGTGAGATGAAGTCAACGGACAACCGTCTGGAGGAATTGGAAAGGCGCGTTGAAGATGAGGCTCGTCGACTTGATCGGCTTCATCCTCTGGAAGCAAAACACGCGGTTGACTTACTGGAACAAGATATTCGCAACACTGAGATACAGATTCAGAACATCTTCACCGACGTGCACACCCTCACCGAGGGTAGATACAGCCAAGCTCCTGAGCTTCACAAGAGGTCTGTCCTCGTGTTGACTTATTTTATTTATTTATTATTTACTTTATTCTTCATCTATGGTCTATCGTTTATCAGAGTGCAAAAGCTGCATCAACGATGGGTAGCCCTGCGTTCTCTGTTGCACAAACGGCTGGTGCAGCCCTTGTCTGCCGTCTCCTTCCCCGTGGAGGAGCGCGTCGTCACGAAGCACCGTACTACCGTCCACGAAACTCGACTAGTAGATACGAATCCTCATTTCCGAGCATTGCACGACTGCATCGATTGGTGCAAGAATAAGTTGAAGCAGTTCCAAGAGGCAGATTACGGCTCGGATCTGCCTAGCGTGCAGAACGAATTGGAAATCCATCAGCGCGAGCACAAAAATGTCGAGCAATTTCACACGAAGGTCGACAAGTGCGTTCAGGCTAAGAACAACTTCCACGGCGAGGAGCTGGCTCTGTACAGTCAACATCTGAGTACTCTGCAGAAGATATACGCTGAACTTCTTGCGACTTCGAACAAACGACTCTCCGATCTCGATACACTTCACGATTTTATCCAGTCAGCCACTGGTGAGCTTGTTTGGCTCAATGCCAAGGAGGAGACAGAGGTAACGCGCGACTGGAGTGACAAGAACCTTAATATTCAGAGCATCGAGCAGTACTACGAGGTAAATACAATTGTTATTCTTTCATTTCTTAGTTCAAAGCATTAAAATATTTAACTCTTTACCTCTTGGCTCTCTTTTCCTAATCGATCGTCCTTTTACGTCATTCGAAAATCTCTCGTTTCATGTCTTGCTTGAAGCAAACCTATGGTTCTGGAATAGAGGTAACGATTCATCATTTTTAACAGTTCTGTTGCAATGGTTTTAGTTCTTGTTACATTTTTACTGTACACTGGTGGTTTACACGGTTAAACTTTTATTTACTCAATTGCGATCCTTTGCTTTATTTTCCGATGCCCATGAGCAGTCGCTGATGAGTGACCTGGAAAAACGAGAGATTCAATTCTCAGCGGTTCAGGATCGCGGAGAGGCACTTGTTCTTCAACATCACCCAGCCGCTAAAACCATCGAGGCCTACATGTCGGCCATGCAGAGCCAGTGGGCTTGGCTTCTTCAATTGACTCTTTGCCTAGAAGTACACTTAAAACATGCTGCTCAAAGCCAGCAATTCTTTAAAGACATTCAACAAGCTGAACAGTGGATAGCAAAACGGGACGAAGTCCTGAATAGCGTTTATTCTCAATCGGACTTCACTCTTGATGAGGGTGAGCGTCTTCTCAAGGGTATGCAAGAACTTAGAGAAGAGCTCAATGCATATGACGATCACGTACAACGACTCGTTGAACGAGCCAAGGAGATTGTCCCGATGAAACAGCGTCGACAGCCCGTCACCAGGCCTCTTCAGGTTACCTCGATCTGCAGCTATAAGCAAGTCAACGTAAGTGAATAAACATATCCATCCGTTATATTATTATTATGCAATGTGTTTGATCTAAAGCTTATATTATTAAAATTAATTGATTGTCTTGTCGTTTGTGCAGATCTCAATCGAGAAGGGAGAGCAGTGCACTCTCTACGATAATTCAGGTCGCGTGAAGTGGCGAGTCAAGAACTCACAAGGCGTCGAGTCGCCGGTGCCAGGCGTCTGTTTTGCTCTGCAGCCACCAGACAAGGAAGCTTTAGATAGCGCAGAGCGACTGCGTCGACAGTATGACAGAAGTGTCGCCCTTTGGCAGCGCAAGCAGCTGCGTCTACGACAGAATATGATCTTTGCTACCATCAAGGTCGTCAAGGGTTGGGACTTACCCCAGTTTCTGGCTATGGGTCAGGATCAGCGAACTGCTATACGCAAGGCTCTCAATGAGGATGCTGACAAGCTCCTCTCGGAAGGTGATCCAGCGGATCCTCAGCTGAGGAGATTGAAGCGAGAGATGGCCGACGTGAATAGGCTCTTTGACGATTTCGAAAAGCGCGCCAGAGCCGAAGAGGAATCTAAGAACGCTGGTCGCATTTTCAACGACCAGGTATCCTCGCTGCAACAGGCTCTCGAGGAGGCCGAGCGTGTTCTGAACTCGCGCATTGCTGCACCCTTACCAAGGGACCTCGACAGCCTAGAACACCTTGTTCTCGAACATAAAGACTTTGAACAGAGTCTGCAGCGACTTGCTCCTGACGTCGAGCAGGTGCAACAAACCTTCCGTGGCATCACCCTGAAGACACCAGCAATGAGAAATAAGTTAGATAATATCACAAGCAAATGGAACCATCTCTGGAACCTCAGCAATCTCTACATCGAGCGACTGAAGTGCGTAGAAATCGTCCTCTCTGGTCTTGAAGAGAACACTGCGGCTATTTCCGAGTTCGAAATCAAGCTCGCCTCCTTTGGAGAACTACCCTCCGACGTCAAGGCTCTCCAAAACGTTCTGGAAGACCTCATGGTCCTACAAAACGCTATCTCTCAGCAGCAGATCCTCATAGATCAACTGAACGACGATGCGCACAACGCAAGACGACTTGTAGAGAAGTCTAGACCAAATCATCGTGGACCCCACGGTGACATGGACCGTCTCGACGCAGAGGTTAACCGCCTAAACGCCCGCTGGACCAACGTCTGCGGACAGCTCGTTGACAGACTTCGCGGTGCTGAAGCGGCTTACGCCTTGGCACAGCAATACAACTCTGCCTATCAGAACGAAGCCGACTTCGTTGACGATGCCTTCGGCAAACTTGAGAACTTCGCTCCTGTTCGTAACAAACCTCAGGAACTTGAGACTACCAAGGTACGTGGTTGTCTGTCTTGCCTAGATGAGAAACGATTAACACTGCTAAATTCTCTGTCTTCCTTACATTGGCAGAATCTACTAAACAGGGCTGTAGAACGCGGCCCTGCCATCGAGGCGCTCAATGTCACTGGCGGAAGGTTGATTCGCGAGGGCAAGGTAACGCGAACTTCCGCTACCACTTCATCGTGGTTCTTATTACATGTTATCTGTAGTCACATACCGTTACATATCTATATATATTATACGGCCTTAGCTCAGGGTGTGCGCGTGTGTTTGCTCTGGTATGAATGCTGGAACATCATCTCATTCTGGTCTCTATATCTTTCTCTAGCTACCTGTTTGTACCTGACGCTCCCATTCTAGTTTCACGGATAGATTCATTCAGCCGAAACGTATCAGTTATATTTTGAAAGCTTCCTGGCACGTTTGGTCCTTCAGTTTTTTTTCCAATATTGACTGATCAAATGAGATTCCTGACAGCTGTCAAAATTGACTGATGAATTTCAGCCGAATAAGCCTGTACAGAAAACATATGTATATTTTCATCGTTCATTCTTATTCCGTTTCATAGTTCATCACCTGTATTTCAATTCCTAGCCCTGCCTTTCAGCCAGCAACGAGCTGTCCTTATCAAGACGATTTGCATGAGGAATTTCGTCTGACGCCGAGGATGTTCATTGTCCTCATTTATTCTACTGTGTATCTCGAAATCAATCTTTTATATTTAGCTTTTCTTTTTCTTCTCTTTTTCTTCTCTAGTACACGTTCCTTCTCTTTGCAATTAATGTCTACTTTAACGGATCCTTAATCCTCCAGTCACCAGTCTCTAACAGGAACTAGAAAATTATGACCGTTGCTCTGATTCTATGGAAATTCATTAAACAAACGCAGCCACGGAGACTAATCTAGTCAAGTTCAAATTACACAAAGTAGCATGATTGAATGGTGGTGCTCATTTTGGAAAGCCAAATGCTGCTTACGGTTTATAACAGCTGTAGTACAGTCCCGCGATATTTTCTTATATTTCTTATATCCTCTTTTCCTACCCTATTTCTTCCAAAAATCCTTCCTCTACCTTCTATTTTTTTTTCAATTCTTCATTTCTCGATTCTTGACACCGTCAGTGTCTCAACTATGAAGTCCTGTCCGATGCTTTTGGGCGGCTAACGGCAGCGCGGTCCACCTGATCTAATGTACTAACCATAACGAACTAACCGAACCTCCTAGATCTACGGGCAGAGGCTCAGGGCGTTCAAGGAGCAGCTCGAGGAAGTCTGTCCATCGCTCGACGCCTCGGTCAAACGTCCAAGAAGAGATTCCGTCAATACCGTCGACGACGTCGCCCGTCAACTTGACATACTCAACAGAAAGTACACGACCCTTCTGACACTGCTTCAGGAGCGGATACAAAAGCTTCATCTGCTCTACCCTGAAGACATCTCTCTTCAAGTGAGTCCCAGTTTTTTTTTTCAACCTTTATCTTCTCACCATTACTTCATCCATCATGTTCGTTATAATCAGCTCAAATTTTCCTGGAGCACAAACGCGTTCCTGAGATCATCAAGACATGCATTAAAGATGTGACGTTATTGGCAATGAAGTCCACATTCGCATTTACGTCAACGTCCGCTACGAAAAGAATCTGGGCCAGTCAGTATTTTAAGTACTAGTGTTTTAACCTTTGCAAGGAAAGATCGGTCGACGTTAATAGAATGAATTGCGAACAGAGTTCGTTCGTATCGTCGCTACGGACTCGGAGGACGATCAGGTCGTGAATAATCAGCGTTACTCGAATTTCAATGCACGAAGCGCATTCGGCTCTTCTGCTTCCCACAGTGTCCTTGTTGTGGCTCGTATATCCCACATTATGCTCGGCCTCCGAATATCAATGACGTCGCTCATGGCTCACAGCATACAATTCATAACCTTCCAATGACATCATATATATTTCACCAAGTGACGTTATCCCATGTTTACCCAACGATGGCGCACTTTTCTCCTGGGCGAGGTTCCCTCAATGAGATCGTTTATAGCTCGATGCTCTAGCCGATCATTCCTCGAATATAAAATTGGCCGAGCTGTCGAAGTCAGCTGAATATTCAGTAATACCGAGTGACCTCGTTGCGTTTGACACAATTGAAAGTATTACCGACTGCTGACAATTAGAAACAGTAGATAACAAGCCCATTGCGGTTATCGCGCGTTGGCTTATCAAAACCGTCCAGGGGATCGTGAACAGTGATAAGCCAAATTAGCCGGTAAAATAAACCTCAAAGATAAAGAAAAAGAATATCCGATAACAGTATCCCGAGGACTTTCGTTCCTTTCGCTCTTTGCTTTCTGCTAGACTTGTATTTTTCGTGCGCGTCTCACGCTGGATAGATCAATAAAGTTGCCGCGACGAGAACGTAGTATGAACGGAGCATGAAGTTTATATATATATATATATATATATATCTATACACATCCACCTATATAGTAAAATAGGAAAGTTGACGTCGGCGAATAGCAGCGAGGCCTTCCAGACAGACTGACTGACTGACTGCAACTAGACGCGTTACAATTATATCGTGACTCTACGTCAGGATCAAGGATCACGATCACGAGGGTGACGACGATTGTTCGATTAGCTGAATACACTTAAGACTTGAGAGAATAGAGACTTATCGTGTGGGCGTTCCAAGTGGGCAGCTGGAGTCACGTCTTGTTCACATTAAGACAGCATCATCACGACTTACCATAAATGTACGAGGATATGTGGGCTGAGCAAACGATCGTCGCCTCCCTGTCACCGCTCGTGGTCGTGCGAAAGGTACGAGCATTGCTATCAGGATAATCCGTGCTGATTTTAATTTCCTTGTATTCGCCGTGATCGTCCTCAATGATCGCATGATCGTCACTGCTTTTAATTACGTAGCCTTAGCCAACGTAACGAAGGCCGTGCATGCTCATTGCTCACGTGGCGACACGTACGTGCTCTTCTTTAGATCCTTGCAAATTCATGTACACAAAGCACAGTTGACGCTTACGGAACGCGATGCCAGCCGATTACGTTGTACACACGTATAGCCAGTGTAAAAGTACTTAACCCGAGGTTAACGTGTGGGTTGTGTAAAGGTGCGAGCTTGTGTGCCAGCTCTAAGCGAGAGGGACACGAGAGGAACGTAGAAGAGAGAGGATCGAGAAGAAAAGAAGGAAAGGAACACGTTTTTGCCGGTGTATGGGTAGTTGCGAGAACGGCAGTTCGCGATTCGCGCCTCAGTCTGACTCAATCGGTCATCGCTGTTAAATCGACTGTTGACTTGTCGCGTTGTTGCGCTCGCGATCACTCGTGACTGAGAGAAGTCTTTGAGCAATCTTAAAGAACCGTAGCGAGTGTCGACTGAAAAGACAGATATATAGTTAGTTGGTGTAACGGAAAATCGAAGATAAATCAAGAAGCGATAAGAGAGGAATATCAAAGTGCTTGCTGTTACGTCCAATTTCATTGGCTTCAATATTAATGAAGAACATTCATTGACACAAGTTTCTTTGATAAAGTTTATCGCCTCTCGAGTCAAGCGTTACGTTAATTGAAAGCGACAACATCATCAGCTCGTGGCTCCTTGGTCTAGGAGCTGACTGGATTGATTGATACCGGTTTGTTTGTCTAAAGGCCGCCGCTCTCATTACCACTGATCGAATTGATCAGTGATTTTAGAGATAGAAAGATCACAAGATGCTTGTACAGGAAATAAGATAATATAATGGTTCTCGTTAAAAGATAATCAGAGTAAGATGCAGAGCTTCGAGGGGAGAAGGATCGTTCGTCAGGTAACCTAGTTTCATTTTCACTCTCACTATTATTCTTGTTTCAAGGATTCTTAATGCAAGATGAGGCAGCAGGTGGCAACGTTTGTCTATCGTGTTTATGTCTTTATGATTTAAATAGACGAAATAAGCTGGTTTGGAAATAAGCGATGTTCACGATTTTTGGCTCGTCCAATAACTTTCCTAGCTAACCCTTAACAGTCGGTATTGGAATAGACCAATGGAGCGTCTAGGAATAGCGGTGTTGCTCTCTAGGTGTCGCAACGATTGTCAGTGCTCCAATGACGTGACGCAATACTCTGACTCTGCCTTCTCCATCAAGTTCACGGTAGCGACAAGCAGGTTGTCAAGCTTCGTCGGCTGTGATGTCATCGGCCATTCGAGAATAGCTAGGCGAAGCAGTTCTAACGATTCTATTTAATGCTGTCTGAACTGTTTTCATTCAGGTACACTTCATAATAACGAATATTTGAAAGTGGCCATGGTGTGTCCGCCATCATTGAATACCAAGGTCGACCTGCTTCGAATACTCGCAGGAGAGGATCATGCTGGCGTAATTCGATGTTTTGGCAGTCACTTCATTCTTTTTCTTCTTTCTCAGGAATTCCATATATTTCATCGGGAGCCTGTGTGGCGATGCGTTTGCCTTGGAATTCGGTCTGATCGTTGGACACAGATTGGTTACCTACTTGGTCAGATTGTTAATTGACTGGTTCGTTAACTGGATGACGTCCTGGCGTTGATGAGTTCTGCTTTCATTTTACGAAATATGAATTATGCAAGAAACACCTCGCTCGAACATTGTTTCGACGCATTTCACTTTTTCTCTTTTTTTTTTCCTCTTGTTTTCTTCAATGCATGTTAGGTACGTACTGTATTATAACTGTTGATCAGTTAACCATAAATACGTCACGGATGAAACCCTTTGAAGCAAACTTCAGCAGATATGCGAATGGAGGAGATGTTGTTCGACGCCTACTCTAAATACACTAAGGTCGACGACTACGAGAGTTCTCCGCCTCTGACGGCGTCGACGTATCTGCCGCCGTCAGATCATAATGCCGTGACGTCTCTCTTCTCTCTCTTTCTCTCTCTTCACGGAATCGTGGAGAAATTATTTATAGTCCTTCCGGTGGATACTTTAGCAGACATTCAACGCAGTCTTTCGTTAGCGGTTTCACGAGGTAGTCGACTGCTTTCGCTCTTGTTGCTGCTACTTCCTTTCTTTTCGTTGCTCGTCTTGTTTCCAAGATTAAGAGGAAGCTGTGGGCAAAGTCTAGAGAATTCGCAGAGACCTTGACACCGATCGGACATAACGCAAAAAGTCGGTTACGCTTGACAAAGTAGAAAAGCATTCTTTGTTTTGCACGAAATGTCGACGCAAGTGGAGGAGGAGAATGCTGCGATATAGAATAATGGATATAGAGAGACTCAAAGTTGAACAGTGGAAGTTCGCGGATCAGTGGAGCTCGTTATCCGGAGGAGAATCATCGTCATTTTATATTTAATGAAAAAAAAAAAGCTTTTAAATCGCTACCATGACTCCTGAAGATGTTGACGCTAACGTATCTCCTAACCCGGTTGTTTCAGCGTGCTCTCCAGGAGCAACGTCCTCTGCGAACTTTCCGCACCGAGTTCAATATCTACGAGAGCACCTCCAGTGAGGAACGCTACACGTCCACGACAACCCATTACACACAGTCGCAGTGAGTGTACTTTTCCTGATTTTTTTTGTTATTGGGCGTTGCCCTCCTCTTGATGTTCCTTTAACTGGCTGACTCTATTTGCAGGTACACGTCCGAACGACATGAGTCAAAGGCGACGACGATTTCGAACGAGTTGACGGCGACGTCTTCTACTCTTCAGCAACAGCAACAAAAGACATCATCGAGAGAGTCATCTCCATTGAAGAGACCTCACGAAAGACAGGACGAGGATCAACGTGATAATCAGACACTTGAGGAACGTCAGAGCAGGACGAGGAATGGGGAAACGGTGGGACGGTCCGAGAGCAACGAGGGCTCAAGGTCTCAGTGGTCAGGGAGTAGTATGCAGTTTAGCGAGATTAGAAGCTTAAAGAGGGTTCACAGGACTGATGAGGGTATAGGAACTGAAAACATAGTCGATGCCAGAGGTATCGTAGACCCGGCAACAGGAGAAATTTTGACGGTAGGACAGGCTATAAGTATGAGGATATTGGACGTCAGGAACGGTAGGATAGCTAACTCACCGGATGGTAAAACGAGCGTGCCTATTGAGGAGGCAGTTAGGGCTAATTTGATTGACCCGAAACTTGCGAACAGACTCTTAGGACCTTGCGGCATCACCGAGGACGGTCGTCGGGTTTCCCTTCTCGAGGCCATTCAGCGTGAGCTTTTGGATGCGGAAAGGACCGTTCCTCCGCACCCCCAGTCACAATCGTATCAATCTCAGGAAGCCAACAGAGCTAAGGTAACGTATTTCGGCGTCTCGTCATCCGACGATAAGCCTCTTGAGAGTGCCCAACGAGTTATCGACGTCACAAGCGGTGGCGACGGTGACGCCGACGGAGTTAGCGTTGCTGATGCGATGAGACGTGGTCTTCTCGATCCGGAAAGCGGGCGGTTTATCAGTGCCGACGGGGAACGCATGAGCATTGAGGAGGCGTACGCGCGTGGCTTTCTCGTGCGAATCGACACCAGCGTGAAGATTAAACGTGGCGCTCTTGCCCTGGCCGATGCCCTCAGTCAGGGTCTTGTCGACGAAAGAAGCGGTCGTATAGCCGATCGTAATACTGGTGAGGACTATAGTCTCGACGAAGCTATCGCGCGTGGCATTCTTCTGCCAGACGTCCGCGAAATTGTTGACACCAAGAATGACACGAAGATCAGCCTCACGGAGGCCATCGAGCGTGGCATTCTGAACCCTAAAACTGGAAGATATATACATGGAATATCTTTGGAAAAGCTTCCTTTGAAGGAGGCCAGGAGACGTCAGCTAATCCTGAAGCCCATGACTCTCAAAGATTGCTGTGACTTGGAGATCATCGACGAGCATGGAAAGATTGCTAGTCCAGCACATCGTGCCAAACTTGGCATCCTCGAAGCTATTGATCGTGGTATTCTTGATGCAGATCACGTGAAATCGGTTACTGATACCAGAGCTGGTGAACTTATTACCTTGAATGATGCTCTAGCTTGTGACATCATAACTTCTCAGAATACATTCCGGGACACACAGACGGGTGAAGAATGCACCATCTCTGAAGCAGTTGATCGCGGACTCCTTACGTCTGTCGCTCAGAGGTCGATCTTTGACATAGATGGTTTCAAGGATCCGATATCCGGAGAATTCATAAGTCTGAACGCAGCACTTCTCAAGGGTTTAGTCAGCCCCAAATCTGGAGGATCCTTTGTGGTGGACCCGAATACCGGAAGGACAGTGTCTCTAGAGGAGGCTGCAGAACTTGGACATGCACGCCCTGAGGTACTGGAAATGCTAAACCGTGGAATCGGAGTAACCGACCAGGGACGTGAACTCAGCGTACTCGAAGCTGTACTGCTAGGTGTACTGGATCCAAAGTCTGGGCAACTTCTTGATCCTAGAACTAAGAGACCGGTACCTCTCGAAGAGGCCATTAAACGTTCTCTCGTGACACCCGACGGTGCTGCTCTGCTTGCCAGTCTTCTCAATATCACCGTCACTACGCAGACCCTCACCAAAACAATAAAACGTTACGTCACAGTTACTGAAACTGGCGAGACTATCACCAGGGATTATAAAATTACCTATGGAGAAGCTGTCGCCCGAGGTTTTCTCAACGAACAGACAGAAGAATTTCGTGACCCTGACAGTGGCCGTTGTCTACCATTACGTGAAGCTATTCAGGAAGGTCTTGTTGGTGAACCTGAAGGTTCATCTACTTCCAGGAGGCGGCAAACAATTGAGAGTCCACCGATTCGTGTGATCAGTAGGTCGAGTATGTCACGAGATTCTTCTCCGCCAAAAGCTGTTGGCATTACCACCGCCATTATTACTACCCGGGAGGTACCGCCTTCTACGTCTACTACTTACATACAAGATTCTACAAAAAATAGGAGTACAGTGACTATCACGTCCAGTGTTTCAGCTCCTGATCTTAAACGTACACAATCGGGTCGAACCTCCTCTACCTCGAGGACACCTTCACCTATCAATAAGAGAAGTGAGAGTACCGAATCCTCAGAATCTAATGAAAGATCAGTTGAATCCACAGAAAGGAAAGTTTTCGAGTTACCCAGTAATGGATGGACTCTTACAGAGGCTATAGAACGAAGATTCTTCGATCCAGTAACTGGACTCTTCATAATCCCAGGAACGGACAGACTTGTCTCCTTCGAGGAATGTGTCAAACTTCAGATCATTGATCCGAATTCCGCATGTGTCATTGACCCTAGTAACGGACGTAAAGTTTCCCTGCTGCGAAGTCTAAAGAAGAAGATCCTAGATTCCACTGGACATTATACAGAACCCCAAAAGATCTCCATGAAGGAAGCCATTACAAGGAACTTAGTGATTCTGGAAAGTATTGAGATTACTGAGACGACGTCGACGACTATGACCACCACGAGTGTGACTACCACACTGATGGATACTACAGAATCCAGGGAGGAAGGAACGACTAGGATGAGTACGAGTCCGGAAGGGACGAGTCGTCAACGACTCTTTCAGATCACCAGGGTTTCTGGAAAACCCGACAAAATAGAGTTGACTCGAATTGACGATCCATCGAAGCGAACTGAAATCACGAGCTCAAATGCCATTGAAGAAAATTCCAGTATCATGGATCCTGTTCAGGTAGATCAGGGGATTATCTACGATCCGGCCACAGCACTTGTCATATTCACCGAGAGTGGTCAATCAGCAGATCTTCTGGCAGCTGTCAAGGAAGGTGCACTGCCAGCAGAATCTGTCCAAGTGAAGAATCCTCAGACAGGCAGTAACATGTCCGTCGACGAAGCTCTGAATCGTGGTGTCCTGGACATCAGGACGGGCGAATACACAGATGGAAGCGGTAGGCGAATTTCTCTTGCAGATGCTGCCAAGTTTGGTCTGGTGGCAGTCTTAGGAGCGCCACTCGTCGCGACTGCAGCCGCTGTAGAAGCTGTCAAAAGAGCCATGGTCGAGGATCCTAAGACTGGCGAGAAGATCCCCCGGGAAGTCGCCATTGAGCGGGGTCTTGTCAGCAGATCAGAAATTATCACGACTACAGTTCTTGTTAAGGATCCGGAAAGCGGTCGTGAGATCCCTGCTAGCGAGGCTATTGAAAAAGGTCTCGTCACACCACAAGAACTTCATGATCTCGCTGCTCTTCCTGATACCAAAGTTAAAGTTAAAATAATTGATAGTACTCAAGAGGTAGACGACCTCTGCGAAGGCGATGGACCTTCTCTAGCTGAAAAGACCAGGTCTCGCGTTACCACAGAACCAAAGTACAAGGTGACCATCGGCCAAGCCAGGTCACTCTCACGAAGTCCGGAGCGACAAGCGAAACCGATTGTCCTCCAGAAGATGCGCAAAAAAATCGTCCGAACAAAAGAGGCTTTAGAGAGCGGACTCATTGACGAGGAGACTGCACGGATCATTTCGCTTGAAAGAGAGAAAGAACAAGATGATGATACGGCTAGTAGAACTCTCAGCGAAGCTATCGAGAGTCAAGAGGTCGATCCAGAAAAGGGCAGGATAGTTGATCCTCAGAGAGGAGACGTTCTTAGCATCAGAGAAGCCCTTGATCGTGGTATCCTAGATCCAGAGAGTGGTACTCTTCTGATACCCCTTGCGCGAAGCCTTTCTCTTCCAGGTTTGTACAAACAAGGACTCCTGGAGAAGCATGACGGAAAAATCATTCATCCAGAAACTGGGGCACATCTTACACTCAATGAGGCGATTGTTTGTGAAATTGTGGATCCTCTGTCCCGGCTTTGCTCAACTTTGGCGGATACTGGTCAGGACGAATTAGTGACCATAGAAAAAGCCATAGCCGATGGCATTCTCGACGGTGAGAGATCACTCATCAAGACAAGGAATGGCGAAAGTCTAGGTCTTGCTGAGGCTGTGGAACGTGGCGACATCTTTGAGTCAGAAATATCAAGGGGTGAGTCACCGAGAGAAATTCCACCAGTCGGCATGACATTCCCTGTAGCCTTAAAACGAGGTCTCGTCGAGGCTAGCGCCAAAGAAGTCAAACATCCAATAACCGGCGAACGTTTACCCATCGAGGAAGCCATCAATCAGGAGTTCCTGATGGCCTTCCCTTACCCAGCAGCACCTGATAGCATTGAAGTAACAAAGGCTCTTGAGTCCGGACTCGTTAACAGTGATAAGGGCGTCTTCGTGCATCCAACAACGGGTACGCTGATCCCGATATCCGAAGCCGTCGAATCTGGTCTCCTTGTAATAAAGCCACAAGTCCATGGAGACGAAGGTACCGTCGCTGCGGTCACCGAGACTGTCACCTCCTATCATACGATAACAACTAAGACCATAGAACTCCTTTCAGGATATGTTCTACTAAACGCTTCACAGATCCAAGAAATTGAGACAGGACGAATAATCCCAATGGAGGAAGCAAAAGCTAGAGGAATCATCAAGGATGAGTCCGAGACCAGAGAAGAATTCACAACGAGGGATATCAAGATGACCTTCAGCGATGCCGTTAGAAGAGGACTGGTTGACATGAGCGCTGGTACCTACACTGATCCTAAGAGTGGCGCTGTTATGCCAATTGCCAAAGCCATTGAGGATGGCATCCTGGACACCTCCGCTCCTAAACCTCAACAACAATCTGCAACTACTCAACCTTCCCAAGCTACCCAGGTTACTCAGCAACAACCTGCTGGCAATCTATCGACACAATCAGCATCGCAAGATGATCCCGAAGTTTCCTCAGCAACACCGTCCACGGTGACTGCTGTTCCGAAAACTGGTCTACTGACGGTCCTGGAAGCAGCCGAGAGCATCTATGACGAAAAGAGTGGCAAGTTCAAGGATCCTAACACCCAAAAATCTTACGACCTAAGCGAAGCAATGGAGGTCGGGTTGATAGAGTCAGATTCTGTAATGTACGACGTCAAGAATGCTGAATCAATCACAACCAAACAGGCTATGGAGAGAGGACTCCTAGATTCAAAGACTGGAAAAATCAAAGATAAGGATGGATCCTCCATGTCCGTAGCTGAAGCTGCCAAGCTAGGACTTCTTGCTGTTGTCGCTGCTCCAGTTCTTGCTGGTAAAGTTGTTGTTGATGCCATTAATGCTAGACGCTCTTCACCCAGCGAAGAAAAGACGACAAGCATTGCAACCTCCGTCAGTCAAGTACGACCATCGCATGCAACTGTACAGATTCCAGGTTCCATTATTACTTCTGGTACCTCTAGTAGCACCAGCACTATCACTAGCACTATTATTACAACTAGTACTAGCACTAGTGCTAGTAAAAATATCACTGACAATGACCAGGTGGAGCTGCGACTGTCTCCAGAATATGATGAAAAGTACAAGGAAGATGATGTGGAAATGCAAGAACAAGATACGACGAAGAAAACCCTTGGTGAAGCCATTGAAGGTAATTTGATAGAACCCAAAACTTGCCAGATACTGGTGGGAGATACGAAAATGCTCTATACGGTCCAGGAAGCTTTGGAAAATAGACGAATCGAGTTGAGTGAAAGAGTCGAAGTGATTAATAGGAGATTGATTCACATAGTTACAGAAACTTCGCCGAGGTTCAGGATTACGATCACTAAGGAACTAAGTCCTGAGAATCTTGCTGAACGAGGAGCATTTGATTTGGAGCAAAACAAGTTCCTTGATCCTGAGACAGGTGAGATTGTCTCGTTCCATCAGTTTGTCTTGGATCTTGGCGTATTTGATCCTGACGACGTCCTGGTCAAAGATCTCTCAAGTAAATTTGAGAGATTCGTAACTTTGCGCGAAGCCATTGAGAAACCTCTAGTTGATCGCAATCTGGGTAACATGGTTGACCCCAAGACTGGCAGGAAGATCCCCGTCTTCGAGGCGATTCGTCTGGGCTGGATAGTAGAAGGTGTCCCAGTGAGCGATCGTCAAGAAACGCGAGTAACAACAATTCATAAAATGGAAGTGGAAGAGGAGGAGGCACCACTGGCACTGACGTTACAGGAAGCTGTAGAAGCTGGTGTTTACGAGACATCGAGTGGTGCTCTGCACGATCCACGATCTGGCCAAACCCTGACACTTGCTGCAGCTGTCGAGAGCGGCTTGATCGACGGGGACTCCATTGGGATACGTAATCCTGCCAACGATGAAATTGTCCCACTTCAGGAAGCTATGGAGAACGGTATTGTAGATTTGAAGCGTGGCGTCATAGTGAACGTCGAGACGAGAACTGAGGTTGACATCCGGGTAGCTTTCGTCAAAGGTTTAGTAGTACCTGGATTCAGGAAGCCGATTTCCCTGGAGGCACTTGTCAAAAGAGGTTTCTACGATCCAGACAGTGGACGCATCCTGGATTCTCTGACGAAACAACGTGTTGACATCGAAGAGGCAGTACGACGTGGTATTGTCGACGCGTTCATCACTGAGTGTCAGGATACTGCAGCAGGATCTTTTCTATCTCTGGACGACGCTATCACTGCGAAACTCTTGGATTCCAAGACTGGTCGTATACATGATACCAGGGCTGGCGAGTCTTTGAGTCTTGACGTTGCCTTAGAACGAGGTCTCCTAGTTACCACTGGTTTCGTGCCTTCCCTCACCGACGTTATCCTACAGGAATACTATTCGCCTAGGACTGGTCTAATTCTGAATCCTATGACAGGCGAGGAATTGACGCTTAAACGAGCACTGGCTATTGGCTATGTCGATGGCAGCGTAACTGTCATTAAGGATGAGAAGAGTGACAGAGTGTTAACTCTAGAAGAAGCTGAGGAGACTCGACTCATTGATCTGGAGAAAGGTCTTCTTCTTTATCCACACTCTATGACTCTTGATGTGGCCTTTGAAAAGGGATACATTCTAAGTACTGTGAAACCCTGGAGCCTTCAAGAAGCCCTTGCTCATCAATGCTACGATCCACACAATGGTATGTTCCTCATCGAGGGCCAAAAACTGACTCTGGAAGAGGCCATCGAAAAGGGTCTGATCAGTCGTGACAGCCCTTCTGTGAAAGATCCAAGAACCGGCGATATAATATCTCTAAGTGAAGCCATAAAACATGGATTAATTGAACCCAAAAGTGGAAAAGCCATCGATCCTACGACTGGGGTTCCCATCAGCCTTATTGACGCCTTGGAACGTGGTCTGGTTGTACCGGCTAAACGAAAAATATCCTTGCCAGAAGCTGTCTTTAAAGGTTTTTATGATCCAAAAACTGGACAGTTCACCATTCCTGAGACGCAAGAGAAACTGCCAACCGACCGAGCAATTAAGAAGGGCGTCATAGATCCTAGTTCAGCGATCGTGCGACATCCTCATGACCCCCAGGGCGACACAGTCATCACCTTCGATCGGGCAATTCGCGAACTCATCGTCGACCCTAAGAGTGGTACTATTACCAATGACAAAGGAGAACCTGTGGACTTCAGGGAAGCCTTCGAGCATGGACTTCTGGTTGAGACTCGCCGTCCGATGAGTCTCAGTGAAGCTCTCACAAAGGGTATTCTAAATGAGGCAAGTGGTACCTTCCTGGACCCACAGACAGGCGCTCAAATTGGCTTCCTAGAAGCAATTCGGCGTAATCTTATCGACGCTGAATCAGTTACCTTGAGAGACACGAGAACGGGTCTGTGGAAGACGATGACATTGTTGGAGGCAATTCGCGCTGGCTACGTTGACGAAAATACTGGATGCATAAGGAAGGATGCATCATCCCCACGTGATGAAACTAGTGCTACACTTTCTCTACGTCAGGCATACGAAAGTGGATTGATTGTCGATAACAAGGCACCAGTGTCCCTTCAACGTGCCATTCACCAGGGTCTCTACGACGAGAGGTCAGGCAAAATCACAGATCCTAGCACGGGACGCGCCGTTACTCTTCACGAGGCAATGCGGAAATGTCTCATCAGTCCCACCTTGGCGTGCTACTGGGATAAACGTGCTGAACGACTCCTTTCGTTGGCCGAGACATGCAGGGCATCTGTGATTGATCGACGTTCAGGTCTGTTCCGTGAACCAGGTGCCAACCGGTCAGTGTCCTTAGGACATGCTCTTCAACTTGGACTCATTGTCGATATCGAGAGTGCTGGTTTCGGACTCTACGAAGCACTTCACATGGGCATCTACGAGATTAACTCTTCACGGTTTGTGCATCCCTCAACCGGACGCAAACTCACCCTTCACGAAGCTTGTAATAATGATCTGATCGATCCTCTGTCTTCTCTGGTGAAGAATCCTGCCAGCAACAAATATATATCATTGCCAGATGCCATTACCGCAGGTATTATCGACGACACGAAGAACATTTTTGTGGTTCCTGAAAGTGGAAAAGTCATGGACCTCCAAGAAGCACGAAAACGTGGTTTTATAGTACCTTCGAAAAAGCCTTTATCGATAGAAGAAGCTGTCAGGTGTTCTCTGTATCGTGGCGACAGTGGCAAGTTTGTCGATCCATCCCTCAACGAATACCACGACCTGGAGGAAGCTCTTGCCGTAGGTCTTCTTGACCCTGACACAACAGCACTCAAGGATGCCACTAGTGGACGCATCAAGCCTCTACAAGTAGGTATTGCCGATGGAACCATCGACGTTCCCAAAGGGCGAGTCCTGGACCCCAAGAGCAAACGAGCTTACAACATCGACGTCGCCCTAGAACGCGGACTCCTTGTCAGCATCGACAAACCCTTGACTCGAACGGTTATCGACGCCGCCGTCAATGTCTCAGACCTAGACGCAGAACCGGATTCGAAACCACACGGTGCAAAGGAATCTCGAGCTGTGCGCGAGTGCACTCTCGAAGAAGCCATCAGATACGAACTCCTTAATCCTGAAACAGGGATTCTCAAAGATCCTCGCACCGGCCGTTTCATCAGCGTCAGAAAAGCAATAGACGAGGCCGTAGTCGATTCCTCCAAACGAGGAAGCTTTGAGCTCCGTAGCGGAAAGATAATAGAGACACGTTGCATCCGTTTCGAGGACGTACTCGTATTCCTGGAGGAACCTATAAGTTTCGAAAAGGCTTTGGAAACTGGTCTCATCTCGCTAGAGACCGGCAAGTTCACTGAACCAAAGACTGGCTCTGTCCTCACACTGAAGGAAGCCGTAAGTCTTGGTATCGTTGATCCCGATTCCGCTCTAATCAAGGACACGCAAAAAAGAAAGCTAGTAAAGCTCGCAGAAGCTTTTCGCAAGGGCATGATGGATGCTGAGAAAAGTAGTGTCCTGGATACTCTAACCTCAAAACTGCACACTCTACCAAAGGCAATCGAAACTGGCCTTCTAGTAACCCCCAAGTGTGGTCTAACCTTCATCGAGGCGTTACAATTCGGTCTTTACAATCCTACCACTGGCGGTTTTTACGATCCCTTTGAAATTACTTCCGTCCTAGATCGGAAGCGTCTGACCCTCTTAGAAGCTATAGACTCGACTCTCATAGATCCTTCGAGCACAGTGATCAAAGATCCCGTGACTGGGAAAATCTGTACATTGTTAGACTCAATAAGTGAAGCCAGGATAGATCCTATAGCAGGCAGATTTATCGAGGACCCCAACGGCAAGAGTCTCGACTTCGTCAAGGCCTTGGAACGGGGTTACGTGCTCGCCGCTGAAGCCAGGGTAAGTCATTTTTTGTTTATTCGCTCGTTTGCTGGCTCTTTTGCACGTTAATCTTATTCTAACCTAATCCTACAACCCTTAATACCCATAATCACTTTTTCCCGTCATCCTTAATCAGCTTGCCGAAATGGTTATGGATATTTTCGTGCATTTTACTTTGAGTTTTCTTTAATGTCCAAAATCTTCTTGCTCGATCTTCTTGATTAATCGATTCTCTTGCTAGTTGCTAGAGTAACCAGAAAGATGCTATTCAATAGTCTTGGCAATATTTATAAAACGTCAATCCATGGTTTTCTAATAAATCATCAAGATCTTCCTTTGCACGAAGACCTTATCCTCTTCGATCCAATCCAATCCTCTTCTCTATACTATATCATTATAAAAGAAACATTTTAAAGAAAGCAAAATATTCAAGAGCATCTTTCATTATTAATTCTTACTTATATTTAGATTATGCTTGCTTATCATGTTTTGTCTCGTTTTTACAGCGTGCCCAAGACACACGACACTCACATCCCCGTGCTTGTTATCATTTAACATGGGGCTAATAAAAAAAAAAGATCACCAAGTGTCACCGTCACTATCACGACTACCATCACCACGACCACCACGACCACCTACCCGACACTAACAATTAAGCCCGCGTCGCTCTACTGAATGTCGGGTTGTCTGCGAATCGACAGAGACAACCGACTAGACTCATGCGTGGTATAACAATTATTCCACGCCATAACCACGTCCAAGATTCATAGACATCGCTTTAATTAAATTAATCATTAATCCAATGTCATTCTTGTCGCATCAGCAAGGCTAATTCAATCGGCGATTTATTAAGTTACCTTAGAGGTTTATTAAACACTGTGCTCCCATAAGTGTCATGGCCGCCATGACAGCTGTTATGGAATTAACGTTAATAACGTAATAAGCCTTCACACGAGCAGTACGTTTATTGATGGGGGGACGTTACGCGTCGCGACAACTTTAATTATCTTCATTTACGTTATTGTCAATAAAATCAAAATTACTTAGTTTCATTATTGTTGAGCAGTCATTCTGTTTTCACGTTGCGTAACGTTCCTCCCTTCAGCATCCACGTGTCTTATTCATTAACGTATAATCACTGTACTCACTCCTATGATTTCAATGCCCTTCGACGTCCGTCGTTGTCGTCGTTCCGGCTCTTGACACGTTTTTAAATCTTTTTACTTTTTTTGCAGGTATTATTGTTTCTTCTTCCTCAACTTCCTCGTCATCTTTTTTTTTTCTCTTTTCTTTGTAATCCTTTACCTCTTCGCATTTCTCTCCGTTTACATAGTCATTTTTGTTTGTACTTGTGCTGTTTTCTTTATTTGCACTTGTCGTTCTTGGCACGTTATCTTGCGTGTCTTATCTGTTTTTATTTTATGTCCTTTCACCTCATTCATATACTCTGTATTGTTCTTCCTTTTTTATCAAAATTATCGCCATTGCCATACACATTATCATATTATTGTACGTTTTAATTTATTTGCTTGAGAAAAGTTTGTGCCAATGTTTTTTTTTTACACATTACACACATGAAGCTTTGGATGCTATTCTCATTTGCTTTCGGCTGCATACGAGGGAAAGGCACATACGTTACGCGTATGCAGTCCCAGCAGATAAATTAAAGCTACCCCCAAGCCCATTGTATTGTACCAACTGATCTTGACCTTTGACATCTGTCATCATGTATGTCCGTTTGTGTGTTCGTGCTTGCATGAGTGAGAGACATTACCATAGGCTTATTATACGTATTTATATTTTTAGAATAGACTTTAGTTTTATTTTAGATATAGTAATGCCGCCTCTGATTGGAACAGCGTCCTTTGTTCCCAAAAATTTCCTAACTTGTTCTGCCTTTCTGTTGGCAATGCTTTCGAGTATTTAAGTTGACCGTCATGAGTTAATCGTATGTCCTTGTAGCAAGCGGTGGAAGAGAAGTACAAGTTATGCGATGAAAGTCTGACCAAGCTCCTGCAATGGATCTCGGCTGTAGAAGACAAACTGGCCAATCAGGATGTCGTCAAGGAGGATATCGAGGAACTGCGAAATCAGATAAACGTGATGAAGGTCAGCTGTTCAATACCGTTAGAAAAATTGTACACGTGTGAGAAACGCGATAATTCAATATAATATTGCTTTTGATTGTTTGCAGCAAGTCAAGGAGGACCTGGAGGCACACAGTCGCCCAGTCTCTTCTTGCCTAGATCAAGTTCGTCAAGTGGTACTCACTGGAAGCGACGTTCTCTCGAGCGACGAAGTGTCGAGCCTCGAGAAGAATGGACGCTCGCTGAAGACACGATTTGAGAGAGCAACAGACCGTACGGAACGTCTTCTGAAACGTCTCACTGGAGCTAGGGATGAACTCACGAAATTCAAGTCAGTATTTTTGGTAAGATCTAAGAAATAATGCAACGGTAATTTGTCATTGTTTTCTTTAACCAGGAACGAAATTGTGTCATTCTCCTCGTGGTTGGATAAGGCTAGACGAACCCTGGAGGATAAGGAACGTTCATTGTCAGACCTGAAAAAATTGACCAGCAGCTCAGATTCCACCCGAGACTTTGTAAGTGACGTGATCGCTCATCAGGCTGATCTGAGGTTCATCACGATGGCAGCACAGAAGTTTGTCGATGAAGGCAAGGAGTACCTGCAGGTTCTGAATGAGTTCAGAACAAGTCTGCCTCAACGACTGCCCCATAAGGAACCATTGGCAACCCAGGATTCGCCAGTGCGCAGTGAAGTTTCCATCGTAACTGCCCAGTACAAGGATCTCCTCTCCAGAGCCAATGCTCTATCGGATAGACTCTCAGGAGTTGGTGGCAGACAACGTGACTATCACGATTCTCTAGATAAAGCCAAATCATGGCTGAAGGAAGTTGAGCCAAGGGTGAACAAAGTCCTTTCTGAGCCCGTAGCAGCCGAGCCCAAACAGGTCGAAGATCAACTCAGCAAAGCCAAGGCACTAAACAATGAATTCCTGGCGAATGAAAGACTCGTGGATAACGCCAAGTCTAGCGTTGATGCTCTCCTGAGATCTCTTGATGGACAGCTCACACCTAACGAGGCGAATCATCTCGAGGAACCTGTAAGAGCCCTAGAGGATAAGTACAGGCAACTTGGCAATGCTCTGGCCGATAAATGCCAGGAACTCGATACAGCCCTCGTCCAGAGTCAGGGAGTCCAAGATGCTCTTGACGGTTTAGTCAATTGGCTCAATAATGCTGAGAGTCAATTCAAGTGAGTAAATTCAAACAAAGCTTATTTAGCGTAGTAAGTTTTCCTACAGTATATACAATAATTTTTTTTTGTTTTCAGAAATCTACAACGACCGGCAAGTCTGCAGAAGGAACGACTAGAAGAGCAACAACGAGATCAGCGCGTGCTCCAGGCAGACCTGGACAGCCACCGCCCGAGTGTAGAAGCTATTAGTACAAGTGCCCAAGATCTCTTGGTCAACTCTAGTAACGCGCGCGTTGCCAAACGCATTGAATCCAAGCTTAAGGATGTGCAAAGTAGATTCGAAAAATTAATGGACAAGTCTCTTCGACGTGGGGAGTTCCTGGATGAGGTTTCACAGGCACTCAATGAATTCAACAACGAGACAACGAAGTTCGACAATTGGTATTCGCACATACTGGATGCCCTGGAGTCTAGAGAACTTTCCAAACTCGACGTCTCAGAATACGAAAACAAGATGGCTCAATTGGTACATAGACGTGACGATCAACGTGCCAACTTTGATGATCTCATTCGCAATGGCAAGGCCCTACTCTCGAAGAAAGACATCACTGACGCAGCCCCGATCAGAGAGAAAATCAAGGCTCTGGAAAGCCAATGGAAGGAACTCAATAGTCTTCTGGATGAGAAACAACGTCTCAGCAAGTCTCGTGCTGAGCAACTTAATGCGTACGAGAAGCTACGCGATCAAGTTGTCGATTGGCTCAACACAACTGAAAACAAGGTTCAGAGACTGCAACCAGTTGCTGTTGACCTGGACAAATTGAAGAAGCAGGCTGAAGAACTCAAACCTATTCAAAAAGAATACAGAGACTATGGGGGCACCGTAGATAAACTTAATGATCTCGGTATCGCTTACGACAGTTTACTCAAGGAACGTGGTGAGAGTCCCACCAGACGTCGTGGTAGTGCAAGTCCTACGAAGAGGCCTAATGTCACCGGCCCACGTAAGTAGTGATTCCACTACAACCCCCTTCATTAATCATTAAACCTTTTCTGCACTTGACAGTCGTATTTCAATCATGGCTAACTTCTTTTATTCATTGACGTCGTAACAGTTTTTTATTTTTTAATATTTTTTTTTATAGTGCGCCGCACATCACAAGACGGTCGTTCACCATCACCCACCAAAACCTATGCAGTTCAAAGCCCGGTCTCTCCAGGTGGTAGCAGTGGATTCAGCAGCCGACGCTCTAGTCAAGATGGATTCCACTTGGAGGAACTCTCTCCAGTTCAGCAACAGCTTTCGGAGATCAATAATCGATATGGTCTGTTGGGTGTCAGGTTGACTGATAGGCAAACCGAATTGGATAACATCAAGGATGAGTTGAGGAAGCACTTGGATAACTTGAAGACACTCTCACAGTTCTTGGACAAGGTTTCTATTTAATCTATTGAAAAGTATTTCCTTGATTAGCTATGGAAGAATTAAATATAAATCGTGTCTTTCTAGGTACAAAGACAACTACCCAAGGAGACGATTCCATCAAGTAAAGAGGATGCTGACAAGACCGCCAAGCAGATCAAGGCCGTTATCGAGGAAATGTACGAAAAGCAATCTCTACTTGACAGTACAAGGACTCAGGGTCGTGATCTTGTGCGTCGAAAGAAAGGAGCCGACGGCGTTGACCACCTGAATGATGAACTTGAGGATGTGTCCAGTAGATGGAAATCCATTTCGGACAGATGCAAGGATAGAATTAGATTCCTAGAAGATATGCGTGAGTTCCACGATACTCATGAGGGTTTGAACTCCTGGTTAGGAGCTAAGGAGCGGATGCTCGGTGCTCTGGGTCCCATCTCATCGGATCCGCGAATGGTCGCCAGTCAAGTACAGCAGGTTCAAGTTTTGCGTGAAGAGTTCAGAACACAACAGCCACAACTTGATCATTTGGCTGAGGTTGGCGAAAATGTCTTGGCCAGAATCAACGTTAGCTCTCCCGATGGCCAGAAGATCAATGCCAAACTTCAGAATGTTCTCGACCGCTGGGCAGATCAACTTGGTCGCTTAGATGAGCGTGCCCAAAGTCTTGGGGATGCTGTTGACACTAGTCGAGAATTTGATGCCAGTCTTAATAGACTTCGTGACGCTCTTCAAGGCATCTCCGACAATCTGGATGACCTTCCTCTCGATAAAGATCCCGAAGAACAGTTACGTAAAATCGAGAACTTGGAGCGGCAGCTTGAAGGTCAGAGACCTCTACTTGCCGACGCAGAAGCTGCTGGTGCTCAATTGTGCGAGGTCTTGAGTGATCCTGCATCTAAGTCAGAGATTCAAGGCAAATTAGCAGCTGTTGGAAAGCTTTACAACAATCTACAAAAGAAACTGGATCACAGGAAGGCTGAGGTTGAAGGTAACCTCCGTGATGGACGTCAATTCGAAGCATCTTGCAGCAAGACCCTGGGCTGGCTCGCCGATGAGCTGGGTAACATGTCTGAAAAATTGTTAGTATCTGCTGACCGTGAGATTCTTCAGCAACAGTTGGACCACCATGAGGTAAGCACGCAGAGTGTGATAGTTTTTGGAGTTCTGGAGCATTGGACAAAAGTCCAACTTCTTAAACTTTGAATTTTCATTCCTTTCAGCCTATCTATCGTAACGTAATGGCCAAGGAACACGAGGTGATCATGTTACTAAACAAGGGACGTGATCTTCTGGCAAGATCACAGAAGGCAGAAAACCGTTCTCTCCAGCGAGATCTGGATAAGATGCAGTCTCAATGGGACCGGCTGAAGAAGGATACCCTAGACCGTCATACAAAGTTACAAACTTGTGCAGAACACTGCAAGAAATACTACCGTGCCCAGGACGTCTTCCTGCCGTGGCTGCGCCAGGCAGAAGATAAGCTGGAGAGTCTAAAGCCAGCATCCTTCAAGCGCAAAGACATAGAGAAACAACTCAAGGAACTCTCATCCTTTAGGAATGAAGTATGGAAACGCTCTGGCGAATTTGAAAACAATAAGACCCTGGGCGAAACCTTCCTCAGTGCTTGCGACATCGATAAGGAAGTCGTGAAAAACGAACTAGGAGCTATGAAGGCTAGATGGGATAAGCTGAACAATGGTAAGCGTCTGAAGCATCACCCTGGAAGCTATTTCATGCTAACAAAACTTAATTGTATTCTAGATCTTTTGGAAAGAACCCAGTCGCTCGAAGACACTACTCGACACCTATCGGACTTTAACGAGAACCTGCGTGATGTCCAGCATGGTTTGCAGCGGTGCGAGGATAAATTGGCATCTCATGATGCTCTTGGTGGAGCCTCTAAGGACCCAAAACTTCTCGACCGAATAAAGGTAATGAATTGAACCGGATGACATCAGAAATATCTTAATGTCAATGTTAATTTAACTTTGACTGTCATATTTGCAGAATTTACGAGAAGAAACATCAAGCCTGAAGAAGCCGCTGCAGGCTGTGCGTCAGCAGGCTAATGATCTGGCCCACAAAGCCAGTGAACAGGGTGTGGATGCGAGTCATCTGCAAGATGAGGTTGAGAACGTCACTGATCGTATAGATGATCTCCAGGCGAAACTGGATGATCGATGCAGCGACTTGCAGAGTGCTGCCACAGCAATGGCTCAATTCAATGACCAAGTAAAGGGTATCAGTCAAGATCTTGCTGCTGTAGAGAACGAACTTGACTCGATGAAGGCTCCTGGCCGTGATGTAAAGACCGTCCGTGGCCAGCAGGAGGATGTGGGCAAGGTGATAAACAAGTTGAATAAATTGTCTGATGACGTAGCCGACGCTGTGAGCTCGGGTGAACGTCTCGTCGACTCTGGTTTCGCTCCGGATACCGTAGCCACTCGTGATCAAGTTGAGGGACTCAAACGTCATCTTGGCAAGCTCGATGAGCGCGCACGTAACAGGGACGACGAACTACACGATACCCTGGACAAACTTCAAAAGTTCTATCATGCACATGCTGATGTGATGGACGACATTGCAGAGGCAAATGAACAAATTAGAAAATTAAAACCTGTCGGTTCGGAGGTTGAATCTATCAGAGCTCAACAGGATGACTTTAGGGCCCTGAAAACTGGCAAGATTGAACCAATCGGTCAGGCTGTTGATGAATGCAATCGGCTGGGACAAGCACTGGTTCAAAGCGCTGCGCGAGATGTCAACACCGGAAGTATCGAGAAGGATCTTGACAAGATGAACGAGAAATGGAACGATCTTAAGGACAGGGTGAGTATTTATTGGGAGCTATATACTTTTTAAATATTTTTAAAAGGTAAATATCTCATGAAATTCGATGTTTCAGCTGAATGAGAGAGATAGAAGATTGGACGTGGGACTTCTTCAGTCAGGAAAGTTCCAAGAAGCCTTGGACGGCTTGGAAAAATGGTTGGCCGATACCGAAGAGATGGTTGCTAACCAGAAACCACCTTCATCAGACTACAAGGTCGTGAAGGCGCAGCTGCAGGAACAAAAGTTCCTGCGTAAGATGCTAATGGATAGACAGAATTCTATGTCGTCCCTGTTCAACATGGGACAGGAAGTTGCTGCTGGTGCTGAGCCAAAGGAACGTAAAGCTATTGAGAAGCAACTGAAGGACCTGATGGGCAGATTTGACAGACTCAGTGAAGGTGCCGCAGAGAGGATGGATGCGCTCGAACAAGCAATGGCTGTCGCGAAGGAATTCCAGGAGAAGTTGTTACCTCTTGCGATTTGGTTAGACAGAACTGAAAAACGAGTGAAGGACATGGAACTGGTACCAACCGATGAAGAGAAGATTCAGCAACGTGTTTCTGAACACGATGTACTTCACGACGATATTCTCTCGAAAAAGGTAGACTTTAGTGAACTGACAGAGATCGCCAGTCAACTGATGGGATTGGTAGGAGAGGAGGAAGCTGCAACTCTAGCGGACAAACTTCAGGATGCGGCTGAAAGATACGCTAGTCTCGTTGAACGTTCTGAGGCTCTTGGAGCTCTTCTTCAACGTTCAAGACAAGGACTACGACACCTCGTACTTAGCTACCAGGATCTTCAGGCATGGATGGAAAGCATGGAAGTGCGACTTTCCAAATATCGAGTCTTGGCTGTACATACGGAACGACTTCTGCAACAGATGGAAGACCTGGCTGATTTGACTGAAGAGGTTAGCGCTAGACAGACTGAGGTTGACTCCACGACGGATTCAGGGCTTGAGTTGATGAAACACATCTCAAGCGATGAAGCATTACAACTAAAGGACAAGCTGGATTCGTTGCAAAGACGATTCAATGACCTGGTGACAAGAGGTTCCGAGTTGCTTAAGCACGCTCAGGAAGCTTTACCACTGGTTCAGCAATTCCATGACAATCACAATCGTCTAATGGACTGGATGCAGGGTGCTGAGTCAGCTCTACAATCTGCTGAGCCCCGTGAGGATGAGATCATACGTCTCGAAATGGAAATATCGGAGTACCGTCCCGTTTTGGAGAAAATCAACACCGTCGGTCCACATCTATGCCAGATCTCTCCTGGAGAAGGTGCCGCGACTATCGAAGGTCTCGTCAGTCGCGACAATCGACGCTTCGATGCCATCGCCGAGCAAATTCAGCGCAAGGCTGAAAGGATTCAATTAAGCAAGCAACGTTCTCTAGAGGTGATCGGTGATATCGATGAACTCCTTGACTGGTTCAGGGAAGTTGACAACCAACTACGGGAGGCTGAGCCACCCAGTAGTGAACCTGAGATCATCCGTGTGCAGCTCAAAGAACACAAGGCTCTTAACGATGACATCTCTAGCCAGAAAGGCCGCGTTCGCGACGTCATCTCCACGGCGAAGAAGGTCATCCGCGAGAATGCTCAACATGAGGATACTTCAACGATTCGAGACAAGATGGAAGAACTACGTGAGAGTATGGAAATCGTATCTGGATTGTCTTCTGACCGACTGGGTGCCCTAGAGCAGGCACTTCCTTTGGCAGAGCATCTGCGCGATACCCACGCTGGCCTTGTCAGCTGGCTCGAGGAAGCTGAACAACAAATTGCAATGCTGCCAATGCCAGCCCTACGTGCTGACCTCATTGCTGTTCAGCAGGATAAGAACGAGCTCCTGATGCAGAGCATTAATGAACACAAACCTCTTGTGGAGAAACTCAACAAGACTGGTGAAGCTCTCGCGCGACTCTGCAACGAGGAGGAAGCTGCTAAAGTTCAGGAAATTCTGGATAATGATAATGCAAGATATGCTGCCCTTCGTGCTGAACTACGCGCTCGACAACAGACACTGGAACAAGCCCTCCAGGAATCATCACAGTTCTCTGACAAACTTGAGGGAATGCTCCGCGCTCTATCGTCAACTGCTGATCAGGTAAATGGAGCGGAACCTATCAGTGCTCATCCGCCTCGCCTACGCGACCAGATGGATGAAAACGCTGCTCTCTCAGACGACCTGGCTCAACGGTCTGAGGCCTACGCGGCCGTGAAGAAAGCTGCTGATGATGTCATCAGCAAAGCCGGTAACAGGGCAGATCCTGCAGTTAAGGACATTAAGAGGAAACTTGATAAGCTGAACAAACTATGGGCCGACGTGCAGAAAGCAACTACAGACAGGGGTCTTACCCTGGACGACACCCTGGCCTGTGCCGAGAAATTCTGGTCAGAATTGAACGGTGTAATGGCAACACTTCGTGAGCTCCAGGATGCTCTAGCAGGACAGGCACCGCCAGCAGTCCAGCCAGCCGCTATTCAGCAACAACAAGTTGCTTTGCAAGAAATCCGTCAGGAGATCGACCAGACGAAACCGGATGTAGAGCAAGTGCGGGCTTCCGGTCACGAACTGATGGGCCTCTGTGGCGAACCAGACAAACCGGAAGTTCGCAAGCACATCGAGGACCTGGACCAGGCTTGGGACAATGTAACGGCCTTGTACGCAAGGCGCGAAGAGAACCTCATCGACGCGATGGAAAAAGCCATGGAGTTCCACGAGACCTTACAGAACCTTCTCGAATTCCTCGAAGAGGCCGAAGATAAGTTTGCTAGCATGGGCACCCTAGGCAGTGACATCGACGAGGTCAAGCGACAGATCAAGCAATTATCCAACTTCAAGGCTGAGGTCGATCCACACATGGTCAAGGTCGAAGCTCTCAACAGGTAATCTTTTCTCTTCTGTTTTTTTGTTTCTTGCTGTCCCCCGACGATGACCATCATCTTCGTCATGACCATCAACATCGTGAATCGTCATTCATACATCTCACAGACCCTTTCATCCAGTATCAACCTTACTGGCAACATCAGTGATAGATCTCAAGAACGATAATCTCTCGCAGAGTTCTAATGTCTAATGATGAAGTTCTAATCAGTCTTTCTTTTTCCTATGCTGGATCCTGAACACACGTGCAGGAGTCTGACAAGGCAAGTCGAGCCCTCTCCGTGTTGTCGCAGTAGTTAGAGAGCATGGCTTGTACTTGGTGCAATCATTATATGTGACTGTCATATGACAATGTGACGGAGCACTCATGCGGTATCTAAAGCATAACTTTCCTAGCGGACGAGGTGTGCGTCTCCCTCGTCCTCCTTATCCTTGTCCTCTATCGCGCATGCAGCTCGTATTGTCAGCTACATATTACGTAGAGCGTACGAGGGAGCGAGGCTAGTCCTTATTATTGGTCAGTTGCTTAATTCGCAGTTACCAGTTGGCAGATAGCAGTTGGATCATAACATTCCGTGGCATCGGCCCCATCCTTTGCTCCCTCGATCTCTCTTAAAGAGTATCAAATTCGGCCAAAAGAGTCACACTGACTCAATCAATCAATCAGCCAATCTCTCCTGCCTGGATCACTCTTATTCTCGCTAGCTCGTTCTGTGACAATGAGTATAACTTCAGAGCTGAGTCTTCGAGGGGAGAACGAGTGGCGGCACGATGCTATTATATTTTATAATTTTTGTATAAAGTTGTATTATTGCTCTATATTAATATTGTGCGGTGACTGTTCAACAGGCAAGCGGCAGAACTTACGGAGAGAACGTCGTCAGAACAAGCGGCGGCGATTAAGGAACCATTGGGAGCCGTGAATCGTCGCTGGGATGGATTACTGCGTGGTGTTGTCGAGAGGCAGAGACTTCTGGAGAACGCATTGCTGCGACTTGGACAATTCCAACATGCTCTAGATGAACTGCTCGTTTGGATTGAGAAGACAGACAGGACTTTGGATGAACTGAAGCCAGTAGCTGGTGATCCTCAAGTGATCGAGGTCGAGTTAGCTAAATTGAAGGTGCTAGTAAATGACATCCAGGCGCATCAGACCAGCGTCGATACACTCAACGATGCCGGCAGACAACTTATAGAGGATGGCAAAGGAAGTGCAGAGGCCTCAACCACCGCCGAAAAATTAGGTACTCTGAATCGACGCTGGCGAGACCTTCTGCAACGTGCAGCTGATCGACAACGTGAACTGGAGGATGCGCTGCGGGAGGCTCAATCCTTCACTGCAGAGATTCAGGATCTTTTATCCTGGTTGGGTGATGTTGACAATACCATAGTTGCTTCGAAGCCTGTAGGTGGTCTTCCGGAAACGGCCTCCGAACAGCTAGAGCGCTTCATGGAAGTCTATAATGAACTTGAACAAAATCGTCCAAAGGTTGAGACAGTTCTCCAACAGGGTCAAGAATATCTTAAGCGCGCCGGTACCGGAAGTGCTGGTTCACTCAATCATAATTTACGTAGCTTAAAGCAACGTTGGGACAGTGTCACTGGTCGCGCAAGTGATAAGAAGATCAAGCTGGAGATCGCTCTAAGAGAAGCCACAGAATTCCACGATGCTCTCCAGGCCTTCGTTGATTGGCTGACGAACGCAGAGAAGATCCTGACCAACCTTAAACCGGTATCGCGTGTGATGGAGACCATCCTTGGTCAAATTGAGGAACACAAGGCGTTCCAGAAGGATGTGGGCGTTCATCGTGAGACCATGCTTAACCTTGATAAAAAGGGTACACACCTGAAATACTTCTCGCAGAAGCAGGACGTCATATTAATAAAGAATCTGCTGATCAGCGTACAGCATCGCTGGGAACGCGTTGTGTCTAAGTCAGCAGAGAGGACGCGCGCTCTCGACCACGGCTACAAGGAGGCACGCGAGTTCCATGATGCCTGGTCTGCTCTCATCAATTGGTTAGACGATACTGAGAAGAGCTTAGATGAGGTCGCCTCTGATGGCCTCGGTGGCAATGATCCTGAAAAGATTAAGTCACGTCTTAACAAGCACCGTGAGGTTCAGAAGGCTTTGGGTGCGAAGCAAGCTACCTACGATAGTACTATGAAATCTGGTAAAGCTCTGAAGGACAAGGCATCCAAGCCTGATGAGCCTATCCTCAAGGACCTCCTCGACGAGCTCAAAAATAAGTGGACCCGCGTCTGCGCCAAGAGCGTTGACCGTCAACGGAAACTTGAAGAAGCCCTTCTTTTCTCTGGACAATTTAAGGACGCCATTCAAGCTCTTCTTGAATGGCTCCGGAAGACTGAGAAGAACCTGGCCAATACTGGTCCCCTTCATGGTGATCTCGATACTGTGACCAACCTTATGGAACAGCATAAGTCGTTCGAACGTGATCTTGAATCTCGGGCCAATCAAATGGGCTCAGTGACGAAGACAGGGAGAGAACTCGAATCGAAGGCTGCAACTCCTCAAGACGCCGCAACGATACGTTCTCAATTGAATGAGGTTAGCAGTCTCTGGGAAAAGGTTAGTCGGTTGTCCTCAGCGAAGAGCGCTCGCCTCGAAGAAGCTCTTCGCGAAGCTGAACGTCTTCACAAGGCAGTCCACGTACTCCTGGAATGGCTCGGCGATGCTGAAATGAAGCTTCGTTTCGCTGGACAATTACCCGAAGACGAACAAGAGAGTCGAAATCAGCTGATCGAACACGAGAAGTTCTTGCGTGAGCTCGCTTCCAAGGAAATTGAGAAAGACAATACCCTGGAACTTGCTCACGTCATTCTTGCCAAAGCTCATCCTGATGGCGCAGCTGTGATTAAACACTGGATCACAATCATCCAATCCAGATGGGACGAGGTCTCAACCTGGGGTCACCAGCGAAATCAGCGACTTGAAAAGCACATGCGAGGTCTTCAGGTAAACATCATCAACCTAGTCCTAATAGTTCAGATCTTTAATATCCCTTAGATACCTACTCTACGCATTCATCTATATTTGCCATATTTTCAGGACCTGGATAATCTCCTCGAGGAATTACTCGCCTGGCTCGAGGGTCTCGAGAACACCTTGAAAGCCCTGGAGGTCGAACCTCTACCGGATGATCGTGTTGCCCTCGAAGAGCTTATTGCTGACCATCGTGAATTCATGGAGAATACAAGTCGCAGACAGAACGAGGTCGATCGTGTTTGCAAGGCCAGACAGGTCAAGCCACTCATCAAGGACGCTCGCAAAATGTCCAAACCAAAACCACCTCTTTCTTCAGCATCTGCGTACGTCTATTTATTTTGTTCTTTACGCTCTAACCCATTCTGTACTATGTTCTTTCTTTTCTGTCTACCTATCTAACTACCGTCCTCATAGTCCAAGTTAACAACCCTGTGCAAAGAATATCCATGCGCACAAGAATATTTTCAGTCTGGCTGCAGATGACAAGGAATTGGTAATACCAGTTTAAATTTGCCTGTTGCTTCTCCATTTTTTATCCTCTTTCCCTCTTCATTCTTTATTCTTTATTTCTTCTCTTTCTTTATTTTCTTTGTCTTCTTGAGCTTATGTGTTTCCAACGACTACTCACGCGTGTGTTATTTGTGCTATCTGTGTTCTGCGTGTGCATTCCGCATAACTCACGTGTTTCTTTTCGCATGGTACATTAATGTAACGGACAACAGTAAGGATCATCATCATCATCATCAAGAGCACGATCACGAGTACTCTCCACTGCGCAAGCAAAGGTGCGTTCTCCTTCTGTCTTTCTTTCACATCATCCTTTACTCTCCATCATCTCTCTTGATCTTATTATGTGTTTCTTTAATTTCCAAATGTTCAACCACTTTTTACATTGTCATGTGTTTAACGTTCAATGTTTGTCGCATTCGTTGCTGTCCAGTTTCAAAGGAAGCCGAGATCTGTCCCAAGCATCCCGACGTGGAAGGTATCAATAAATTTTTCTTGCCTTGTGCTTTCTTTACCCTTTCAATTGAAGCTAGCAAATACTAGCAAATACCACTGACAACACACACTGCAAACATATTAACAAAACATACATGCACTTTACTCACATTATCAGTGTGGCTTGTCACTTAAAAAATTAAATCTCATAAAAAAAAAATGATATGATCTTTTAAAATTCCTCCAAGTTGTTTTTTGTTGAGCTTTATATCTATCACCATAGAGAAGTCTGTCCAGAGACACAGATTTAATTGATTGAAAATGCCGAAGAAGTAGAGAGAAAGGCAGAGAGTAAAGTTGAGTAGAGAGTGTTGAGTGACGTGAGGCATGTTCTTGTTTAGCCGAGCCAGCCCGGGTCGTGACAGAACGCCAGACTCTTCGTTGCCGCACATCGGGCCACGTTTCCCGCCTAAAGGAAGGTTCGTCACCCCTATCTTTCAGTCACATTCTTGTTCACTTTCCTTCTTCTACAGTTCAGATCAACCTGATCGACATGTCTATCGGTTGCGCGGTTACTCGGTCTATCGAATTTATTTTGTCCATGGTTGAGGGAAAAAAATGTATTGTGCTTTATTGGAAGAATTTTCTTGGTTTAAGGTAATCCTAGTATTCTTTTATCTCATCCTCTCATTGTTACAACTTTGGTTTTGGTACTTTTGGTAAAAAGCCTTGACGATGAGACGATATATATATATGCATTCGCATTTGTTGCTCGCGTAATGTGCAATCGTGTAATCGTGCAATCGTGCCTCGAAAATGATATTAAAGTTGTGTTAGAATTAACGCTTAATCGGTGAATTTAATTGTTTAATATATAAATAGCAAAGGAGCAGAGCCAGAATTCCGTAGCCCGAGGGTGAAACTTCTCTGGGACAGATGGCGCAACGTCTGGATGCTCGCCTGGGAACGACAACGACGTCTTCAGGACAAGTACAATTACATACAGGAACTTGATCGTGTCGCAAACTTCAGCTGGGAAGATTGGCGTAAGAGGGTGAGTTTATATATATTCAACAACTTTCCTTTACTTTTATTCGTTATAAAAGAAATACTTCACACGTCGCTTTTATACAGTTCCTGAAGTTCATGAACCACAAGAAGTCGCGACTAACGGATCTCTTCAGAAAGATGGATAAGAACAACGACGGATTGATACCACGGGAAGACTTTATTCAAGGAATTATGAATACCAGTGAGTAGAATCTCTAAGACATTTAGAATAAGAATATAGTATCCGATCATTTCCTAAAATTAACATTCTTTTAGAATTTGAAACGTCTCGACTAGAGATGGGTGCAGTGGCCGATCTCTTTGATCGTCACGGTGAGGGTCTGATCGATTGGAAAGAATTCATTGCTGCCCTTAGACCTGATTGGGAAGAGCGTCGTACCTATCACGATACTGATAAGATACACGATGAGGTCAAACGACTCGTGATGCTCTGCACTTGCAGGCAAAAGTTCCGCGTGTTCCAGGTTGGCGAAGGAAAATACAGGGTGGGTAAAGCGGATGATCCGCATCTTATATATAATTTTGTAGTAGATCATCTCCTGAAAAAACTTACTCATTTTACTCCTTCTATAGTTCGGCGACAGTCAGAAGCTTCGTCTCGTTCGAATTCTTCGCTCTACCGTGATGGTCAGAGTCGGTGGTGGCTGGGTAGCCCTCGATGAATTCCTCCTCAAGAACGACCCCTGCCGCGGTAAGTTTCAACTCTCTTTGACCACCTATTTTAATTTAGCAAGTAATTTTATCAAACTGTGGAAGAGATCCTGATATTGGAAGATCTGGGTAGATCTAGATATTTCAAAGTATAGCAGGATACGCTTATGCTATCCTGATTTCTTTTTATTATCTTACATGCCTCCCAGCCTCGACCTTTATCGAATGGATCCTCCTTGATATTAATTAATAAGACTGCGGTTTCAATGAAATAATTTTCAACTAATGATAAAGTGTGCGTTCGCGTCGTTGCTTGGAGTTCCCATAGAAACTGAAAAATAATTCTTTCAATCTAGTCCTATGAAATTTTCATTATCAGATAATGATAAATGTGAAAACTGTTTTATTCGAAAGGTTCTCCCCTGTAATAAGAGGCAGTTTAACCTTTAAGTTTTTTTTTTTTTGGTACCTTTTATTAACCGTGCTCAATGATTTTCATTAATCAATTATTTCGTTGTCTTCACCTCCAACAGTGATTTATACGAGATTTCTTTATCTGTTATATTTTTTTTATCATGTCGTTAATTATGTTTTAAGTTACACCTCTCACGTTCATCGGCAGTTGTGTTTAGTCCCTAATTTCAACGGTTTAACTCGACTACATATTACATAGAAACGCACGCATCATTGATCGCTCTAACCATTCTCATGCCGTTAATCTAGTTTCATTAACGTTATTGTTTACGCCAATGTGTTGCCATAAGTATCCACCGTGGCGCTATATGCTGTGTGACTAAATGTCCTTAACCGACTGATCTCAGCTCCTGAGGCAACGAATAATAGTAGCATTTGTGGCAGGAGCGATAAGCCGATATTAACGTGATTACAAATGCTAACAATGAGACAAAAAAAAAGTGTGATCCGCTATATTTTGCTTTGCTTAGTTGCTAGTTTCACACTTAGAAGTTCCTCTCCTATCTCTTTCTATTACCTTCCTCTCTAACTCTCTTTATTAATCTCTCTCTCTCTTTAGTCTCCATTGTTCACCGCCAAAGAAGAAGTCACTGGCAGTGTTCAATGATATTCTGGAGACTCCAGTAGTCACGGATTATTGATAAACTGTAATGATATTTCAAAAGAGGTCTTTTTTTATTTTCTATTTTCACTTCACTTTTCATCGTCGTCCCACTTACTCCTTTCGTTCCCTTTTGAAATATCTTGTGAAGCCTCTTTTGGAATATCGTAACATCTAGTACATATAATAGTAGTTAGCTGATGATACTTGTCTAATGATCCTGTACTAACGTTAACTTTATTGCCTTTTTTCACTCCCACTTTCCTTTCCCATCCATAAACACACGCCTTTTATTCCAAAATGGAACGTGGTTTACGTTTATCTCCGTTTCTGCCTTTATGTGTTACATCAATGATTCAACACGATCATCCCGCTTAATCCCACTCGATACACTCCGCTTGCGAGTCAATCGTTTCCCATTAATTCACGATTTAAGTTTTCCTAATGCCAATACCGGATCCTAACAAGCCGGAGCAGCACGAGGGCTGGTGTCCGCTCGGTAAGACTGCTTCAATCGCTTCACGATTATTCACATATATACAACAGATATACATACATATATTTTTGTATAACTTCCTCTCCTTATCTATTGTATAAACCTATTGCTACCTGGATGACCTAAGCTTCTCGAAAATTAAAATCATAATTACCAATTTTCGTGTGAGAAACATACATGTCTTTGAGTCATCCTGGACCATGTTCTATGTTATTTCATGTATATATTATGTATATCTGTAGGCACCGTGAGATTTAATTGTTTTCATGCGTTGCATGCAGCACCTTAAACGTTCATTATCAAAGGTGTCTTTCATTTTTATTGGTTTCTTTGTTTTCCTTATAGTCATTTTCTCAGGGATATATTGTCGGTGCGTTATCATCGTTAGTAACACCTATGTCTACCACTCAACTGAATTCACTCTGGATCGTTTGATTTTATGTTAAACAAAAAAATAGAATATCTATTGATCGAAATTAATAAATTCATCATATTTCCCATCATTCTTTTTCGCCATTCAGTACGCTCAAGGTAGTAGACGGTTAAGATTTTTTATTTAGGTCCATATGTGGAGCAGCGCGATTATTCCATTCGACGAATGGTATGGTGTTTGGGAGCTTGATTTTCCTTTTTTTTTTATTCACTTAACCGTACTTTATTTATTGTTAGTTTTTGGCATGGTGGTTGGCGTTTATTCTGTGGATCGATGTGAAGATTTTTTATGAATTTTTTTTTCTATTGCTCGTACCTTCTAGTCACCGTTTGTAACGTGAAACACCGATCTGAATCGGAAATTAATTATATTTTTAAATTTACGTTAAGAATGATAGTCTGGATGTGTTTCACGTTTCAATCATTTATAATGTAACTTTATAGAATTGCCTCTTACTTCCGGTACATGGTACTCTGTGTCCGGTTCTTGGTGCTCTTTGCTTAGTGCGTAATACAGTTCGATATAAGAAAAACAATTGTACTACTTTGTACAAAGCTACCAGATGATAAATATTGTATTACATACTGAGGTAGAGGTCGCCATTGGACCGTTCTATTACATCGATTACGCGTATTTATTTATGCCACATTACATTTGTTCTTATACAGGACTGTGATGTTCAAAAATATCAGTCAGATTTGACAGTCATCAAAGTTGGCTTATAGGTTTGGTCTGAACAGTTCTGTATACGCAATACGTTCTTTGATCCAATCTAAAGACGTTGTTTTCTTTTTCTTTTTTTTTTCATTCCCAACAACACGCACATACACACACATCTACACGATTACAACATATACATAACACATTTATGCATGCACGCATATACCTCTTATATTCCCGCTATACATATACACAAAATTCCACATGACAATCGCTTTCTGTTTTTCTGCTCCTTCATGAAATTTTCCGTGTTTCCGCGCAATTGGAATATCCGCTGGAAATTACTAATCCGCATGCCTCGATATTGTACATCTGTAAAAAAAAAAAAAAAAAATAAATTAAATTTGTACCGCTATTACTTAATCTCCACTTACCATCCTTCTGAATCAATGAAATCCCCGTAACGTTTTCTTTGATTTGGCGTCTTCTTTTTGTTTCTCTCTCCTCCTCTGTCACGTACAAAAACATATAAACAAAATCCATACTACCACTCTTTGTAAAAAACCAATACCACATACATGACAACATCCGTTTCCTTCTCTGTAAATCCCATAACGCCTCTCCTACTAACTGCGTGCACGCAACACACTGTAGCCAAGGGAAGAACGAATATTGAGCTGCGGGAACAATTCATATTGGCGGATGGCGTCAGCCAGACTATGACGGCGTTCAGGTCCAAACCGAGCCCGACCTCGACCTTGCAACGTACGCCAATGTCTTCCGCAGGCCCGATCACAAAGGTAATCTTAGATTCTTGAAACGAACGAACGAACGAACGAAAGAACGAAGGCGCAAACAGATAAATGGACAGACTGACAAACAAACGGAAAAGCAGAGGCTGACTTATGGACTAAATATCAACAAGGACTACTCCAGGCGTTTACTGATTATTAGCTTCCGTCACTCTTCTTCCTCTAGTACTCTTGACCTTAGTTCTTATACAGTTCACTTCCTGTTGAATCCTCTTCCTCTTATTACTGATCCATTTTCGCTCGTTGTACATACCCTAGTAATGGAGATTGCTGTCGTTCATTCGTACGTTCGCTTTTGATAAAGTCAAAAGTTTCATGAGGAAAGCTAATGGACCCTATGAGATTCTGAGATCTCTCAACGATAATATCTTGGTAAGTAACAATAAAGTAGTGGAGAGCAGTAGAGAGGTTGGAAAAATGCTCCAGGAGATGGTAGTTATATATTCTGTAGACGTAGTCATAAACGTAGATGATGGACGATGGACCCTTGGACGAGGAATGATTCAATATGGCGGATAGATCCTGTCAAGGGCGCCATAACCTCTCTCCTCTTCGAATTCACCTGATTGTGAGTTTTGCTGGCATGAGCACGATCATCCCTTTCACGTATCACAACACTTTTAGCACGCACGAAAAACCCTTTTACTTTCAGTTTCAAGTAGGCACGCTTCTTATTCACGGTTATTGTCAGCAACGACGAGTTACGATCACTACACTATCTTGTTACGGTCTCGATACAGAAATGACTCTTTTAAATCAGTAAGAATGATGTAAACAGCAATCGTAAGAAGTATTCGAAAAGTGCCCACGTGTAAAAAAAACCTCAGGAGGTGTGATTTAAGGAGAAGAATCCCAGCTGACTTCGTCTCTTTTTTGAGCATTTGCTCAAGTTCTTGTAGAAGGACGGCAGGTGCCAGACGACGGACTCATTTTACCTTGAATTTTATATTTTTAATTGTGATTTTGAATTTTAAGATATTTTACAATCATTTTCTTGATTAGTGTATCCTTACGTAAGGCAAGCCGTCCTTCCTACAATTTTGCAGAATGGTGGGTTGGCTCCCGCTGAGATACCTCGGTGGCAACGAAACGCATTGGCTATAATTTCATGTCTGCTCTGAGCAGATGACTTCCTCAGGCAGGTTTATCTCTAAACTTTTGGTTTATGGTACAGCGGAGGAGTTTATGAACCAGCTGATGCCGATATTTGAGAGTTTGAGGCAAAAGGAGGACCTTCCGTGCTCGTATCCTCTCCACATGCACGCCCCCTCTTACCACTGGGTAAATAACTCATTCTTTCTGCTCTTGTCTTCGTTATTGCGATACCAGTATTTTTTTTTTGGTTTTCTTGGTTTTACGTTCTCGTTACATTACGTTGCCCTAAGTGTCGCACGTCGAGTGTGCCTGCGCGTGTTTTGGTGTGCGTGTTTATATACAGTAGACTGGATGACGTAAGGATGACTTTGACGGCGATAGGGGAAGGAACTTTGAAATACTTTTTCATCTCTTCTTCTCTCTGCAAAAACAAAAGTCATTGTCAGTAGGTATGCAAATTCTAGTGGCAGCTATATATAATATCAGTGTAGAGTATCACACAAAGCATACTTGACTGTGATTCACCATCATCTACAACCTACCCTTATCCTATTTTTTTTTTACAAAATTTCTTTTCTAGTTCTCCTCTTTCTTTTCCTTTGATTTTATTGAACAATTGGTTTCGAATGCCTCGAAATTCTAGTACCTTAACTTGTATGAACTTTTCTGAAAAATGTTACTTCTAAGCCTCGTGCATGAATGGACATTAAAAATGTTCTGGCGTTGGGCTGGATCCTTCAACCAGTTCTACTCTTCAGACTTTAATTAACCCCTTACACACTTGGATGTTTACCTTACTTATTAACTTGGATATATACTCTTATAGTTATGATACTACTGTAATATCTATCTATTTACGATACTTCTGGTTTAGAAACTATGATCAATGGTAGTTTTCTGAACGAGCATAATAAATGTCATATGTTGATTGATGCGTGCATAGTGGCATTGATTGGAGACACCTCGAATCACCATAAGCTACTGTATCTCTCCCAAGTCCTTATGGTAAGTTTGCATGGACCTTATTGGAAACGCTCGCTTACTCATTGTGATTGACAAGATAGACTATTCCTTACACTCTATGATATAGAAATAAATGAATAAAACGAATAGAAACGAATGACTGTATGCATGAAAGCATGATTGAGTGAATGAGGAAAGGAATTAAGATGCGATTGAGAAAAGAGTCTGTCAAGTTCAATTTCCATGAGACTTTAAAGTCACGAGGGTGATTTCTTAAACCGCGAGCGTCTTAGACCATATTTTTAAAGTACAATAGAGTTTTCTGAGGATAATATCGATTGGCAGGAGCAGTGGGTACGTAATTTATTTCTTTGACTTTATTATATTACTAATTTCATAATTGAAGTATGGCTTCTGCACTTGCAGTATGATATTTTTCTAAATATTCATTGTAAAAGTTGAAGACAATGGTTCTAGTAGTATCGGCAGCAGCCATGCTTCATTTGTTTACTTGACTAATTAATTGAAGTCAAAGAATAATTTGATTTATTGATCAATTCTCATAGGTGAGAGAACGTAGTGCACGCAGTGTACCCATGGGTGGACAAACGAGAGCATCGCGTTCCTCCCTCAGTGCTGGAACACCCGACAGTCTCAGCGACAATGAGGGATCCTTCAGGTTGTCTGCAAGAAAGACAAGTACTCCCTATAAAAGCTCTTTGACTCCTGGTAAGAATAATTTTTTATTTAATTTATTCAACATCATTTTGGACAGTAATTTTAATACTTCATCTTTCCCATTTCTAGGTGGAAGTCGTCCTTCGAGCAGACCTGCTTCTAGACCAGCTTCAAGGCCTACCAGTAGACCAAGCAGCAGACCAGCTTCCAGACAGGGTAGCAAACCTCCAAGCCGTTACGGTTCCAATCAGTCCCTTGATAATACCGGTAATTAGATTTGCATCTTTTGATATAAAAAAAATATCGGTCGACAAACATTCTCTTGAACCTTTTCAAACAATAGCCTTTGACCTTTCTTTCATAGATGAAGCTGGCACGCCGAGTCGCATCCCTCGGCGAACCATTGGTGGTACCAGTGGCAACACCCCGACTTCCAGCCGGCACAATAGCATTTCGGGTACCAGACTTGGTGCTCCAGTTAACGGATCTAGTTCAAGACCACGTACCCCTACTGGCACTGTTAGCTCATCTAAGGGACCATCCAACAGGTGCGTGTTCGTGTCATTTAAATTTCCTCCCTTTTAGTTTTTCCTATATTCCTAATGACTGGAATTCCTAGAATCTTATACCTTGAATGAAACAGCTCCAATTTACGCGGAGAATACTAACTGAATCCCTCCAATTGCATCGATTGCATTAATTGCATTAGTCGCGTTAAAACTGCATTAATTTCTAACTGCATATGCACTCGTTTATCCACGCGATTTTATCATGTCTTTTTTCTTTCATTATTCTTCCTGTTATCCTTACTACTACTTGAACCGTACTTATCTTAATATTGACCGGCAATTGAAGCTGAGAACAGAGTACCCGATAAAGATACGTCGATCAAAGTCCTTGCTGCTATAAAAAATTAATTAAACAAATTTAACGCCAATTAACCGCCGATATAACACCCGTTTTTAGGTTCGGTTCGATCGTTAATCGGGCCTCGAGCATACCAACCCTGACCGATGTCGGAACAGCAACTAGGTAAAGCAAAATTAACAATCACTAGTTGCTTATCGGTCTGCACCGAGCTTAACAAAAAAATGGTGATGGTTCATTAGATTAGAATCTGTCAAAACTTTGTATAGAGTCTAGAAAGTCTATCAAGGGAGTCCAATAATGGTGTTCCTAAATTTATGTTGAAAAGATCAGTTTTAATTTATTGATAACTAGGGGGAGGAGGCATGAAAAGGTCTTAACGATTATTGGCCAACAGTGCTGTCCATGATGGTGGTGGTTATCGATTAATGATATCCTGATAAATCATCCCTCCGAATGATACCCCCCCATCCATTTTTCTGAAGTGTATCAATCTCGTGTGATGTCTTGTTTTACGAATCTTGTTTTTACTCTATCCAAATGCCAAATACTCTGTCTTTCTCATGCTGCTGTTGGTGATGGTGATGGTGATGTTGATATTGATGCGGATAATGATGGTGATGGAATTGTCAACGATTTAGCCGCTCTAAGATTCCGGTATACGTCGGACCGGAAATAAAATCCCCTCAATCTACAACAAGCAATATTTCAACTCATTCGACACAAAGCAACCATTCTACTATTTCTACCGATTCTACTGGGTATGCCCAACTTCCGGCTTACTTATTGTGTGCAGTATCAGCCCCTTTTTCATTTTTCTTGCTGATTATTTTGTCGTCGAGTGTTTTTTCTCAGTTCACCGTACCTCTGAGCCAACAGATCTTACTTTTACTTTTCTTTTTCAAGTACATGCTAAATCCCTTTGTACGATGCATGTTGCATGTGCTTACTTATTATTTACGCAGTGTAACAACGTGAGTGATCAATATTTATAAAAGTTGACTTGACAGTTAATAACAATGATTACGTTTACAGTTTTGAATAAGATGAATTTTCTTAGAAAGAAATGACGTATATGCTTTACTAATAATTTTAGAAACTAAATAATTCTACTTACGCTTAAAGCTTCTTGTCTTAAAGGTCTTTGGTACTAACCAAGTATATTCGCAATGCTAGGAACAGCTCCGTATGCACACGCTCGGACACTAACATCCCATCGGTTGTCAAGCAGTCAGCTAGGTAATCTATTTACGTTTGTCTAATCTTTCTCTTCTTCATTCTCCTCCTCCATTGTCTATATCTTCTACGTGGTACCACGATAAAGGATTGGGCAATGCAAGAGGAAAGTAGAAAAGGAGAAAGAATGAGGGAAAACAATGTAATGTGTGATAACAGCTTTACTCTGATGAGTCCATCTAATTCAATTTTTTTTATTTAATTTCCTTGAACTGCAGGACAAGAACACCGTCCAGTGGATCCAGTACGCCACTACCGCCATCTTCAAAACTCTCGAGGAAGCCTTCTGGAGCTTCCGACACGTCCGTCTCAGGGACGACGCCGACGGCTCGTAAGGGGAAGCCAACCCCTATCGATCAAAGAGCTCCCTTCCGGCTCTAACCGGAAGAGGTAAAAGCTCTTACTGCTCACTCGAAAAATCATGATTTTTGCCTATTTTACAATGAAAAGTGTATAAGAGGATCGTTGAGCTTTTCTGCAGTTGAATGAAAAGCATAATTATAAGAACGTCAAGAAGCTCTTCAATCATGTAGACGTATAACCGTGAGTCTGCCGGAACTCACGTAACGCACATACGTGTCGAGAAAGAAGAAAAAGACAATTCACAAGGAATTTACACGGCATAGACTCACCTATTGTATCGAGAAGAAAACTAACCTGATAATTATTAATACATTTAATTAATGCCCCGTCCCAGAGGTTCGTTTAAGTTTTTACAGATCGTAATATATCAGTACATATTATACGCGTGTTCATGAAAGATTATTTGACGACGTTGTTTTCTTTTTTCTTTTTCGTACTTTAAACTTTCTTTTTTCTTTGGCTTCTCACAAAGAGCCACCCGTCTATCGTATTTTTAAGAGAAAAGCTCCCTAAGCATTCTTGCAGGAGCGCAATTATGCAAACGAAAGATGTATAGCCTTTTTTTTTCATTTTTAAAAATTCCTGCCTTCTTAGGGATAACCATAAAAGTAATGAGGTGTCCCTAGCCACGTAAAATAAGAACATAGAAGAGTGTTGCATTTGGTAGAGAGAAATGGCGAAAGTTTCTTAAAACAAAGAAAGGGACGGAGAATATATTGTGTAAATATTGGTCGATTCTCCTACCTCCGCTAAAACGAGCTTTCGTTGCATCGCGTTC
>JARPRG010000444.1:44965-121059 GCA_031001745.1 Hartigia nigra | reverse complement strand
GGGACGGAGAATATATTGTGTAAATATTGGTCGATTCTCCTACCTCCGCTAAAACGAGCTTTCGTTGCATCGCGTTCAATGCTATTTGATGTATTGCTGCAAATGGCGGCTGCTACTATGTATAGAAAGGATGAAACTTATAAAAAAAATAAAGTGGCAGAAAGAAAGGCATAATAGAAAGGGCAGGATGAAGAAAGAGCTGCGTAGCAACTTGTTGATACTAGGCGGGAAAAAAAAATTAGTGAAAGAAGAAATGGTAAAAAAAAATTAATCAAACTTAGCTTTACGTTTACACGGTACAAGTCGTACATGCAAATTGTTCGAATTGTTGCAGAGAAAAAAAAAAAAGTATTCGACTCCGTTGAATCTACAGCGATATCATCGTATATCTCGTGTCGTAGCTTCCTCATCTTTCTGGAATTTGAGGTAGCTCGATGCAACTAGATTGAAAGAGAAATCGCTGATAGTATCGGCTTTGTCTAAAACGGCGAAAAGAAATGATAATTTTCGAAAGCCCGCGCAGTTTTAGACAGAACCCCATTAAAAGACATTTCCAATTTTTTATATTACAAATGTGATTAATATAATAAAAGAATTCCCTAAATTACCCAATTATCCGGAATTCCCATCCTATCCCTTTTCCTTATTCCCCGCCCACTCCCTTATATTATTGTCATTGCCCTTATCGTTATTATAATTACAATTACGATCATTATTTTGCTATTGCTACTACCTATTATTACCACCACTACTACTGCTACTACTACTACTACTACCACTATTATTATTATTGTATGATCATGATAATGATGACGTTGGTAAAGTATCATCGTCACTATTATCATTACACTTCTCTAATACAATTAATGTATTAACGATCGTTTACGAGATAAATCTTTTCTTTGTTTGCCTCACTGTACAATTTTCTGTATCGTCGCTAATAATGCTGTGAAAGAAATATATATATAAATATATATATATAAACATATATATTTAAACAAAAATTAGTATCTTTTATTACTCAAATAAAATGTATAAAAGAAATTGTCTGACAATGGAAAGAAAGTCGTTGCACGAATGTTGCGTGCTTCAGTAGCTGGTGCACGTTGCTGATGAGACTGTTTTACCAATTTTTTTTGGACCAAGACGCAACAAAGAATAAACAAACACGTTAATGGATTCGCTGATAATTTATTTCATGTATTTATTAATATAATGAGTGTAATGCACGTATAGTCTCTCGAATAAATCTGTCAGATCGGATTCAGAGAAACTGGGAAATCAGATTGTATACTCGCAAATGTACATTAATTTTGTGCTACAGTCGCGTGCATCGTAACGCGAACAGGTTTTAATGGTTCCACAATCACCGACATGTTTATTACTTCCAGGCCACCAAGTGTTATATCCTGTACTCTCGAGAGTTTCAGATTTGATGGTTTTCCAATTCCGGGAACCAAAATCGCGGAATCCGATCCAGGCTCCAGGATATCCGAAGGACTTTCCTAGCAATAGACTTTGTAAAAAACGTGCTTCATCAGCGGAATTTACTGTAGCTAGCTCGCTGTCATCTAGTATACACGCTTTACGAGCATCTTGCCATGTCCTTTTTTCAGTGTAAAGCTTATAGTACTTTCCGTGGTACTCCCTAAAATAATAGGAAAACTCTTGTTACTCTTTTGATTTGATTATAGAGAAATTTATTAATTTCATGATTCGTAATTCGTGCGCATTACTTACGTATAGCCGGCTGGAATTGTAGGAACAAGAGATTCTGAAACAAGAGAACATTTTTTTTTGATGAACGTAATCGTTAATTAAATAAACTAAAACTTAATTCAGCTTCTTACCAATATTTGTGTCGGAAGAGGCTTGCAACGTTCCTCGAAGAAGTATGCAGAAATACGTTGTCAAAAAAATCGTCTTCATCTTGTCGTTCCCTTTCGGTATTTTTTCAATCGCAAGTGCATTCTGAATATTTTGTCGTCTCCATTTATATGCAGAAAATCGGAAGTGGGATGAAACGGATGCGGTACTTTTTCCGCGATCACACTGACCAGAAGCGCCAGGGTTCCGATAACGTTCTTTGTTTATTTTTCTCTTATATCTTCTTCATTTCTTTCGAACGCAGCCCGTGAGACTTGGTCTGTATTTTACATACTTCATAAAGATCTATCCTTTTATTCGTTCTCTTGTCATGGTAATAGTGGAGCTTGTATCATTCGCGATAAATGACATCCTGCGCAGAAGACTTTATCAAGAGCACAGTGGTCAGGAAAGATCAGCTACAATAGTAGAAGCCGAAGGGGAAAAAATGTAATTTTGATATTTTAGTACAAGCAAAGCAAAGCATCTTTATTATATTTTATTTATATATTCTTGATAGAGGGCTATCAGAGATGGCGGTGTTCTGGGTGTGACAATGGCGAGCGCAGCCTTGAAGTGCTCTTTAGTGACAATAACAGCGTTCAAATCCTCTTCCAGTGCCTTCATTGCTGCTTCGTGGCAGAGAGCTTCCACTTCCGCTCCTGAATAACCTTCAGTCAAGTCAACGAGATCTCCTACCCGGACATCTGGTGCTGCTGGCATTTTCTTAAGTTTTATCTGGAAGATCTCCAGCCGGGTTTCCGCATCCGGTAGCGGCACGTAAACGATTCTGTCGAGACGACCAGGTCGCAGCAATGCCTGCACCAAGTCAAAGAATACATATAATTCCTATGGAAATATAATTTATTAATGAATATTGGGTGATAGTTACATTATCAATTCTGTCGGGTCTGTTAGTTGCTGCTACCAGGGTGACATTTCCTAGGGCAGTAACACCATCGAGTTCAGTGAGTAATTGAGCAAGAACACGTTCCTGGACATTGTTGCTAGAACTCGAGGAAGATGTTCTCTCTCCCCCCAAAGCATCGATTTCATCGATAAAAATTATGGAAGGCGCAACTTGTCTGGCTTTCCGAAATACTTCCCTCACAGCTCTCTCGGATTCGCCGACCCATTTGGAAAATAGTTCGGGGCCCTTTAATAATACAAATAAATAATAAGTACATCGATGCTTTAGAAGAGCGCTAAGCTGTGTTACCTTGATGCTGAGGAAGTTCAGTTGACTCTCAGTAGCTAGTGCCTTTGCGATCATCGTCTTCGAACAACCTGGAGGACCAAACATCAGAACTCCTCTTGGAGGCCTTATACCCAACCTTGTAAATGCTTCAGGATGTTTTAGTGGCCATTCCACAGCTTGCTTCAACTTTAATTTCAATTCCTTCTGACCACCAATGTCTGACCATTTGACGTCTGGCACTTCCACTAGGACCTCCTTCATCGCTGATGGTTTTATTGCTGTCAGGGCGTAGGAGAAGTCCTGTATCGTGAGTCGTGGTTCACTGTCATCAATATCCTTTGAATGAAGCTCTCGTTTTTGTTGTTCTTTTATGGCATGAATCGCTGCCCTGGAGCAAAGAGCATAGAGATCAGCCCCAACGAATCCGTGTGTAACAAAGGCTATATCTCGCACGTCCTCCTCGGTAAGAGTATTCGGCACTTTTAACAAGAATTTAACAAAGATATCGTGACGCATACGTGGCGTCGGGACGCACACTTCAAATTCCTTATCGAATCTACCAGGTCGTCGTAAAGTAAAATCGACCGACTCCAATCGCGAGGTCGTTGCGAGGACGAGAACTCGAGGATCAGTCAACTCTTGGAGGTCGTCGAAAAAAGAAACCAAGGTTGCGAGAATTCGCTTCTCTTGTTCAGAGCTCATGCTGCTTTTCCTAGGACAGAAATTATCAATGTCCTCGATAAGGATGATACTTGGTGCTCTGAATTTCGCTTCCTCAAATACAGCCTTAAGTCGTGCTTCAGTTTCACCTACGTATTTGCTGTAAATCTCTGAGCTGTTGATAGCAAACACTTCGACATCATATTCTGATACCAGTGCGTTGGCTATCATGGATTTACCAACCCCAGCTGTTCCATACAATAATAATCCTTTACTGATACCAAATCCCTTGATATTTCTATATTTGCCAAGACTGATATCCATCACGTCACGAATATTAACCAGGAGATCATCGTAACCGCCAATGTCACTTATGCTACATTTGACTTTCTTACGATCCACTTTTTCATCGTTCCTCTGAAGGATTTTCCATTTTGTGGAGTAGACAGCTCTAAAGAATTCTACACTTTCTTCTCCAGTTTTCTTTCCTTTCTCATTAACATTACTGGTTTCATGATCCTTCTCGTTACGAACTAGTCTTTCGTTATCACCACCTTCGTCGATACTCAAGTTTTCCAATTCGTCAGCCAGATTTTTTCTAATACTTTTTTCATTGAATTCTTCGTTGTTCATTGATTTTTCTAATTTGACATCAGCAATTTGATATATCAATTTTCGCCCATAAAAAGGTATGCTTATCCTATTGCCAATACAGTATATTCGTCCTTCGTTATAATTCTTTATTGTTACATCCAACTCTGCTGACACTTTGCTCGGATGTTGTCTCCCTAATGCTTCTATTGTTACCTCGCGTGCAATCCTGACATTAGGGCCTAACTTCTCAACCTTAACTAGACCCTGGACTTTTTTAAGCTCGATTGCTGTAACAGTAACCCATGTAATACCAAAATATTTGATTGCTTCTCCATACGCATCACTAGAAAAGTTTTATTAGTTAATTCTTAGACCTTACCATTTTTTGTCATCGAGACACTTAATAATGATTTATCAGTTGTCGGCCAAGCTGTTGCCACAACTATCGTGTCTTCGGTAGTCAATACAACTGGTTCTCCGATTGGTATTTTGCATAACTGCATAGTAGATTGAGCGATGAAGACCGTGTCATTCAATTCTCGTTCGGAAAGGTTTTTTGGTCGTTCTAGGGCCACATCATTATCATAAAGTTAACAATAACTTTCCCAGAAATAATAAACTTTCATATATTTATTTTGATACCTTGAGGTTTGTAAACTTCCATGGTACTGTAAAGCACAGAGTACTCCGGATCTTGTTTGACATAGCTGTGTTTCCAATTTACAGCAGATGGTGGACAGTTGTCTTTATGTACAGCTTCTTCTTTAGCGGTCAGAAGTATATTACACTGATTACAGCTACACCAAAGTTTCTGATTCTTCTTACTTTTTGCAGACATTTTCATTAATTTGATGATTCAGTCAAATTAGGTTAGGATTTAAGATATTGCAAATAGGCGCCACCTATCCATATTTACTGTTTAAACGAACTAAGAATAAGCGTATTAAGTTTATTCTGATTATATATCTTCTGTGGGTAAAAAAATTCTGTTAACATTGACTAAACAGGTAAATAGACTTAACATCTTCTGGGATAAGTTGTCACGTAAGTTAAGTGTTGGAGGCACCTACAGATGTGCTTCGCCCATTCAACTGCTATATATAAATATATATTTTCAATATCTAGATTTGACAATTAATCATCAAGTTATCCCGTGACAGAAAATAAATTTGTTAGTATAAAACTTTCATTGGAGGTTCGTTGAGTAGAAATTTGCGAAAGCCAAGATTAATGATATAGTTATATTATCTGGTAGATGTACTGGAGCCTGGTGAACTCCATCGGTTAGAGCTTTTCAGGGTGAGTAGAAAGTAACATGAATCAATACCTAGCAAACTCAATATTACATGAAACAAGCATGTTACTAGTCATTTCGCAATAATATGCCTAACGTCAATATATCAGCACTATCATTATGAAAATAAGTGAAAGATTACAACATTGTATATAATATTGTGTTTCCCTGATAATAGAAGCGAGAAGAAAGCTTGAAAATTAATGTTGAGATGGTTGACAATCAATAATAGAATACACGTGTTCTTGGTCCCAGGATAATTGAAAGTAATTACAAGAAAGGGTTGTCAATGTTCTATTCAGATTGGCAAAACGTCTGTTTGCAAAATGAAGTGTCTGAAGAACTTGGCACGACTCATACAAATGAAATTAATAGACAGCTGTCACTGGCTGCCATCACCGGGTCTCCATTATATGTCGAGTAGTCAGTCTTCCCGCAGATCGCAACCCATAGCAACCTGTGTAGCCAGCAGTGGCCAACTGTGGCCAACCGAGCGAAGAAGGAACAAAGGGATCGATCACCCTATCGATCGGTCGAACTCACAGTGGACGCTCCATATTTTCACGTGTCCTCGTAAGGAAGTTGCCGAAATAGCGAATATCGCGAAAACCCGTATCTTCCTACTTTCGTGCTGAATCCTTGCTTATCTAGTCAGGCCAATTCTTTCAGGAGCCAAGGTGCACGGTTCCTAAAAACGCTCTAGTCCTTCCCCGTGAATTACTATTAGCAGAATCGTGACTCACTGGAAGGTGCGTGGATCTTGTGCAAAAGGATCATCCATCGCAAAAAGGGAACTGTGAACTTGTGGGCAGCTTCCTGGACGACTGCTCGACAGAGTGAAATACCAATGAGAAGTACCAGAGGATCCTGGCGCGTTATCGGCGTCTTTGCCTTTTTCTGTCTTCTGCATATGCGATTAGGTAGGCAGACAAGATTTAGTCGGAAATCATTTTAGCTTAATGGACTAGATACTTGCTACCTCTTCCGGTATCCTTTAGAACTAACTTAATTCTTTTTTTTTCATCTCCCTGGAAATTATTTTTTAAGTCTTCTTGTATTGTAGCTTCCGATGAGAACGAAGAATCGTCCACGACTGGGATGGCCAAGAGTCACTCTAACGATGCTCGGCAGCATCTCTGCTGTGCACGGCATGAAAAGATGATAGACGTCGGATACGGTAAGTCAAGTATCGTGACGCAGCTCCTTCTAGATGTCGTCGTTCCGATTACCTCTTGCCTTGACACAATCTTTATCAATGGAATCATTGCGCAGCGAGCGTTTAGTCAATTTAAAGGCAAGGATGTTTGAGGGTCGCGGATAGCCCAGACGGAATATCGCTCGATTCGTTGGCCAAAAGAATTATGACGATAAGAAGATTCAGCGCCTCGAGGAAGGGCAAAGCCAGTGATGAAAAACAAAAACTTACCGGTGCAACGACGCTTGTTGCGTGCTGCTTGCTGCATTCTGCGTACTGCCCACGCATTCCAGAGTTCCATACAGCAGGGCCAAAAATAGCTCACGATCAGTTATATTACGGCCCCCTGCCAGCTTTCAATTTAATATGCCTCTTATATTAAACGTGTTTTCTACACAATTGTCAGACATTAATAATCCTCCGTAACACGACTTCGGGCCAAGTATGAATTTATACGTAGTGTTTTCTCCCTCTTCGCAGTTCACCATCTTCCCGCTTTTACCTAGCGATGACTATCATGCATAAGGTGGCTGCTCCACGAGCGTACCCTTTTATACTCAGTAACCTTTGCTTTGTTTTGTTCGATTCACTGTATCGCTGGTATCATTTGTCAGGCATATCGGGAGAAGTAATCCAAATTGATGCTGGACATTGCCGAAGACTCTGCCCGAGACATGCTTTTGATGATCCTGGAGATGCTAGTCGACCAGCCGTCCAGGTAGTAAATATATAATTCTCTTTTATTATTCTTCCTTGGACTGTATATTCTGTTGCGTCCTTGTAAGGTCGCATCGGGACGGGTCACTGTACTGCTGCAGGCATGACCCACTGCTATGTCAGGATCCTTTTAATTCCGCAGAGATGTCCACCGGAGTGGCACTGTCGTCCAAGTTCTGCCAGGTTGGAGAGGGTATCGACTGTTCAAGGGGTTCGAGTTATCGAGGCCATTGACAGCTGCGACTGTACGGCTAAACAATCTTGTACCCGCGAGTCATACGTTCACGTTCTTCATCCTGGAACTCCGCACCAAATTGACGTGGACGTGGGTCTGTGCACAGGCCATTGCGTCAAAGGTACTTTCTTAAATAATTTTAATTAGACTTTTTCAAAGTCTCTTTTTTCTTTGTTCAATTTTTTTCACGGGGAAGACCTCGGCTGTAAACCACTGAGGAACAGGACCATCAGCATTATTGGTCCAAACGGTAAGTCTATTCTATATCGTTTCTCAAGTCAACAAGAAAAAAAAAAAAGAAAATTACGACTCTCTTCATTCGGCCCAAAGGAGATGAAGTACATCAGGTAATTGAAGAGTGCGGCTGTGATGGTAACTGCTACAGAATGAATCACATTGAAACTATACTGGACTTCAGTGAAGTGGAGATCAAACAAGGCAGCAATACAAGCGAAGCGAAGCCTATTGTCAGGGTGAGAAAGATGAGAGAATATTTTTAATACAGCTTTTACATTTTTATAAATTCTTTTTTTTTCAGGCAATAGACGTAGGTCAGTGCGTCGGAATTTGTCCTGGCAGAGAAATTGAGACTTGTCTTCTGCGACACAAGAAGGAACCCACACGATGCCTGGCTGGTCTCTACTCGAAGCAACACTCCTGTACGCCAGCCAAGTTCAAGATACACGAGTACAGGTAACCAGGAGTCGCGTCCACGTCGAATTGTCCTTCACTCAGTTTGATTTTCAGATCTCGCAGAGGCTCCAAACGAGAGATCATCGCGATCAGCCAGTGCGCATGCGTTTAATATTTCCTGGATGAACAAAGAAGATAGACAGAAAATAAAGATCACTCGATTACCTGAATTACGGATCAATTGTTGATGTGCATGCATAATTTCATGATCGTGATCCTCGCGTTAATCCAAGCCGTGAAAATCATCAAGCAGCCTCTATCCGAAGTAAGCTAATTGAGTGCTATTACACGGCACTCATGCAAAATTGTCCAGTTCTATGAAGGAAGCTGTAAACTGGTCAATTGAGAGGAGTCTGCTGATTCGAGTGGGCGATAAAAAGCTTTAAGTTTCACCTTGCGTCATACGATTATTTCATGCAAACGAATTCAAGAGTTCAGCGTACAATCCTGCATCTATATCGATAGGAAATATCTTGTTTATTTCTACATAGAGATGCAACTGCATGAAACGCGCTAGTAAATGGACATTGAAAAAAAAAAAGGAAAATGTACAAGACTTCTTGGCTCAATATTCGTCCGGAATTCGCTGACGGTCCATGTGGCAGGAGGGAAGCGGGTTGGCATCTTCGGAATGCAGTCGAAAGAACGACGCTACGTCAACGATTCCGAATAAAATCCAATGCGGCGCCTACTTGCTAAGACCGTGGGCGATTCTGGTAAATATATTATGATATTGGAGAGCTCATTCGCAAATAAAAACATAAGATGCTGGTAAACATCGATGGCGTCTACCCTCGTATCTTCTGGTCAGTGCTTAATCAACTCTGACAATTCCTGTACATTTGTTGCAAAGGATAATCGAGGGATGGAGGAGCGAGAAGTGGATTGGACGACGTGCAACCTCCTTATCCTACTCCTTCTCCATCGAGTTCCCGAATGTGGGGTTCACTCGCGTGGGTGGTGTTGTCAGTAGCGCCAGTGGTGTGAGGGCTATGAGGTGGGGAGTTACCACGCCACTACCAGTTGGCATAGCATAAATGAGAGCTCTTCTGGCCAGGAACTCCCATATGCCACTTAGCATCATCTCGGTACGCCTCTTTCGGTAAAGTATTCATAGTGATTTTCACTCTTCTTCCGGGAAAACGCGCGTTCCTCTTCATCCAGTTCATTGTTGACCAATATCTACGTAGGGATTCTCTTTGACGTTTACCTGAACGGTACAACTACCTGTCAATATTCGTTTGACGCTATTTAATCGGCGTCAATCACCCTTTGTTAAAGTATAATATTTGGATTTTTGAAATTCTCATGTTCTACGCCTTTTCGAATTTGGACTCTTGGCTTGGCTGGACCAGTGAGAGACAATTTGCGTCTAACGAATTTTCTTCATTAGTGTTATGATGAGAGGAACAGTATTTTTGTTATTGATTCTCGTCCTGACTGTAATTGAGCTACGTCAAGCTCATCCGACTGAATTTCCTGGTGAGGGCGAAGAGGAGGATGAGGAGGAGGTCGATGTTGACTCGATCAAGGGATTTGGCACTTCCTTCTCTTCCGAGGATGTCGAGAACGAACGTGAGAAGGCTCTGGAGAGATTACAGAAGGTCTGAAAAACAATTTTCATGTTTACGAGTGACGATCGACGTCAGACGCACATTTTCTATCGCACTGGGAATTCAATTGATTTTACAGATTTTTGGAATTACCGGTCAAAACGAAAGATCCAATCGCAGGACGATGCAGCCATCGCCGCCGCAGTTCATGATGGAGCTTTATAACGCAATAGCCGATCCTAGGGGTGTCACTCGAGGACGTAATCCCTACAATGCCAGGGTCGTCAGGAGTTTCATCGAAAGGGGTACAATGCTCAATCTGTATATGCACTTAATTTTTTTGCATCTATAACACTATTCTTACACGTATTCCATCCACTTGCAGATAGTTCCTTATCACACTTTTATCTATTCGATATTTCTGGCTTGGAGGTCAACGAGTCAGTTCTCGAAGCAGAGTTACATCTTTACAGAAGACGAGCGTCGCTCAAAGATCTTCATCCCAGTATATTGTCAAGTCCTTATTATCTGGTATATATATATATATTAACGATAAACAATTATTACCTTTTCTAATTACGTGATATTCAATTATTTATTTTCTTGACATAGATACGAGTCTACCAGGTACTACCTGATCAGAGTTTAGAGGAGCCTGACCTCCATAGACTTTTAAACATCCACTACGTTGGTGCCCATGCTTCCGGTTGGCAGGTACGAAAAATTCACTAGCTCCGAGATAGCAAGATTCTCTAACTGTGTAAGAATATCTTTAATCGTTCGCCTGTAAAAGGTCTTCAACGTAAAACAAGCCGTTCTATCTTGGATGAACGGAGCATCGAATCTCGGCCTCCTAGTGACAGCCTCGACGCTTTTCGGTGATCAGGTGTCAGTTTCATTCTCAAGGCGAAGCGATAACCAGCACAGTAAACAACCGATCCTCGTGCTGTTCGACGACGACGGAGGCGGCGGTGATGACTCAGGATCAGTTGAAACAAGCGGAGGAACGCTACCGTATTATTATAAATATAACAGCCTAGAAGACTTGGATAACGTCAGCTACGAGGCTGAAGATAACCTAGATGCGAATATCTTCGAAGGATATCGTAAACGAGAGCGACACTCTAATCGAGAATCTCCATTTCTTCAAGAGTCCACTTTGCAGCCATCGACGACGTCGATGAAAAATGAGAATTTCCAGGCCAAAAGGTCAGAACGCTCCATAGATGACAAAAGGACCCACAGTCCCGGGTTTTTCAAATCCATGGATATTTATGCGAAAGCTGCAAGTCGTGAAAATACGCCAGCAAGCCGTACCAGACGTTCAGCGATTGAGAACTATCAAGAAGAATCATCCACCAGGAGAAGAACTCGTGGGGATCCTCAATCAGGAAATGCTACAGAATGTACCAGGCACGAGCTATACGTGGACTTTGAAGAAATCGGATGGTCTTCCTTCATCATAGCACCCAAGGGCTACTCGGCGTATCACTGCAAAGGTCACTGCAACTTCCCATTAAGTCAAAATCAACAGCCGACAAATCACGCGACAGTCCAGAGCATCGTCCACAAGTTGGGTCTGGCTAATGACGTTCAGGAACCGTGCTGCGTCCCTACTAAACTTCTCAGTGCAAGTATCCTTTATTTTGATGACAACGACAACGTCATTCTCAAGATGTACGAGGACATGATCGCCGACCGTTGCGGATGCCACTAGCAATTAATTAGTGACTAGTATTATCTGTTTGCGCCTTGACATTTCACAGTTGTACATATTAATAAATTAATATTATAATTTAGCAGGAGCGACGACAGTTCTGCTTCTTTAAAGATGTAAGCTGTCGTTTAGCAACTATTTATTGACCTACAAACACATATGCCTCTTGGCTGTATTTCAATTCGGAGACATATACTATTTATTTGCATACCACTCGTGCATCATCGATGTTTGCTATATTTAAATTACGAGGGTGTATTTTCGACTCCCCTCAGCTAAAAATATCCGAAACACGTTTCACCGCATTCCATACTTGCTATATTTAGAATATAACGATACCAAGAATAAGGGCTCTTCCAATCTTATCGAATTAATGGGTATCTAGCAGATTTATCGTTAATTCTAACTACCATATATATTCACTCTCTTGTACGCATCTCTTTAATTATTATACAATTTCCTTATCATAAACCAATCTTCGGCATCCACCACTTTACTCGAACCCTATTTGCGAATAAATAATAGATGTAACAATTTCTACGCCTGCGGATAGGCATTTCGCTATACATGTGGTACTAATGGTGGTCACCATGGTTACCGTTGGTAAACATATCGACTGAGACTCAACCTGTTTCTGTTTTCCTGCCTCTGCACTGATCACGCTGTATTACGGAAATCAGTTCGTAAACATAAAGTTCACGATCAGTAAGAATCATTCGGTCAATCCAGTAAAAATCAGTTCCAACTTCATGGATTGGGCTAGCGAATTAGAAGTGAAGTCCAAGAAGGTAGGTAGAATCTAAGGTATGAAGAGAAATATCAGTACGGTAAGGAGCATAGTTAATATTTCATCGTAACACAGCTAGTACCGAGGTTAGGAAGACGAGCTGGTCAAGGCAGCGCATCGCGGGATGATTACAAGTCTGAGGATGATCCTCTGGAAAGTCCTGTTTCTCTGAGTAGTTTTGCCACGGCAACGCCAGTGGCGCCACCACGTGCCAGGAAAACCGGATGGGGTGATGAGACAAAGGGTTCCAAGTACGTGTTTCCCTTACTACCTGGTATCCTCAGGTAGAGTTCTTAAAGTAAACGATTGTCCTTTTTGTTTGTTCAATTGTAGAACGAAGATATCGTCAGCCATCATAGAACAGTGAGTATAGCGAGTAAAGATAGAAAAGAGTCAGACATCCTTAAGACACTGATAGACTCTTCTTTAGGGAACGGTTTCGTGGCTTGGAAAAAGGTGATCGCTCAGGATTGGACGACGGAGATGATGCCGACGTGGAAATCAATGAAGGAACCGGGCGCCGTGGTATGACAATTGGTTATTATGTTTCTTTACTCGTTTATTCTTGTTATTTTCCCTCTTAGAAATTCCCGTTATACCTGACCTGGAGGACGTACAAGATGACAATATCCTGGCTGAGGTTGCCAATGCACCTGCGTGAGTTTTAAAAGTTACATTTTACCCCAAATATTTCTTACCTCCAGCTTTGTATTTTCAGGTCAAACGTTACTCGCGTGGCAGCCTATAGAGAGGTGGACACGGATCTATTAAAAAATGCAAATTTTGCCTCCTTGGATGATCTCGACTTGTCTCTCCTTGCGGAAAAGTTATATTCTGACAAATCAGTTAAGGAAATCGATCAGGTCTGGGATTGGGAGTTGCTTTTTACTCAGATAGCGTCGGAGATAAATAGTGAATTGCAAAATAAATAATACAAATTCTTATACAACACTGTATTCGTTTCTACTTCCCGTCGTTTTTTCATTTTCAATCTTTATAATTTTTTATATTCAATAAGAGTTAAAATATTGTTTAAATAGAATTTAAAAAAAAAACATGGCATACTGCGTACTGCAGTGCCTGTATATGGAAGCGACAAATTACCTCGTCTGACCTATTCGATTGCCCCCCAATTTGGAAATCGCGGTAGTTCGAGGAGCGACGTGAAGACTCAACCGTGCAGGCATGCAAGAACCGGATCAGAGATACGTGAAGCCGCGAAACAATCACGCACCGCATCACCCGGCACTTGCTAGCGCAATCGGGAGCCGAACACAAGCTACTTGAAGCGACCACGTGACAACACCCACTGAGCAGATCTGCCATATATCTACGTTAGCGATCAATGTTCAGCTGTGCCATCACTAGCACACACTTCCGCTAGAGTGTGCTTGGTGAGCCCTATATAAAGGGAATAAGTTCCCATGAACCACTTGCGAGAAACTATATTCTCAAAGGTAGTACTAAGAACGATGGTAATACTAAGAACGATTTCCAGTTGCTATTGCTTCTATACAGGAAGAATTTTGCGAACTATGTATGGACTAAATGCATTTATAAAATTTGAAAAATTGTGATGATATAAGAAGTTTATTTTAATCGTTGAAACAGCGCATTGAGTGATGTCAGGAGTTCATCGTCCAGTCCATCTGGTGTCAATTTAATGAACTGAATACGTGAAAGTTGCTGCAAGCCGTCGGTAAGTGGGTATTTAGCTTGGTCGGTAATAGACTTGGTGAGTAAATTTCAAGAGAGCGCTTCCTTTCCTTTTGTTTTCGTGGCTGACTCCTTCGATGGGAACATGTGCCAGTTTAGGTGACATTAATAGCAAAAGTAACAGGTAATTAATAAGTTAGATTCGCAAGGTTAAGGTTTTATGGCAATAATCTTCAGAGTAAAAAAAATAATACCAGTGATGGACCTGCAGGCAGAACCTGTGATCGAAACTGTCACTTTTGAAGGGTTATTTTAATTGGTAAGTCTATCCGAGTTTAAACATCAATTTGAGAATACAGTATCGACTAAATAAGTGTTGTTCGATTGACCGATAATTTTAGCAATACAGTCATACCTACAGTAGGAGATGGATTTGCTTGAAAACTGGTAATATTCAGCCACGCATAAGTTTACCATGGATTATTATTTTAACACATAAGATCCCTTTGATGTCCGTTACAACACCTTGGTCTCTTCTATATAGGATTCGTTTCTTTATCCGATCCATCCTTATTGCATCTATAGTGAAGTATAGTCCGTCACACTTCATTGTCTGATACCTCATTAGAAATGAGTAGACGAATTCAATAATATAATTGTTTGGCAAATTTACAAGAGCCAGGAAGGTCTAATCATAAACTGGTAGGACGCAAATTTTTTAAAATATACCGAAGGAACCTACGGTGCGTCATATAAAAAAAAAAAAAATGATTGACATTAACGATAGGCGTACTTACGCATACTATTTTCAGCAAGCAGAAATCTTCGGCCAAATAGATATTTACGAACCAATTAACGACACTTAGGTTCTACGAGGGTTTCGGGGTTGCTGAAGAACCTGGGGCGGATGAGGAGAGACTTCCCTGCTGAGAATAGAGGCAATTCGCGTGCCAAACTCCAATCGATCCGCCCTCTGAAAACTTTCCATCGGTCCTAAAATACTAGAGGTTAGCAAAACTTAAGGAACATTCCATTATTTCAGCCCCGCCTGATATTATTAGAGAACAAACATATAAATAAGGCAGGGAATTGATTTCACCATTTTTCTTTATATCTCTTCGTCACGAAATACAAATCCTAAATCCACGTTTTGATGTCAGATAAAACCGAAACGCACTGAAAGCCATTGGATTTTCAGGGTTAGGTCATACACGTGTTCCCTTACCTGCCACTTCTCTCGCAAACAATGCGTAATTATTAATAACACGATGAATGAGGATGTGACGCATGGAAGCCGCACTGGGAGTCAAGCGTATGCAAAATCTTCCTTAAACTCTTTTAATCGATAATCTATTAATTTTCAAAATATCTTTCACGATTCATCAAGAAAAGGTGACGAAGAACATCGAAGATGAGAAAAATTAATAGGAAGAGGATACATCAGAGCATTTTGCCATCGAAGAGAATAAAAAGAGTGAACTGGTACTCGACGAGATATGCTGATCATCGAAGCTTTACGTGCTCGAGAATTACCCTCGACCCAATTTTTCTCTTGCTGCTCGGTCTTTCGTTATGTCCTATAGGTATACTTAATTAATATATAAATCTACATCTACGATCATATATACCTATATACGTAGTTAAAATGCATTATTCAGTTTGGGCAGCTGGCATAAACAGCTCAACGAACTTATTTACTCACAATTATATAGCACGTAGAATAACGAGGTCTCAATCGGTACAGATATGATATATAATTTAATAAATCTAAAACGTCTTAAACGTATCTCGTATCCCAGGACACGATATCAAGCAAAATATCATACGATTTTGCGTGAACAGAAAAATAAGGTGAAGGTTATGATCAGTTTCCGTACCACTCTGCACGGTGAACCTAAATCACAGCGGGTGATACAAGAACAAATAAACAATTAAGGTAAAATAGTAATTGTTTATAAAGAAAAAGATGCTAATGGAACCCAGTGAAAAGGATAGGTAAGCATTGCGTAACTTTTGGAAGTTTCAAGAGGTCTCACGAGATTCCCGTGTGGCATATAGGGACGGTTAAGGATGCACGACGTAGAGAGTGAATCCTAGTAAATTGCGAAAATGACGTCACGGGGGTTGCCTGTCTATACATACGCGTGTTGATATTATGTACACGTAATACTGTCTAGATGTGTGTAAGTCTCATGGTGGGGATTCGTAATGAAAGAGCTAGAGAAGGAAAGATGATTTCAATATTCTACGAAGAGGGTGGACTACCGGGTCAAACCGGGGTTGGCAGGGACACGGAGGTGTGTGCGCTGCTACTGGTTGCCGCTGAACTCCCCCTCAGAGTACCAGCTGCTACGTCACGTGACGTTGTATGCCAGAGGGGTCGACGAGGGGGATAGCAAGAATCGTATACGACGCCAAGACTAACATATAACGTCACAAGGTACACCCCCGCGAAACATGCACATCGATTGCCCTAAAGGTGTCCTCACAACGATTCCCTTCGGGACCGATAACGCCTAGTCACTGTGTTTACGCAGTACGATCCAATTTATCATGCGACTCCCTTAACAATTTCGAAGATCCGTCTTGGCCCTTCGTAGAATGGAATTAGAACAAATAAAACTGTGTTGATATTTATAAACGTGTACTTTCTGATTTCAGGAATTATACGGCAGGATTCCTAGAGCACTTTTAAGAGTCGAAAGTACTGGGTGCTTGGATATTGGTTGGATGGTAGCTCATAATGGTACAGGGTAGCTAGAAGAGGATAGTTGGAAGTGAGTACCTCAGGATGGAAGAATGGATGCGACGCGAAAGGCAGAGACTCCATGCGCGTGCCGTCAGCCAATGGGAGAGTTGATTGGCGAACGGTAGCGAGGGTCTCTCCGTATGGGTATTCCGGTGTCCGATGTGGTGGTGCACTGGTACGATGGTGTGTCTTGGTGTTACGGTGTTGTTCCGAGGACGAGGACGAGCACGAGCGAGCATTTACGGAGTTCAGTCTGTTATCGACGAGCGAGAGTGCCGCACGTAGCACGACAACCCTCCGGGTGGCTGGCCTTCGTCAGAGCTGACCTAGAGCAACCGAAAGCGTTATACGCTGCTGGTATACATGGGTCCGAAATCTACCACACCGGCCAACCTTCACACCGAGTATAATACCAGCTTGCGTAATCTCAAAAGTATCAAATTTAAGTAATTAAAACTCGGATCTTTAAGAAAGCCGGAAGATTTTTCTGAGGAAGACTCAAGGCGACGACCACGGCTACGATTATCATCACGACGACAATTGAGACGACAAGGATCAAGAGCAGGACGACCACGGGTACCGAAACGTGGATCAAGAGGACAGTAAGGACGATCAGGAAGAGAAAACGGAGACAAAGAAGAAGAGCGAAACTTGTTGGAAAACACGCACGGCTCCCGGTGGTTTCCGGCCTTATGAATTGGCCGAGGATCTTCTTGGAGTTCTAATACGATACGAAGAAGAAGGAGAGAGTCCGGTTTCCAGCGGGAGTATCTTCGTCAGGAACTTCGGCTCGGGATTCTACAGATCCTCGCTGTCCCCTGAAAGTAACTACTAGCGAGAATCTGCGGGGGAGAGTAATTATAACTTGAGTTGCTGGATGAATAAGAGGGAGAGCTAGTCAACCGGAACTGAGGGAGAGCAAATTCCCTTTAAACCTTGAACTCCGGCTTTAATTCGCGATTCAATCTGTCATTCGTTTGGCAGCATCACGCCCGATTATCTCAGGATCACACGTAATAATAATCCAACAAACATTTGCGCGTTCACGTTTACTGAAAAGCTCAAGTTTATCCCTTAAGCGGTTCGTCGAGCCGTCAATTGCTACGACAATAACATAATTACAACCAAAGAGAAAGAAAGAATAAAGCACAGCAGCTCTTTAATATCAATGAACCTCGAGCAAACGGAATTTTATTTTTACAAATCATAGAGGATTTCGAAGGCTTGATTCGGAATTCCAATAAAAATTTGTCGCTCATTAAAAACCGATCGAACTTTCACGCGTCACGAAGCTAGAAGCTAACTGCAAGACGGACCTCAGAGTCCGCTATAAACGTCACAACTACGTTTCATTCAGTGGGCACCGATAAACGTTAGAACGTGCAAACCTCCTCTTCCTGCCACCCGAACCTCTCTCGTTACCTCGATCGCCTTACGTCGCCATTTAACAACGACTAGATCTACAAAACAAAACGATAATCAATCTATTGCGCACTTTGCGCCAGTGTGTAATTATTTTCCTACACGTGACACGCTCAGAGAGTTTCCATCGTCTACAGGGATAGATTTATACGGGGTCTTTTAGAAGTATACGGGGCGCTGAAAGGTCTTCAGGATATATAGGCCTGGCGTGTTTGTAAACAGAACAAATACAATTGGCCAATTGTCAATATCAGCTACGAGCAGAAAGATCATAAATTTTGTATTGCGTACAGATCGTTCTGCTCTCATTTTTTTTCCAAGTGGATCTTGTTTATCGTCATTGAAAAATGGTGGTGAAGGCAGAAAACGCGCGAAACGGACACGAACTGGCACCTCTGAATGAGGATGTTCAGGGTGGCGGTATTGGTATTGTTGGCAGTGGCGGTACCAGTCACAACGTAACAATAGTGGTGAGCGGAAGTCAAAATCCAGCTGTAAATCAAGATACCAAGGAAGACAACCGTGCAGCATGGAGCGGGAAGATGCAATTCTTTCTCAGTATCATTGGCTACAGCGTTGGGCTTGGAAATATATGGAGATTTCCGTACCTCTGTCAACAAAATGGTGGTGGTAAGTCCTTTATAAGTTACATATTTTTAATTGACTTGATGTAACATTTCTATTGAACCGACAGCTCTCCAGAAGTGTCACAGTGTGATACAAGCCAGAATCCATTATAGTCCCGTACAAGTAAATTTAGTAAAAATGCTCCATATATTTGCATCGTGGGATGCTGATCGATTCTTTCCATCTTCCGGGATTCTCTCACCCAGATTGAAATGCAGCCCGGCATAATCGATAAACTCAGTGGAGAATAGAATGTAGCTGGTTGCGGTGGGACCGATGACACAGATAATTCACTGCTGAATCCAGAATATTGTCGGTTGTCGATTTTTCAGATATTCTTCAATTCGACATTATGGATGAATTTTTTGTATAATTGGATAAGATATCTGAGTTTTTTTTTTACAATCTTAAGGGATGATTTTCGCACTAAGCTGATTGTATTTTGGACTTTCACTGCGTAGCTTCAGAGGCGTATCATTGGGTCAAGGTTTTTGGAATCTGGGACATCTCCCTTCCAGTCCAACCCTCGTTCTTTATCCCCTATTCTATCCCTTCACTCCCTTGCCCTTCTCTGTTCTACCCCATCAATGTATCCGGAAGTCTGGACCGTCAAGAAACCTCCAGAGCTCTATAAAACGTACGAAGGAATCTACATAGAAAAAAAGAATATAGTGAATACTTGCCTTTTTGACAACATTATTATTATCATTGAGTATCCACTTACTTACACTCTATAGCTACTATCTATCCATCAAATTGATGGAAGCCGCAATGGCTTGAGTAACAGTCAAATAATCTGGTACCTAAGAGATCCATCATGCCTCGGAGTTACTCTGTAAACTAACAGTTGAATGTTCTCAAAACATAAACGTTTTTGTTTTATCGCACCAGATACTTTAATTAAAAAATAACGAATCTCATTGACCCGAGATAAAAAAAAAAGCCCACGATCTTATTTATATCAGTCTCTTAGACATATGCCCATGTAGGCTCGCGATGTCTTCAAGTATTTTTAAACATGACCGAAGTCTTCGATATTCGTTACCCCATGACTATAGTATTTTGGGAACCCCGTAGACCACGAAATCGCTTGGGAATGCTGTCTGTCGAAACGAACGTTACTCTCTTTTTCGTTCGTTATTTTCGTCCAGAATGAAAAGATCGATATCTTTCCGCTCTCACCAAAAAGCTATCTATCTCCGAACATAGTTTAACAGCCACCCATTAATCCCACGCAGCGTCATTATGGTTTAATCTAAGCTGTTCTCTCTTAGTCAGAACAAAAGGTCCAACGTCCTTTCCAAAAAGCGTACAAAGATTCGAGTTCAAGTTGTACCGAAAGAGGTGTGTCGTCGTAACTTGATTCCGTACGTAGCCGTAAGTGCTGCTGACCTTTCCGTAGCGTGTATTGATCGGTCTCTAGAGCAGCGACCAATCCGCTCGCTCTGGCTCAGGTTCGTTGAGATTGTTGTGCATAATAAAGGTTCTTGCAATGTCGTCTAAACGTTATACCGACTCCACCTTACGGACGATCCAATTACTAATCTGACGAAGAATATTTACATGCAACTTTATAGTGAGGATGATCAGACTCTATTAATAAAACTCACCGTACTTTGTTCTATAAGTACGAAAAGCATGATGTTCCTTTGCCCTTAGATAAGAGCAAAGAAAAATCATGGTGAAATAATGTAGCAAAGAATCGTTCGAGCAATGATTTAATTGGGATTGTGCAAATTGTCATCTGGAAGATTCATCTTCTAATGGAAATTTCCGCCTGCTTTGCGAAGACTACGGTCGGATCGATCTTCCACGACAAAAGACACGTGACTGCTGGCCATGTGCTCTTTTCTTTGAGCTGATATACATCTGCGACGTTTTGTATTCATCCCCTGAAATTGGCATCCATGAATTCGCATTTCGCACCAAGCCGTCGAACAATGCTACGAATTTGACAGGATTTCGTAGTCCCTTGTACGGAGGGGGAGACTTTTGCACCTTTCACAATAGTCTGACGTAACGTGAGTCTAGGTAGGCGTTTCAAGGGCGAGTGCAGAGAAGTATCCTAGACGCATCTGTTTGGATCTGATGTTCTCGTGGAAGAGGCATCTGCTAATAAATCGTAAGCATATGATTAGTCTATTGTCCTTTTCATCCAACGTCCTGGACTCTGCTTGTTCCTGCGAACCTCCGTAACACGCGCCCGAGACTCATAGTGGGGGTTGGTCGATCAATACGAAACACTCTGGCTGCTTGGCAGAAGCACGAGAGAGAGCAGGAAAGTCAGTGAGGAAGAGAGAGTGGAGAGGAGCAGGGAAAGGAATGAAAGGGAGGAGGCAGACTACGAGGGGAGGTTCTGTATACATATAGATTCAAGAATTGAGTTGGTTAAGGGTACATGCGGCGAGGTGGGACGTCGAATAAATGAATAGCGTCGCGAGAGACTCAATGCTCAAACCTTGGACCTTGACGCCGGTCAATTTCCTCGCAGAGTATTCTCTCATTAATTCCATCGTGCTCATCTTCCTCCAGGAATTCGCTTCATATTCTTATTCTCATTAGGTACCTTATTCTTGATCGATTGACTGTTCCTTCTTTGATTTACGTTTCCTTACTACGTCAATCGCCCACTTATCTTTGAGGAGACTCTAAGGAAGTTTTTGAAGTTCTTTTGCCATACCTTATAGTCCTAGTCCTGGTACCAAACTATAGGTGTATTGAACTACCGAAATAGAATGAGGACATGACCTGGCCTATGCTTTCGCAAATCATATATACTGTGACTGGTAGTTATGCAGATAGTTGACAGTCCACCATAAGCAATGACAATTAGGATATTGTTCAGGTCGCTGAGGTCATCCTTGATCCATATCCTTAACTTCTCAAGATAATGGTGAGGTGTTACATGTAACAGCTACCAGTTCTATTTTGATACCAGCATTTTATACTCTCCATTTAATAATAGAACCTATCAATGGGTTGATTTAGTTCCTTTCGTGTTTCCCTAGGCCAATGTCCAATGTAAACAAGGAAAACCATGCACGCCATGCGCTGCGTAACTTTACCCTTTGGCAATCGTATATGGACGCGTCATAACCAAATATTTAGTTTTCCAAGCATCCGCCTTGTGCGTAGTTATGTTTCTTTGGATCGTTCGGAACGCCAGATTGGATCAAGGTTAACTTAACCTAACCTAACTCTCTGGGTGAGGATTACCAATAGCGATGGCTTTAGCATTTTTGCTTGTTTCATCGCTCTGATGAGATTCACAGAACTAAAAAGGATCGAAAATCAGTACTTAACACATTAATGTTCTTTCTGATGGTTAAGAGTTTCACAATGTCACTTTTATCCGGTTTTAACCGGTTCGAAATAAAAACCTCTGCACGCGCGCACGGAAATATGAGAATGGCGCACGCGTGCTTATAAGCGAATTCCAGCTGCGTGACGTTCAAGTACTCTTTTGTGCATTATTTTATGTTTATGTTACTTGCTTTTGTTCCTCCATGTTCTATGTCTTCTACTTTGATCACTGTGAAGTACTGCATGACCAGTACATAAACATTTTTAACCAGTTCGATCCAGTTAATACGCTATACGATCAGAAATCGGTTTCAGTGACTTCTGGGGAGAACTAAATATTCGAAGACTATTGATACTTCGACACGTGGACATAACAATGATAATAAGAATTTTACGACACTTTGTTATCTGCTTTTCTACTATTTTCAGGTGCTTTCCTTATACCCTTCTTCGTGATGCTGATTCTTGAGGGTGTTCCTTTGTTCTTGATCGAGCTGGGTCTTGGTCAACGGATGCGTCAGGGTGCCCTCGGTGTCTGGAACACTATACACCCCTGGTTGGGTGGTATTGGGATTGCCTCTTGCATCGTCACCTTCTTCGTCACTCTTTATTATAATGTTATCATCACTTGGTGCTTTTATTATCTCTTCAATTCACTGCAGGTGAGAAATATATATTGAAAACTTTAATCTATTGTTTCCAAAGGTGTATATGTACGCAGAGTTAACACTTTAAGGTACTTACGCGTGTCACTTGAAAATATCAAAATTTGAATGAAGGAGAAATAGAAACCTCTATTTGTATCCACATTAAGGGATGTGTGATTAACAATATCATTCTCTGTTTCAATTCGTGTGCGCGACAGGCTGTTACTGTTAAATTTGGAGTAAGTATAATTCGTGCAACTGTGACGTATATGCTGCAACTGTAAGCTTATGATCATGCAGTTAGGTCGCCGTCATCGAAATCATCGACTTCGTCATCATCGTCATCGACTATCGTCATCGTCGTCACGTCTCGTCCATTCAAAATTCATAGTCGCCATACGCACGCTAATCCTCGCACATGAAGCATGTAAGCCGCGAGGATAATTCGTACAATTAATAAGAAAATACAAAATTTTTCATATAATTGGCAAGAACAAAAAATTATCAAAAATTCCTCGCGCGTTTTCAATTCACTTGGCTTAATCAGTGCTTTGGCATATTTACAAAATGAAAATTCAATTAGCCATTTAGTAGACAACTGCAGAGTTCTCAAGTTCGTTTCTCCTCTGATGAAAGTTGACCCAATCCTGTAATCCTCTACAGGATGAGCTCCCTTGGGCGACGTGTCCAGAGAGAAATGGCAAGCCCGTCGAGGAGTGCACCAAAAGTTCAGCGACTGCATACTTCTGGTATCGTACCACCCTGGACGTGGCGCCGTCGATTGAAGATGGTCAAGGTCTTAAGTGGTGGATCGTCCTCTGTCTCTTTCTCAGCTGGGCTATCGTTTTCTGCATCGTCATGAAAGGCATCCAGTCATCTGGGAAGGTTGTCTACTTCACTTCCATGTTCCCGTACCTGGTGCTCACCATCTTCTTTTGCCGGGGAATAACGCTTGAGGGCGCTGGCGCTGGATTGGCTCACATGTACACGCCTAAGGTGCTGCCTGATGCATCTCTTATTTCATGAGAGTTGTAAACTTCGATCATTACGATATTACTGGAATTATATGAAATGTCTTATGAAAATAAAGATAATTTTTGTGCCGTTCCAATAGGTGGAAAAACTTCTGGAACCCACTGTATGGCTGGATGCGGCTACTCAAGTCTTCTACAGTTTTGGTTTAGCCTTTGGTTCGCTCATTGCTTTTGGCAGCTACAATACACCGGATAATAATTGCGTCCGCGATGTCGTCCTCGTGAGCGTCTGCAACGCGTTCACGGCCATCTACGCCAGTGTCGTGATCTTTGCGATTCTGGGATTTAAAGCCATGACCAACGTCAAGAACTGTATACAGAGGTAATTATTGGAAGTGAATGAAATTTTTCAATTTCATAACTGACAGACCCAGAGATTGTACTTTAAGAATAGGCAAGATCGATACAGCCACATTCTTCATTCACTATGAATATAGTAAAATCGATGACGTGCGACCTTTGAAGCTCTAGCGGCCATAAGGTCTTGTGGTTATAAAAAGAAGCAAGAGATCTTGCCTAAGTTTGATCGATAACTAGGTTATTTTAGAATCTTAAGGCTAAGCTATGTCTTAGAACGTTTTTCTTCGATCTTGAGTGTTACCAAGAAATTTATTAATAACATTCTTCTTTTATACAGCAATATACCGCTGCTCGTGGACAATGGTTTCCTTAATGCGTCTGTAACCAGCCTGACTGTAGATCAATTTAATCATCTTATCGAGGAAAACTTTACTATGGTGAATACGACGACAGCGACATCAGGGAACTTTACCATCAACTCGTGCAGCCTCAGTGGACAATTGGAAATCGTGAGTCCCATTAACAAACTCCCAATGGGTCCAATCCACTTCCTTATTAAAGTTTTTTGAATTCTGTATCAGGCTGCTGAAGGCACTGGCTTGGCATTCATAGTATTCACTCAGGCAATAGTCGAGCTACCTGGTGCGCCATTTTGGTCCTGTATTTTCTTCCTGATGTTGCTAGCCTTGGGTCTGGGATCTCAAATTGGTATCCTTGAGGGTATGCTTTGCGTGATCTTCGAGGTGGATCTATTCAAGAGAATAAAGAAGCAGTATATGACAGGTATAAATTTATCTCTGTACTTCTCGTAGCAATCAACGTCCTAGCCAATCAGAATCTTAACGGATGCAATAACTCTGTCTTCAGGTGCCGTTTGTACAATATGCTTCTTGATGGGACTGATCTTTTGTACCGGAGCTGGTGAATATTGGCTCAAGATGTTTGACAGTTTCGCCGGAACGATCGGATTGGTGATGGTCGCTCTCATGGAGATGATCTCTGTAATATTTATATATGGACATGAAAAGTATGTTTATTATGAAACTAGAAGAGGGAAACGATTATAAGATATAATTGAAATATCATTTTCACACTGACAGATTCACCAAAGACATAGAAGAGATGACAGGATACAGGCCAGGAATTTATTGGCAGGTAACCTGGCGCTACCTGGCACCCATAATCATGGTCGGCATCCTTATTTCCAGTATTGTTTCCATGTTTCTCAAGAGACCTCAGTATTCCGCTTGGAATGCGTCATTGGTAAGTAGTCTGACATTACCATATAAATTAATTAATTAAATTTAATGTATAAACACTTCTTCAGGGCATGAGCGTAAATACTAACTACCCTAGCTGGGTTTTGGCAATCGCAGCGATCATTATTTTGGTAGGAATCGCACCGATTCCTATTGTCTTCCTACTCAGAAGATTCCAATGCATTAAGCTGGACGTGGACATCCACCAGGGTAGCATCCGGCGTATAGACACTACAGTGTCCACCAAAGAAATGATGGGAGATGTCGACGTAAGTATGAATAATATAATTTTATATATTAATGGACCATTTATAAAAATCTCTCAAGTGGTTTATAGTGTCTCGGAGGAGGATTGTCAGAATTTACTTCAGCACGCACGGCCATTTTTATTACTGCAGGACAATTGCAGTTACTTGTGGTTATTGCGAGAAAGGAGGATTTTCTACTAACGAGAGAGAAAATGCTTTGACTAAATTTCAGTTTCGGTAATAATCCAATAGCTAGACTAGAAACGCAAGAACTTTTAACAACGTTTCAGGACTGAAATTATTTCGCGCATGAGAATGGCCGCTCGTATTGAAAGTTTTAACGGCTAAGTCCATGGCGTCGATATTTTCCCAGTTGGCAGAATGCCACTTCTCTTTAAACGAAAAGTCTAACTGGAAAAAAAAAAAATCTTTAAATGTACAACTTAACGTGGGTATATGATGGCCGGGCCTCAGTACGGCTGTTATCATGTAGATGGAGCTGAATACTTGTAGGGTCGCGTGTACATATTTTTTTTTTTATTATTGGGTATATTAACGCTATGCCAATGTGTGTCGTTGTATGTAATATTTGCAAATTCACGTTGCATCCCTTGAATAAGAACAGGTTATTCATAAAGCACGACGTGGATGATTCTGTACCGTACGAAAATTCATTTTGGTCCAACAGAATGTTATGCATTCCTTTATCCCTATTTAAATATATAAACGTAAATAATCCACGTCGCGCGAATCCGCCAGATTGAAATTGTAACTGTGGCATTTTTTTTTCCTTTACTAAAGAAAGTCTTAATTAGTCCACTACGAGGCAATGTAAATACTGTCAGCTGTACGATTATAATTCACATAAAGATCCTTTGTACGCAGAAAAATTCTCTAAGGTCTCATTGACCGTGTTCAGCAAATTTAATTGGTCGTATATTTTCTATTGGTCAATTTTCATATTGTTGCAAGGATTTATTATCAAATGCATTTGTTCCCTCAATCGGTGTTTCTGCTGAACACGACTATATTTGTCATCCTTCATATGTTATTTATTTCTCGTGGTGGACCAATTATACGTATTTCCGGTATACACAGAATTGAACGTATGATCTGCAGTTGTAGGTAAGCATCCTCTGTCTCTGTGGTAACGTCGATAAGATATCTTCCATAGCTACCTTATACATGTGAGTCTGCAGTAGTTAATTCAGTGAATGCGACTTAGATGGCTTAGTTCTCTAGGTTATTTGAACTAGGTGAAAAATTGTTTTATCTTTTTTTTTTAGAAGTTATACGTACTATAGAAACTTTCATTATCCGCGAAACAAGATATATTGTAGTTTCGTGGGAAAATAATATTCTCTTTGCACGAGCTAGACCCCCCCAGCATACCGGGCTTTTTGACTGATGAAAATTTGTATTAAAAAAAGATTATGTAATTACACATGGACACGTGGTTAATAAGTTGACTAAAGATGTCATGCAGTGATATGATAGTCATTGATAAAAGCTGTATACCCACTTATCGTAAAGCTTAGATTTTTATCGGAAATGCCCGCTTATAAAAGTATTTCTTATCTCTTGAAACTGACTCCTGATAAAAGAATGAAAGGTAGTACCACCTTGATTGACTGTAACAGAAAAATTAAAACTTCTAGCGAGACCTACTTACCTTTGAAATATCAGGAATAAATATGTATACGTATGAAATTTGCAAACCAGTAGAGTTTCGCATTGATAGAGTGCATGGTTAGTGGCTGCCATTTTGTTGGAGATAACAGATCGCAGTATTCGAATTGACAAGACATTCGATCGTTGGTAGATTACCAATTTCTTCGAGAGACACGTCAATGAATGCCAAAGGACGATCAATTACAAAGTAATGGGAAATTCGAATAATTGTAGCAGGATAGACTTTTATGTTTTTTTTTTTTGGTTGAAATTCGAATCACGTTCTCTTGCGATAAGTCCTGAAGTTCTGTTTTGCTCGAGAGACTCCTGAGCCACTGCCTGTTTTTTGCAATTTGGCGAAATATTCGAGCTGCGGTAGAATCCATTGAGTCATCTTGAATCGAATTCTTCATTTCAGCTGGACGAGTATCACGATAGGCTCGAAGACTTTCCTGAGGAGGACGAGGACGAGGATGAGAACAGCGACGATGATAACAACAGTGCACCGCCATTTTCAAAAATTGTACCCAATAAACTTCCTGAGAGAGCCTTTCAATTGGTTGAGATACGATCAGAAGACGCCGAGGACATGAAGAACATGAAATGGAAAAAGAGAAATATTTAAAGCGTCAATCGGTATTGAAGAGAATGCGACGCAGAGTCGAACATCTCTGGAAGGTTGATCAAGAACAGTTTTAAACTTATTTAACGTTTTGGCTAGTCGACAAAGCGTTTGCGAATCCACAAGTTTAATTTCATAGTTAAAAAAAAAATGGAATCGAAGGAATTAAACTGCCATTGGAGGAAACTGGCACTGAAACATATAGTACATCGGGCAATAGCTTAGTAACTAGGTGACGTCGCTGATCTGTCGGTATATATATATATTATTTTATTTTTTTCTCCTTTTTCCGATAGTAAATAATACATTGTAAGAATTTTTAATTAGCGTTAAAGAGAACATCCCTAGTACCTACTGCATACTAGGTACGCGTCTATAAATGGCCGCCGTACCCTCTAAGGGAGTCTCGGATTTTGCCTTAATTGCAAAATTATTAAATTCAAGCCAGGGATTACAGTCGGTCACGACTTATGGACACTTGTTGTTTGGCTGGTCCAGCTGTTTTAAAATAATTATCCTAACGATTTTAAGTCAGGTGTACCAACATGTGCTAGACTAAGCGATTTCACAGTCTCTCATGAAAATCAAAGTCTCGAAGCGTATGCAAAAGTAAATATTTAAGAATTAAGGTAACCCGGATGATAGATCATAATATATCATATCCGTCGGAACTTATCATTAAAAGGGAGTTGCATTAAGGTTGATAAGCTTATCACTGAAGAGCAAAGGAGTTAACGCGATTCTCGGTAACGGAACGTGGCCGATACTCGATATAACGGAAATTATAAAATCGGTATGAAATGTCGTAAGGTCTCACTGTTGGTCACCTTACTTCTGACGCTCTAGCTGTACCTATGTACATACCTTAAGTGTTAAGTATCGGTAAGTTCGACGTATTAAGTAAGGGATTGAACGACGATACAATTAAGGAGACGAATTTCCTATTTCACGGAATGACGTCGTCGATAAAATGAAAATGAATATAAGAAAGAAGAAAAATAAGAAAAATATTCCAGAACGTAAAGACAAGGATATACCTTGGAATTCTGGCAAAAGTTACAGTCATTTGGCTCCTTCGTCTTCAGCTCGGGCACGAGGTTTGTAAATATTTCTAGGAAAGATATTTTTCACTGACCCACTTTCATCCTTTTCGTTTTGGCAATTTGTATCGTCAATATTTCATCCTTGCGATTGATCCTTTCTGAATTCGCTGTATTCTTCTGGAATTAACATTTACACTTTAGAACAGTTTTCTAAGTACGTCGTCGTAGTCGAGCGGCGCGACGCTTCGAACTGGAGGGGTATACTACTGTTTATAAAGAGAAGGCCAGTGGGTGGGAAAGCTTTACTGACTATATGGATAATTCGGACGTTCAAACTCAATGTACCGGCGAATTTTGAAATATTTTTAGAACCGTTTTACTTGGTGTGTGAAATTGAAAAAAAAAGAATTAATAATTCATCGGTCAACCATGTCAGCTATCTGATTTGGTATGTCCTAGTGTTGAGTAATCTTTAGAGTTTTAGGTATATGCTTTTAATTGTTTCATAATATAATTGAGTATTAAGCAGAGGTTGTATTCGGTACGAATTATAATTAAGTCACGTTAAGGATATCCTTATTAGTTTTATCAATTTTAAGATTGCTTTTAAAAGTAAATCATTTTTCAAAGAAGGTACGTTGCATCGATTAACCTTGTACAAAAATGAATTCAAAGTCAAGGAATTTAATGCAGGTGAGATAGGGAGGTAGCTCTGTGAAAGGCAGAAGAAAAAAAAACGGAAAACAAAAGAAAAAAAAACGTTTTATTACGTAGAGCATAAATGCCAGTATACTTTTACGTAAAAGAAACTTTAAGTTGATGTCGAATATTACAAATAAATCCCTATGACGTAGATTCATAACCTGTTTGCTATTTGAGGTTATGGTGGCCGATAGTCCTTTCGATAATGCTAACAATCTATACTTGAAGATAACCGTACCACATCTTACACGAATATTCAACATATTTGTTTACCCATATAAATAAAGAAAAATTGAGCAATAACGTAAACTGTCAATACATTTGGAATCACAGTGATATTAATTTGTATTTCTGGAAACAATGTATTGTCTACCAAAGATATTTTTACGTGGTTAAGACTACCGTATATATATTGTTCAGTAAATGGCAATAGCAAGCACCTACGTATATAAATGCATAGACTTTCTCCTATTCGTTTCTCTAGCGCTACTGATAAGGATATCCTTAAATGCAAATGCTACGAAATCTTAAATCGAATTACTCATGTTTCAACGAAATTTCCATTTGATCGATTTTCCCATAACTATGAGTCCTATTGATTACTCGCGTAACAAAAAATATTGTATGTGACAGTCCGGAAAACAAAGACATTTTTAACACGTATAACGTTGCCACATTCTTCTTTACTTTCTAACAAGTGCAAATGTAATTACACGAGTACGAATACGATAAGTCTTTGGTTGGCGCGAAAACTTGGGCACGTGTAAAGTATCCTTGTTTTCTGGACTCGTTACACACGATACTAATTCGAGAGAATTTTGTTATTTTCTATTCGATTATTTTTATTATTCCTATTAGCGAGCGTTAATTATAGATAAGAATGGTGATATACGAAGCTAATGACGTAATTTTAAATGCCCGATAGTATTTAACGTGGAGGCTGTCGAGTTTTCTTGATCCTAGAGGAATCCCGACATCGTCCTCGTGCCCGTAAATCAGTAAAGGTAGATCGATCTAGAACATATTATATACAAGAATACAAAGTATTTAAATAAAAGCTTATTTATTGCCGATCCGTGTACTTTTTATTAACCGAACGTTCAGGCTTGTTAAATGTTAATCTAGATCCGATGAAAAGTTTATTAATCATAACGTATAATCTGTATAGATTATATATAAAAGGAGACAAGACTATCTTGCTCCTGTTATCATGTCAGTGAGGACTGGCATTGCCCATAGGAACCGTCTAGTGCTCAGTACGGCTTGGTTTGGCACGAGTATCAGACCATCCTTGGAGTCTCTAAAACGACAGTGAAATTCCAGTGTCCGTTAAAGAAGAAAAACAGTTTAATTACCAAATGCGATTATGTCTATCGCGATCCTAGATTGTTTCGCGATGTTTAAAGAAACCTGTAACTAAATAAACAGGATAAAGAGATGACAAAAAGAATAAAAACAAAAAAAAGAACAACCGATCACTTCACTCTGTTGATATTGAAAAAGATTAATTGCTTTAAATAATAGTATCGTATGTACGTTGTACCCGGTAAATCTGACATAACGCATATGATCTAATCGGACAGTGGAGATGTATAACTAATACTTTTTAAATAATCTAGTGCCATGTGTATTTTTGGTTATTACGCATAAAATAGATAGATGTTACCAGATGATCCTCGTGCTGAAAAATATATAAATAGTACGAACTATGGAATTGAGAGCCGGTATCACTTACGAAAATGCCGACAAGACGTGCGGCAACCATGCCTCAAGTGATGTCAACAAAAATGTCAATTTGCACAATGGCAACAGCCCATACGTTTCAAGTAATTATTTAAAGTCCCAAAGTGATTCGCATTCGGATTATGAGATTCAGTCCGGAATGGATTCTGCTGAGGAGAATGATGATTTTAAAGTCAGGTATCGTGGTAAAACTTACGATATCAGTGGATTGGTGAAACATCATCCTGGTGGACGTAAAAATTTGAAACCTTACAAAGGATTAAGTTTAGATCGAATTCTGGCCGAAACTCCACACTCGGCAGCTGCGTATCATCTCTTTGAGGAATTTGCCCTTGAAAATCATAGAGAATACGAGGATATAGAGGTAAAGGAATTTAAGAGAAATAAGAACAAGATTTTTTATCACTAAATATAATTGACGCGTGTACACGTGTGGTTTAAACGTTTAGCACCTGACATACTTAGCTAATAACCTTTGTTATCTATTTTGTGCAATCGACCGAGCTAGATAAGAGAGTGATGCGAAGCTTTCGGCTTTTCACTTTGCTTCTCAAGGTAATTTTCCTGATCAGTGTTTTCAACGGAATCGGTTCTTACTTAGCGATTGTTTATTATGTCAGTTTTTAGGCACAATGAAGTCAACTATTTAAGTAGACTGTTGCCATTGCAACATAGTAACGCATACGTCTTGAGAATTCGTCGAAGAAATAAAAGAATCGTTGAATTAATATAAATTACAGGAAAAATTAAACTTCAATTTTAAACAAGGTTATTAAGTTATTGCGTTTGTGGGCGTTTAGCCTTTACGGTAGTAAATCGACGCAGCACAAAATGTATTTTGTATTTAACACTGCGTGTATGTTCAAAAATGAGTTAAGAACGCTCGGAACATCGTTTCTTTTTTTTGTATCGTTTATGATTCATTTTTCGAACGCACCTAAAGTTCACCGCATATAAAAACGTTAAGCTGCGTTCACATTGAAATTTAACTTCATTCCCTCAAATATTTACGTTATGCATTGGCGCTCAAGCCGTTCGTGGTAAGTTGAAAAAACTAAGCGTCTGTGAACGGATCGCGTGCCTTGAATATGGCGAAAATCGTGTCTGTCATATGTGGCGCATACATTGTCCACACTTACGAAAATTTATTCACGCGCGCATAAATTGTCGCCAAATACAACGCGAACTTTTATTAACGTGAACGCGGCTTTACAATGAACAGGCCTTTTTGATAATCCTTAAATAGACAATGTTGCCAAAATCCTATTGCCAAAATCCTGTTACATATTTATAACTTCCGTTGTTAGTGGACGCGTATATAAAAAGTCCTGAGTCCCCTTTAGGAACACGATTAGCATTAGGAACACGATCGCCATTACGAATGGTTGAAATAATTCAAGGCCATAAACTGCAGTTCTTTTTATTTTTCTTTAGTCATCTCAATTCTTGGTAAGAAACCCAAATACTACGTCAAAACATTCTTTGGCAATAAGATCTGTACCTGTCTTTTTGACCTTTCAATAATTCTTCGTTAAATTCTTTTTTGTTTCATTTATCTACGTTATCAACTAATCCCATACTGATTTACGGACTGGATTCGTACACGTGTGTAATAATGAATCACTTATCTCAGGATGTAGTTAGTTACACATTTGATTTATCAGTTTGATAATATAATTCTTAGTTTTCAAAAGTACTAAGAATTGTGCGCATACGTGTCCGTGACTACGTACGAACAAAAAAAAAAGGTTTCATATTTATAATTTGCATTTAAGCCAATTAAACTCTTTGCTTATTCGAACTTGCATTAATAACACGTGGTCGTTAACACGTATGTTATCTCGTATGAGCGACCTCTAGACAACAGAATCTTAAACTTTGTCTGTTCCTTTATTTTTAAAACTGTATAATTCCGTGAAAAAGGTGTTTCCACAAATATGGATAAAACGTTGCTTCATGAGAATTTTAACTTTTTTTTTTTTTCTTTCTCTTTTAGAAACTTGTTAACTGGAACGAGCCTATGCTCTGGCAAGTAAGCTCTCTAAAGGACAGATACTGGGAATGGGTGAATCTTCCTGTAAATCGACAGATTCGATTGTTCGAATCGAATTTCCTAGAATTACTGTCTATCACGCCTTGGTATCTAGTACCAATTATTTGGATACCGATCTCGTTATATTTCTTTTATTTAGGATGCATGACAGACCTTTCTGACAGTATTGGTAGGTCCCTGAGTAATATTTATATTTTTATTGTATCGTTTATAAGATCAATCTTTTATCGCACTTGATATATTTGTTGCAGTGAATTCCATACCCCAAATAATATTTGCCTTTGCTTTGGGACTTTTGCTATGGACATTCTTAGAGTATAGTCTGCATCGTAAATTATTTCATATGAGACCACCGTCAGATTCAAAGATACTTATTACTCTTCATTTTCTTTTACATGGTTTGCATCACAAGGTATAGTGATACTACTTCATTAATACTTATAACGTTTAGAGGATCGAATAAATATAGCGCCTTTCGATGCTTTACTATTACTATTGACGATGTTATTACTATTTAAAATAACTCTTTAATTATCAGTGATAAATATTTAGCCATTAAGTAACATCTATAGCTTACACAGTGTTTTTTAATTGATTAATCGTACAAGGCCTTTATATAGAAGTAATTCTTTTTTTTTCCTTAACTTTGTAAGCTGTTTATTATTTTCAGGCACCGTTTGACGGACAGAGACTCTTGTTTCCGCCATTACCTGCCATAGTTGCCGCGACCATTCTCTTTCATCTGTACAAATTATTCTTTCCTACAGTAATGATTAATTTTATAGTGTCTGGCACAATGATAGGTTTGCAAAAAGATAATGCACTTATCTTTTCAATACATGTAAAAATATAATTATAATGACTCATATGTTTCAGGATACTTGTGCTATGATTTAATGCATTATTATTTGCATCATGGTGCGCCAAAAGCCGAAAGTTATTTGTACGTAATGAAGAGGTATCATAATTACCATCACTTCTCCCACCATGAAGAAGGTAATTAGGATGATAACGATGCAGTTGTAGATGCAATTTTTATGTATATTTAAAAATTTACAGGTTTTGGTATAAGTAGCAGATTGTGGGATTACGTATTTGGAACGCTGATAACTTTAAGGCGATTGATAAGAGCGATCGAATGGTAGCGTAGGTACATTTTGTAATAAATTATATCACTTTATTGTATTAAATACAAACTGTAAATCGCGCTATATTTTTCATTCTTATGTATTTTAAATAAATAACAATGTGACACGCGTAATTCATAATTACACAGTGCTGTGTTGCGCCAGATCGATTTTATAGTCAGGAATTAATTATCATATGCCTTGGCCGGCAGTTTGAAATTTCCATAAGTGCTTAGCTTGGCAAACAATTTTTTTTGATTTTCGAATTTCAGACTAAAAATTTTATTCCAAGGTTCTATAAAGTCACTGATTGCAAGTTTGATGTCCGATTCAAATTCAAAATAACAAATTTTGACGCACTGGTGCGTCGCTTAATAAGTTTTGACCATATTGGCTCGATGCATCACTGTGTCAATTGTTAGTCAAGGGGTTAATTAATCGCTTTGATCTAATTTCGTTGATGCGAAATTTTTAAGTACGGCTAAGGAAGGTGTACAAGAAACAAAGACGTTACTGCTTGTACAAAAACGCAAACTAAATTCAAAGAGCACTAGAGATTTTAGGACGATTAATATGATTAATTATTGCACTCTGTACTACTTTGTACCAACGAATTACGTAATAGACCACAGGATCATTTAAGTACATAATCTAATAGATTTATATGGAATTACATCTAGCGAGGCTAAGAATATTTAATTTGTGCGAGAAATATTTGACTTAAAAGAGGTGCATATTTATAGATTTTTCTCATGTCTACGTTAAAAATTTAATTATAAATATCAGAAAACATTAAATGCTAGAAATTGTCAAATATTTGAAATTACAGTTACATTGTCAAAGGTTCGATCTATGAAATTGCTTGAGAGCTGTATAAAGAGCAGATATATTTCTCGGAATGAGACTATATCCGTGATTTCATGTTGCCTCTGGTTTTGTGGTCTTTCTACCCATACTTAATTGGGAAAATGTGCTTTTATTCGGAGGTGGATTTAATCTGGATGAAAGGTGAATGAATGCTTCATACAAACTTGGCCTTTCCATTACATTAACTTCGTAATGTCGAAGTTTCTCTCTTGTACACCAATTAGCTGCTTTATTGGCAGTGTTCTCTAAATTGTGAAGTTCTGTATCGGTCTTGGTTCTGTTACCAATGACAATGACCACTATCTCCTTTTTATCTTTATTTTTGTCAATGTCTTTCTTCAAAGGAATCAAGATATCAAGAGATTCTGGCTTAGCTGTATCATAAACCAGTACGTAACCATCTGCAAAGCCTAAATAATGCCTTGCTAATTGCTGATTGTTCGTGTTGCTTTGTGGCGGTTCTAATCCAGCAGTATCATAAAATCGAACTTTTTCCTTAGTGCCACGATCAGTTTCAATATTAGCCACGTATATATCTTCAATCGTTGGATGAATTTCCTGTTTAGATATTGTCCGGTTACTGATTACAATATTTGCTAATGATAACCTACATGTTACCTGGTAACAGTATACCATAACCTCTCACACTTACGGTGGACGTGTTCACGTTTCCATATATAAGCTGCTCTAACAGTGCAGTTTTTCCAACTCCTTTCATTCCACAAACAACCACTCTTGTACTTTTTCCCATATTTGGGCTTTACACTTTAATGGAAGAGAGCCGACGTTCACGCGACGCGATACTTATAATATAGACATTAAAAATCATTTGTTTACTTCGTGATAAAGTCGTTCAGGTATTTGAATTAAATTAATCAATCGATTTTCAGCAACCTACACGACAGTAAGTAGCTTTGAAAGCAAAAAAAACATGAGTATAGTCATCAAATATGTACATATTGCATTATTCATTACATTGGTATCATATCCTTTCCTTTATGACTAGGGGGAGCTGGTTATATTAAAAATATCCGGAATTCTGATTGCATACAAGCAATTTCCAGTTATTTTTTTTGCAATATGTTTGGAATGACATAATATTTAAAAAACATTAAAAAAGTATCGTTCAGCGTATATATTTACGCTGTAATTGAGTATTAGATGTGGACGGCAAAATTTACTACTTCTGAATTATACCTTGACAACTCTCATATAGTTGATCTGATCAAAAATTATTATTATCGATCCTTTGTATCTGGATTAAATGTAGAGCATAGAGAAAAAGTCAAAAATACTTACGGATTGGAGATTTCTCAGTCACTATTGCGTCATGGATATCGCTTTATACTTTTTTGCATTGTTAATTATACTTGTATCTTTGCTATGGCAATAATGCCATTTTTTAAACTATACAGAAAAATTTACAATCACTCTTACATAACTATCAGCTGTACTCCATTGGCTGTGTTCTCACTAAAGTGCCGAGATGAAATCCCTGTGTTGCATATCTATGTATCGTTCAATTCCAATGGAAACGTAGCCATTGTTGCGGTATTTGCAAATTTGAATTCGCAATGATCTCAGAATTACGCACCGAGTTAAATAGAATAGTTCTAGAATTGTAAATAGTTCTTTAGGTAAATATGGTAATCGATTAGCTTCAATAGATAATTCTGAAGAACCAATAGCGTGTTTCTTTTGATGAATTATCGCAACTACAATCAATGGAGAGCAGCCACTGGTCGCCATTTATGTATTTCCCATGTGTCGAGTGAAGCGCCGATTTCGGAGTACATACACAATTTGTATGAAATTTTGACGAAAGACAATTTATTCGTTATAATAAAAATACTGAAAATTTACTTACAATCAGACTTAATTAAATGTCATTTTTATGTAGACAATCGCATTGGGTTTAGTTTGGTATTCTTGTTGGTATCTTCGCAATATATTGCCACGTCGAGACTAAGTTCAAAAGCCAAACCCATTTTGACAGATGCCAAAATGACTAAAGACGAAGAAACGAAAGAACATATAAAGGAATTGACGAAAGATGATAAATATTCGATTTTACTACCTACCTATAACGAGAGAGAAAACTTGCCAATAATAATATGGCTTATTGTCAAGTATATGGATGAGTGGTTAGTACTGGAGTCATGGGTAACCTCAAAGGTTTTGAGTAATAAAAGCAATTACTTGCAGTGGAAGTGCCTATGAAGTAATAGTGATTGATGACGGTTCTCCAGATGGTACGCAGGATGTTGCGAAGCAACTTCAACAAATTTATGGAGAAGAGAAAATACTGTTGAGGCCAAGAGCAAAGAAACTGGGACTCGGAACTGCATACATACATGGAATTAAACATGCTACTGGCAATTTCATTGTTATAATGGATGCTGATCTTTCTCACCATGTACAAATATTTAAACTTTTATATAAAAATATCAATGTCTTATAAACTAATTAACATATATATTTTTAGCCAAAGTTCATTCCAAAAATGATCGAACTACAGAGATATTTGGATCTGGACATTGTCAGTGGTACAAGATACGTTGGTGATGGTGGTGTCTACGGTTGGGATTTTAAAAGAAAGTTAGTTAGTAGAGGGGCCAATTTTTTAACACAGCTAATGCTTAGACCTGGAGCCAGCGATCTGACTGGTAGTTTCAGGTAAGAATCTTCAAGCCGAATCAATGAGAAAAGCATAATTATTTTCTATTTATATTACAGACTCTACAAGAAGCACGTACTGGAAAAACTCATCGAATCTTGTGTATCCAAGGGCTATGTATTCCAAATGGAAATGATAGTCAGAGCCCGACAACTCAACTACACAATAGGCGAAGTCCCCATAAGTTTCGTCGACCGTGTTTACGGGGAATCAAAACTTGGTGGCTCTGAGATATTTCAGTTTGTTAAAGGTCTTTTGTATTTATTTGCCACTACATAGTCAAAGACTAATTTGTACCTATTATTCCATGTACAATATAAGTCATCAAAACGGCCGCCATATATTACTGTATATTTGACAAATTGTGTATAATATTACTTAAATAAATGATGTCTCTAATAAAAATGATTTTTCAATTACTGTCCTAATATAGTATTGTAAATAAGATATCCCATGAGACGCACGTGGATTTAAGGCACGTGGGCTTGAACGATGAATACGAAACACGTAACGATTCGTGTCGCCGCACCCTCTGACGTCACGCAGCCTCCATTTATTGATCCCTTATAAAATTACTGTCTATATTTTGACTCGTACTTGGGAGATGACTGTTCCACGAAATGCGGTCAATAATTTCTTGCTGTTTGCTATAAAATAATTGGGGGATATCAAACTTGTCAAATCGTACCCTGATGGATCAGCTTTCCTTTCCTCGAGATGCTCCGTGTTTAGAATTTCGATGAGGTAGTGTACAGGGTGTTTTATAGGCATCTGCAAATCCCTGAAGGCCATTGCGAAATTACATAATATGACCCTGCCTGTTTTGTGTCATACAATTTTTCATTCACTAAGTTGTATTTCTAATCTAAACCAGAACCATTTATGAAATTGATATTTTATTGTAACTATTAGTTTGACGCTACGACAATATATCATCTTGCTTCGAAAACCGATTAATTGATGATTCTGATGATGCCTCACGATGAAGAGATAATGATTTCATTCTACGATAGTCATTAATGAATTTTTTAGCGTAAAGTATTCCAATAACATAAGGTATCGTGTTAGCTTTATTAGCCTTTAGAGCTCCAAGCTCCCGCAGTTCAGTGGCAAGCTTCGCCGCAGCCAGACCTGCAATCGGGATTGCTGGTTGCTTGCGCGCTGGGGTGAAACTTGCAAATTCTCTGATACGAGCTTCTCAGATGGCTGTGCCTTTTCGATTTGACATTTACGTTCGGCTTTAATATATTTCTGTTTGATTTCGAAGATCCTATTGGAGTATCGAAAAATTCTTCAACATGCCGCAGAAAATTGGATTCAGCGTCGTATATGCTACGAGTAAGCAAATCTTATGGAATTCTTAACATTTCCTTGGAGACAAGCTTCGAGACAGTAATAACCTTCATCGATATTACTATAATTCCGAAAGAATAATAAATTCTATGAGTTCTATAAATTATCTAATAACAACGCGCTATAAAAGTGTAAGTCCCCATTAAATAAACCTATGCAGATTTCGGAGCATTGATTTTCTATGGTCGGGCATGATACATTTTGATTATTGTGCCATTCTTGTCCGCTCCAATTCCTTCTTTGGTCTCATGCTTTTGAAATATTTCTATAAAAATGATAATTCAACCACGTGGACCTTCTGTCCTTCGTTATTTATTAATCCATACTGTTCTCGGGTTTCTGACCCAAATTAAGAAAAGACGTCGCTGGGGAAAATTGTCTTTGTGATCATTTTGTTTCTTCTTGTCGTACAATGTCCAGGCGAAGAGGAGAGACACTCGTCTTTGGAATTGAACGTCCATGGACCAACCGTACGTGGTTGGCAGAGTGCAAGAAGATGCGGATATCCTCAGGAACTCATCCTGCGTCTTCATGGACCGGCTAAGTTAACTAGGATACAAGTACTCGCACATCAGTACCTCATCCGTGAGTAAAACAATTTATTTACCGAATCAAGTATCGCTTTCTTAATAATGAAGTTTATTAGTCCGAGAAAATTAAATTAGTAGATTGCCCCGAGCCTCGACTCTTCTGAAACTTCATTTTCCCATAATTCCTCCCATTGTAGCTGAAAAATTGGAGATCTGGACGACCCAAGAGGAAAATGCTTCTAGCTCCACGGATTTTACGTATTTAGGATATATCACACTTTCGGATAACGCTTCGACTCTTTACAAGAGCAGAGAATTAAAAAGCGTCGCGCTTCCGGAAACGGAAGCCGTGACCTTAAAGCTGAGGCTTCACAAGCCGCATGCGAATGCTCACAATCTTCATGAACAGGTAGATCATTTTCTATCTAATAGACCAACCTACACGTAGATATTTAAAAACAATCAAATACCATTAAATATTAATCGGAATAGAAGTAATAAATTTGTAGCTTCATTCTATCAAGCAGCATATTTTCTTGACAGTACTTTAGACAAAATTTCAAGTCATTTTCAGACTTGCATTTCGGCTACAACTCGGGCCACTCGCATGTCTATACACCGGATCGATAAAAGCAATTACTCTAGACTAGATTCTTCGAAGAGACTATTTCCTTCCGGCTAGGTAGAGTCTTCTACGAAATAGTCCAAGAAATAATGTAACGCGTTGCGATCTATTAAGGCAAAAGTCATTGTCTAAATATACTTGTTCATCTATTAACTTTTCCCAGGTTGGCCTTATAGCCATTAATATACTAGGCGAGCCTTACGGCCAAGAATTTAATGGCCAAGGAGATGCTCCCTATAATCCTCATTATACTTCACCCTACGATGATCTGGCATTTGAAATGTATGTAGATCGTGAAGTCGCAAAGATCATAAGAGAGATGGAAGCCAAGAAACTACAAGCTGTCGAGGGTAAGCATCGCAGTGATGGTTCAGGGTAGGCTTCGCCGATGGCGTAACTGTATCTTGATTAATTCAGAAGAGAGATTCGAGTACGCGTCAAAGCTCAAGGTGGCGATGGAGAATCTGAGGAAAGCTGGTGAACGTCTAGGGAAGTATGAATTAGAGAAGAAGTATGCAATAGCTCTGGAGGATTATGATAAGGCAAAGGCGAAGAAGGCACAGGCACAGCTTTATAGGCAGCAGGTCTACCAGTCTCTGGAAGTAGAGGATTTATTAGAAATTCACGGAGTGAGTTTCTGCATTACGTAGAATCGATTAAATACCTTTGACCAATTTTGGATGCTATCCAGAAGTCCTGATTCTGTCATTCTAGCCTCTGGAAAAAAATAATCTATCCACGGTTGAGGGTAAGGAACCGATATCGGTTGATACATGCGGTACTGCGCCGGTTACTGTTCCTGAGGAAATCACCTCGCCACCCAGATTGGTTGTACCACCAAGTCGAGAGGGTGCATTATCTCCTACAGGTCCAGCTCATCAACCACCGGTGTCTCCATTGCATCAGAAGCCAAACAGTCCTGGTACACTATATTCATTTAAGATCAGTCTGAAATGCAAAATCATTTATTGACTGAATTCTCTTTTTCTTTTTTGCTTTATTCATAGAAGTCACTGATAGTCCAACGAATGGCGTCCTGGAGAGACTGAACACTTGTAATAAAGGTTCTCTCAGAAGAAAAACGAAATCGGCTGGTCCGGCACTTCGCTCAAGTTACGAAGCCTACGAGGAGAGAACCATTCCTGCACTCAGGCAGTAAGTACACTCTCACCTCTTTCTTTTAGGACTTCGCGCCATTTTGATGAGCCTCTCGACTTGCAGTTCTCACACGAATGAATTCACGAGAGAGTGTCACATGGACAGTGCCGAGACAAAAGTCATCTCGAAGCTGAACGACAGGGAGAAGAAGCAGGCAGCATTACCAATTGCAGTCTTCGGCATGGATATGGTACTTGATTCAATGATTTTACTGCAATCAATTAATTATAAAACTATTCAATTACTAAGGGTGAACTGATATTCCTCCGGATCAGGTGGAGAAGTTTTATTCAAAACAATTCACTGACAAGGAGGAAGGTTTGATGCAGTTAAAGGAAGAACTGAAAAACTTTGACACGGAAGTGTCAAAGCATTCAGCGAATAAAACTGCGCGTGCAGCTATTTTGCTCTTGCACAGAGCATTGAGAGACAAAGTGTTCAGCGTTTACAGTTTGGCAGCTCAACTTATTAGAATATTCTTTGCTGAGTTTGCTACTGACAGGTGAGTCTGTGGATAAAAATATACTCTCTTAAAATGCCTCTTCCTAAATAAAACAAATATACATTCCTTAGAGTGTCCTCGGCGGAAATTGCTCGCAGTGTGGACCGACTGCTTCCTGAACTCTTGACAAAGTCCGGAGACACTACCCCCAGGATCCACAACATGGCAGTGCATACTATACTGAGTATGGCGGATTGTAAATGTGTACGAGAACTTCATATAATACCGGTTCATCTGAGTAGACCAGTCAGTAGCAGTACTCATCAAAGACTTGCACTCAGTAGATTGGAGATGGTTGAACAATTGATACTGAATCATGGGATATCAACTGATAAGCAAAGGTGACATTATAAGTGCGCCAAAAGAAAAGAACAAGATAACCTATTATACATTTCCATTACGAACCCTCAGGATGACCTCTGCAATGAAAATTATCATTTATGATATTTTCATCTGCCAGAGGTCTTGTCCGACTTCGAATGACATAATACATTTATTCCCATAAGGCATTGTAACTGTTGCAGCGGCTTGACATGTCGAACTTTATCCGAATTGGGCTCTTCCGGTCTTCATCATCCTGCCGAAGCCGTCAGGAAAGTCTCTGAACGAATTTTGGTTTTGGTTTATAAAGTCAATCCACGACTTGTACGAAAACAATTGCCACCCGACGATGACATCACTCGAAGAAACTTGTTATACCGTCAGCTCTTTCATGAGTTTGATTTAATAGATCTTCAGGTAGAACGACGATGGATCCTAATAGGGTTATATGTAATTTATAATAATTATACGTTTACAGAGGAAAAAGGATTTGGAATCGAATAAAAAACCAACGACTACACCGACGCATACGAAGTCGACAGAAAATCATGTTGCGAGCATAACAAAGTCACCGCCTAGAACGAGTCCAGCCGTTAGTACTGCTAGTTCTACGAGTATAACCTCACCGTCCGAGAACAGTGTAGATCAGAAGGGAGAAAAGTTCGTCAATCTTGTCTAATTATTATTGCTTGATCAGAGAATTTATATTTGAGTAATTCTTTGTATTTTTAGAATGTGCATATTTTGCTTGTCCAAGGGACAAGTTTATTCGGAGGAAGGACTCAATATTCACTACTGGCGTACTTGTCCCATGTTAACGAGATGCGAAGCCTGTAAACAGGTCGTAGAGATCTCCTATTTAAATTTACACCTTCTGAGTGAGTCCTAATCGATCTTTTGTAGCAACTAAAAATTATGCGAGTTGTAAAATTAATTTATAAAAATGGGTTTTAGACGAGTGCGATATGAGGAGCAATTATGTTAAGTGCGACACGTGTAAACAAGCCGTGCACGAAAGGACGTTTAAGGAACACGCGAAGGACGAAAAATGCACGAGTAAGAAATATCCTAGTTACAACGATTAATTAAGTATTATCTGTTGTTACTATTAATTCTTTTCTTTTTTCTTTCAGAACCTATTGAGGGATACGGGCGATGTCCACTTTGTCACGCTCACGTGAATCAGAATAAATGGAGGGAGCATCTAATGGGAGAACATCCTTGCACTAACAATCCACGAAATAAAATGAGTAAATGTTGTAAGTCCTTACAAAGATCAATTCATTTCAAAATCTTTCATTTCACAGTCACCCTTTGACTCTTTCTTTTCAGGCACAAAGTCACCCTCGAATTCGCAAGGTCTCAGTGCCAAGATGACATCGCCCACTGGCAGAGATTATTAGCGACAATCATTGGCGCAGCCATCAAAAGTCATCAGTAGAATGTAAAAAGTTGATAGAGAAAATTTTTTTGATTTTTGTTTATTTAATAGTTTACGATATACGTTGTTAGTCACCTAGTGTTTTTTCATGTTTGTACTTATATTTAGATGTTTTTATAGTAAAAACCCGTCCTTATAATATTGACGCTAGCTAAACGTATGAACGTTATTCCCAATTAGATTGGGAAAAAAAAAAAAGCATGAACTTGCGTGACAACGTAGATGAGTTTTCGTACAATGTTATATCGTGCAAGAATTATTGCACGAGACAAATCTCTTTTCGTCACGTATCACATACTACTTATTTTAATAACAGCCATTTTTTTCAAATCAGCTGGAACCAGTCACGAAATCGAATATTTCACCAGCTTCCTGTATCCTACAGTTTCTTTCTTAAGATTTCCAGCTGACATAAAAGTCCAATGGTATTTAGCCGTTCAAGAAAATAATGATTCCTTCGCATCCGGCCATATTTATACGTATTCGTAATACATATGTTTGGAAAATCTGATTCTACTTTTTAAGGCGTTGTTAGGAAACGGTGGCCGAACAATAACTTTGAAAGGGTACTCTACGCTCAAAACCAATATCGATTAAGTATCTAGTAATTAAAATGTAATGGGAATTTCCTAAATGAATTATTTCACAGAAAAGAAAGTGAATAATTAAAGTGGGAGTTGATTCTCTTCTCGTTATACCAATTTCGTTGCTTTATTGAATCTATAAATCTCTCTCACTATTGTATCAATTATATCACAATAGGCTAGAGGCATCAGATTCTTACCCCTTTAATTGGTTTCCTTCGCAACTTCCGTTTCCATTGAATTTCCCTCGTCGTCAGCCTCATCCTTTTTTTCAACACCATTTTCAGCGGACTTTTCTTCATCCGGAATATCTTCCTCAGCATTTTCTGCCTTCATCGCTACAGCATCCCGATTCGCTTTGAACTTATTTTTCTCTGGAGAATTAACAAAATTGTACGTTGATATTTGCATTCGATCCTTATTCTAAGAAATACTTCATCAAAAAGAATGACTTACCGAATTTGGAGCAGTCGGCGCCTAGTAGCCTAAGGTAATGTATAGCGTCATGAATAGGAACGTATGCCCTTAAGGACATTGTACCCCTCCACCCAACCATTTCAAGGTTCAAAGGGTTGTCCGATTTGTCCTCCTTGTACAACAGTATACAGCTGCCAGTGGCTAATGAATAACGTAGATGATTATTTAAATAGATAATTCATAAGTACGATATTCACTGATAGAATAAATATTCTTACCAAAGTCTTTAACGCGTTCTTGTGTTTCAGGACTGAGTTTTATTATCTCTGGAGGCGTATGCGGATCATCATTCTGCAGAAGCATGATGAGGTCATCCTTCGTTATACGAACCTTCCTACAATCCCCCACGTAATTGAAAATACTCCGCATCCCTTCTTGCGCGAGTCTGAACGCACATTTCATGTTTTTGTTATCGCAACGAACAAATGTCTTCACCCCCGTATTAATCATCTTCACTTTGATCTCGTTGGATAAAACAATATCGCGAATTGCAGGCGACGTGAAATATATATTCTTTTTTTTGCCTTCGTGACACCTCACGAGTAGACAACGAGGATCCAGTTTCTCGGATATTGCATAGAATTCTCTGTCGATGCATAAAAGATCATTAGGAATCATTGAAATTTTAACTGTCAACAAAATGATACCAAGATACTCACTTAATGGACGGCCACACATCTTCGTTTTCATCTTTGAAGAAAACAAAAGGATCTTCGCGATATCCAACAAGACGTTTTCGTTTTCTCTGTGGACCCCATGGCTTCCTCTCTTCTGCTTCTAAGAGCCTCTTCTTATCGTCTGGTCCTTTCGATTCCTTTTCTGCTTCCTCCTCTAAAGTCAATTCGTTCGCGCTTTCTTGAACGGTTTGTTTCTCTGCAGACTTATTGGCCGATTCTTGATTCTCCCAAGGTAAGGCTGATACCTTTTCCAATACAGCCACAAAGAAACCTCCTGTGTCTTGATGGTGTGGCAATATCCTCATACTAAATAATATTGGTCAAGCTAAGCAAACAGTTGTATAATACTAATGAATAGCTAGCGAATTTGTACCTGCGCTCCAGATGATATTTCGCAGCATCTTCCGGTTTCGGCGGGAACATCTGTGGACGTACTTGTGTCTGCCATTGTTCAGGAACTTCTTCCCAGGAATTATAATATTGGAGATTCTTTGAAGCGGGTAGCCAATGGGTTACTCCTACAAGTTATAGATGATAATTGTAATACATATTTAGTGATGAGGCAATGGACTTGGGTGGTAGATATAATGTGATTAGAACTAACCAGGGTTACAATTGAGACCCGGTACCAAATTTCTACCGTCAACCAGTTGGACGGAATCTCCTGTTTCTATTAGAAGTCTGTGCAGAACGGCTTCGTTCTCTATGGGATTCAGAGAACAAGTAGAATAGACCATCCTACCACCAACAGCTAGTAACTCCAATCCTCTCTTTGCTATCCTATACTGAATTCTGCGAGAGACGGTAATAGTTTGATTTGAATTTATACAGAAACTCAGACTGAGAATAATTTTTTTACCCATGAAGATTGTTGCCGTTAGCTGGACTCCATTTACACCAAATATCCGGATTTTTTCTCATTGTACCATCACCACTGCAAGGTACATCTGCCAGGATTCTATCGAACCTAGGAAAGATATTTTTTATTTAAGTAACTCTAGATGCGTATTAATAAAATTAGTAAATTCAAACTAACTTTAGACTTCCTTTACTACCGTCTGGATTCGTAACGGTGAAACTTGGCATAACGGATGAGTCATGATTCGTAATAAGAATATTTGGACTGTTTAATCTTTTAGCTTGATGTACCAGCATATAGCAACGGTTATTATCCAAATCATTGGCTATGACAAAACCCTCTGCCAAAAATATTATGTATACGAATGTATCGGTAACAAATATTCATAAAGTAATCAAAGAACAAAAATTCAATCTACCAGGATGTGTATCTCCTTCGTCAGCATGTATCATTTCAATCAATTGTGCTGTCTTTGATCCTGGAGCAGCACACATGTCTAAAATCTATTGAAAAGGTTTAATTGCATACAGCTTTTAACTCATTAATCACTTTATAAAGTAAGTCCATTCAAACCTAGACAAATAGACAAACCTTATGATGAGGTTTCACGTCAAGCACTAACGGCGGAATCATACTAACTACTTCTTGTCTGCTGATACTTCCGCTACTAGTTTCAGCAATCAGAAAATTGTGTAATCTAAAATAAGCCTCGGACCTTCTTATATCCTTTCTCGTTAGCTGCAACTGCCAAGCAAGCTCATCAGGGTAAAATGGCAAGCACTTTGGCTTCATCTTCTCCTCCTCCTTAACAGCTTCCTGATCATTTTCTAACTTTGTATTAAGAATTTCCTCAAAGAAATCTCCCTTAATAATTTGAAGCAAGGCCTTCGTCTCAGCCTTAGAACCTGTTATACGAAATGCAACAGGAAGATTTTCTTTCATTGTCGTCAAGAACGCATCCCACTCAGGTTCAGGAACTATCTTCTGACTCTTGTAATAATTTTCAAAATCCTTATTATCTCTAATGATATCGGCATAACATCGTTGTGGCATTTTATCCCATACATCCTTATTCTATAAAAAAAAAGAAAGTATGATAACGATTAATGGTTAATCGCAGTTATTTTTATATAATCCGATAAATATGCCGGCAAACGAAGGATCAATGATTGCGAAATTTACTCTTTGCTTCTCGCGTCGTTTCTCTGCAAAATTTTTTTTTGGCTTATGCCTTCGTCCTTTTCCCATTGTTGCACGCGAGTATCGTCCTTAATTAAAAATTTCTTGCAAAAACCACGTGTTCACTTTGTCCTCAACAAGTCTTGACAAGTGTTTAATGGCGCCGCCAGTGACATAAACTATATATAAAATTAATACGTGACGGACATCTAGAAGATAACTTTGGCTGTGTTCCAAAATTCTCTTCCAGTACTATGAGAACGCTATGAGTCCTATGAGTATCGTCTTGTCCCAGTTTCACTGTATGCAGTCGAGTGCAATTGAGCGAGACACAACCATACTCGCAATAATTTCGAACGTACTCATTTACCTGAGAAGGCACTGTCAAGTGGCGATTCGATCACGTAAAGTCGCATCTATTAATTAATTAATCATTGGTGAATTAATGTCAACGAGCTCGTGGAGAAATATACGAAAACATTGAGAGAAAAATGTCTAAATATCCAGATCCAGAACCGATTTTAATAAAAGCCGACGGTACTTCAAAAGCGTCCATTATTCACATTTGTAAAAACGAGGTATTTTTCGTTTAGAGATTTTAATTCATGTCGAAAGAATACGAAGCAAATTATTTATATGCATTCGTTTCGTTTGTTTAACAGTTTAAAATAGGAAGAGCCCGTGGAAATGACAAAGTAATAACAGATATTTTAGTATCTCGGAGGCACTGTGTGTTTAAACGTACAGACCATGGAAGATGGACCGTTACCGACACAAGCTCCAGTTGTACTATGGTTAACGGTACTCCTATTCCATCCAATGTGCCACAAGAAATTAAGCCAGGAGATATGATACAATTTAGTCCGTCTAAGGCTCATAGATATATGTATACGTTCCCTTCTCAGGATAAGCAAAGAAGTAAAGTCGAACCGTCAGTAATACCAGAGAAACTAGATACAACAAGGTTCTGCGATACATCGGAAAAAGGAAGAAATTGTTCGCAAAAGTTAGATGTCACGGACAAACAAGTAAATGCATTTGATAAAGTTAACGATATAATGGAAGCAGAACTTACGTGCAGTGTCTGCTCCGAATTATTTGTAAGAGCTACGACATTGAACTGTATGCATACCTTTTGCCAAAGCTGCATAGAAGCTTGGAAAAAGAAAAGCAACGAATGTCCTGTATGTAGATCACCGGTAACATCCATGATTCGTTCGCTAGTTTTAGATAATTTTATTGATAAAATGACGAACAGCGTTTTAACACCATGCGAATCTCAAAAGAAACAAGGTACCTAATGGACTTTTATTTGAAAAAAAATTATTTAATTTATTCGTGGCCTTAGAAACGAAAGAGATGAATCATTTTGGAAATATGTTGAACTATTTACAAAAAATGAACATTATCAGAAGTGAATAAACAATACAATTTATTTAAAAATGTAACTTCATACAGAAAAAATATGACTAAAACAGTCTTTAATAAAAGTAACTTTATGCTTTAGTAAATTCAATTGTTTCATCGAAATATCGATATTTAGTAATATTTCGTATCGACACCTACGAATCTCAGTAGTTCCCGTTCTGTCGAGAAGAGGTCTCCAGTGGTCATCGATCGTTCGAATTTACATATTACGGCAATTTCTTGAGAAAGTTTGACAGCATTCAACAAAGTACATCATCGGAGTAGATAAAGAGCTAGAAGAACAAAAAGAAGCATCCATAAGAATCAGTAAGAAGAGTTCTGTAATTATTCTGAATCAGTATCTAAAATGATGACATCGTATTAAGGAAAATAGAAATCCGGGAAGTGGAAGTTTGTTCGTCGACCTCTTTTTCCGTCGCTTGCACGATCAGTCGCTCTGTTGAGAACGCGGCGCCACTGAAGGCTCGCGATACTGTACGATACGGAAGACGGAACGTCATGTAAATGGCAAAGTACGTACGACGACGACGACGACACCAGACGAGGAAATAAAATTGTTCTGCTCGAAGGAGCAGTACGTCGATCCGTCGGCAAAATTAACTGTACACGTCGTTGAATTGCGTTGGCCAAAGCAGTTGCGTTTTCACAGTGGAAAACGACACGTCCTTGGAGGATGGCGATTTGACCCCGTGAAGAATGGAATACTGTGCTTCTGAACGGTACGTACCTTCGCATACATACGTCGCCTTCATCGCACTCGCCAATTATGAAACTGTCGCTCGAATCTAACTATACGATACAATACCGAAACTTCGTTGCTCCGTTAAGCACCGTTCGTCGTTTACTAATTTCTTGACTGTTGCCAAAGAGAATGCGACCTCACTTTGTCCTCTTTCCCAATAAAAATTCTCTACGTTCTTGCTACAATAAGAGTTAATTTTTTTCTTTCTTTTATGTCCCATTTTATTCTCTCACGATTCATCGAGAATTTACCGTTTATATTAAGGACTTATGAAATTTTTAAATAATATTGCGTATCGTCATGTATATATTTTGAATATGTGAGTTTGAATAATTTTCTTATGATTCATAGAATTTTATCGACGTTGCATAGGATTACTGGACATTTTATGCCTTTATTTTGTTACAGATTAGCGGTTTAAGGATTCTGAGTGGTGCTAGAATAAATACAAGGTAAGATTGGCTTATTTTTCTTTGTCTTTCATTCGTCATATATTACTTCTATATGTAGATGTTATCAATAAGAATATTTTACATTAGGTTAAGGAGGGATTTGTTTGCTTACTCTATAGAAAGTTACCAAATTCTTTTCTTTTACATCAAGATGGCAGAAGTGGATCCAGAGACTTTATTGGAATGGCTGAGTATGGGCCAAGGAGACGAAAGAGACATGCAGTTAATAGCATTGGAACAGCTGTGCATGTTGCTACTTATGTCCGATAATGTTGACCGCTGTTTCGAATGGTATGTAATATGTTCCGAAATAAGATATTAATTTATTGGGAGTAATTTATGTCACTAAAATATTTTATATTTAGCTGCCCACCACGCACGTTCCTACCTGCTCTTTGCCGTATCTTCTTGGATGAGCTTGCGCCTGATAGTGTCTTAGAAGTGACAGCCAGAGCAATAACATATTACTTAGATGTATCAGCAGAGTGCACGAGACGAGTTGTGGCCATGGAAGGTGCTGTCAAAGCCATTTGTGGTCGACTATCGGGCGCAGGTTTAGGATCTAGAGCTAGTAGAGATTTAGCAGAACAATGTATCAAGGTAAAAACGAGCTTCAAGGTTAACAAATATGAAAGTAGACTCCAATGTTACACGTAATCAATTTTTATTCAGGTACTTGAGCTCGTTTGCGCAAGAGAAGCAGGTGCCGTATTTGAAGCAGGTGGCCTCCCATGTGCTTTGTGTTTTATTCGGGAACATGGAGCCCGTGTACATCGTGATACTCTACATTCGGCTATGGCTGTGGTCTCGCGATTATGTGGCAAAGTCGAACCTCAGGATAAAGCATTACCAGATTGCGTCGAAGCCTTGTCGACTTTACTCAGACACGAAGATGCTCATGTAGCAGATGGAGCTCTTCGATGCTTCGCTTCTTTAGCTGACAGATTCTCCAGGAGAGGAATAGATCCAGCTCCACTAGCCTCCAATGGACTCGTCTCTGAACTCCTATACAGGTATAAAATTCAATAAAGAATCGAACAACACCTCAAAGTTATAACTCGTACAGTATTATATTAAGATTTCTCTTTGTCTAGGTTGTCAAACGCCGCAGGACCTGGGGCCTCTGTAACAGCCAATTCCGGAAACCCTAAAACTCCACCGCCGTCCAGTGCTTCAACGGCACCGGCACCAGAGCCAAAGTCTTGCGCCTCCGTATCAACCATCATTAGCCTTCTCTCAACATTGTGCAGAGGTTCACCATCGATAACCCATGATCTCCTGCGTTCAGAACTACCGGACGCCATCGAGAAGGCTCTCAAGGGCGATGAGAGATGCTGCTTGGACTCGATGAGGCTGGTGGATTTACTTTTGGTTTTACTATTCGAAGGAAGATCTGCTCTTGGTCGCAGCGTTGCAGGTGGTCCATCCGGTGGACCTCTGTTACCAAGACTCAGACGGTTAGACAGCGCTGGCGAGAAGTCCCATAGACAACTTATTGATTGTATCCGCTCAAAAGATACTGATGCGCTGATCGAAGCTATTGATTCTGGTGGGATCGAAGTTAATTTTATGGACGACGTTGGCCAGACACTGCTCAACTGGGCATCCGCTTTTGGCACCCAGGAGATGGTCGAATTTTTATGTGATCGAGGAGCTGATGTGAACAAAGGTCAGCGGTCATCGAGTCTTCATTACGCAGCGTGTTTCGGCAGACCAGCTATTGCCAAAGTTTTATTGAGACATGGAGCAAATCCTGATCTCAGAGACGAGGATGGGAAGACTCCTCTGGATAAAGCTAGGGAACGCGTCGATGAGGGTCATAGAGAAGTAGCAGCTATCCTTCAATCTCCTGGAGAATGGATGTTACCATCTAATCAGGAGCACAGGAAACCTGAAACCGAAGTAGAAGAATTCACCGAGCCTAAGGGTGACCCTGAAATGGCTCCCGTTTATCTCAAGAGACTTTTACCTGTTTTCTGTGCTACATTTCAATCCACCATGTTACCGAGTGTAAGAAAAGCCAGTTTAAGTTTGATCAGAAAGATGGTCCACTACATTCAACCAGAATTGCTCGTCGAAGCTTGTAGTGCAGATGGAGCCGCTGGCTGTGGAGCAATCCTCGTGGAAGTCATCGCCAACGTGTTAGACAACGAGGTAAGGTCCTCACCCTTTAAATTTTATGAAACAATATCTTTTTCCCTTAAATCTCAAAGTAATCGACAGGCAGTAAGGCTATTATGAGCAGGTAGGCAGATTATTGGGTGTTGAAGCGAAAATGCAGATCAGGATAGGCGAACGGGCAGGCAGGCAGACAGTCAGACAGAAATAACGAAGGAAGCAGAAATAGAGAAGAATAGAGAGCAAAAAATTGCTCACTACTCAGTTGAGATTTTTCACAGGACGTTGACACAGAGGTACCACCACCACCTCCGCCTCTCAAGTCGATCATTGGCCCCAAATTGCCCCGTCTTTCGTCGCGCAAGCCTTCCGGTTCCCAGAACTACATTCTCAATAAGTCGGTAACGTCACTATTCTATTCTATTGCATTTTTAGAAAAATATCTTTGACCCTCATTTAAGTGTTGCGCTCGTGCGACATTCAAACCCTTGTGAGTCAATTAATCTCAACATCAGAACATCTCCGTTACTAATCCGCAGTCCCAAGCGTGAGATCTAACAAATTTAATCGACAATCGTGGATATCGATCAATTGAAATCGAATGGACGATTGAAATCTTTTTTCTACCCTCATTGTACATACATGAGTATGCGCCAGCAAGCGCAATTGAGAATTTGCAAAGCTAGCACGCATGAGTAAACGCACGCAAGCAAAAAGCACGTTCAAGAAATTCAATCCTTTCTTTTTGTAATTCTAATGAATTGATAACCTTGAGAATATTCAAAAAGGAGACAGAGAATAATCACCGAGTGAATCGGAAGCTCAGTAACTTCTTCAGAAGTCGCGCTAGCAAGCAATGGCAACTTACGATTTTACGTAGGCTTTTATCGACTGTCTGCCTGCTACTAGAGCGGTCGTACTAACGGTACATGCACGTTGCCCTACTACTTTCGACAAACGGGGGATAACAGAATCTGGCATTCAGTAAACAAGCTGCTTTAATGTCTGTGCGATCTTATCGGACAAAGCCTCTATAAGTATTTCACTAAAAAGATACGATAAGCCACGAAGAAGAATAAATAATATTCATGCGGCATGATTCATCGGATCAGCGATTTTGCAAACGATTAAAGATAAGTCTCTTCTGTATTTAGAAATGAATCTGATCGTGTTTCTTTTTTTAGAAATTTAAAATGAAACGTGTGACGTTGAATTTTCGAAAGATCTGTCCTGAACGTGTAAGAGAAATACTGAAAACATATATATTATAAAGTATATCTATGATCAACAGGAGGACGAGGATGGCCACTTGGTTGTACTACAGATGATCCAAGATCTTATGATGAAAGGGAAGGAAGAATTTCTCGAGCACTTTGCTCGTCTCGGTGTCTTCTCTAAAGTGGCTGCTCTAGCGGGACCTCAGGAAACAGCTCCGGAACCAGAGACTGAACCAAATCAATCTGGCGAAGAGCAGAGACTGGAGGACGCACGTGAATTATTGGTGGGCCGTGCCTATCACTGGCGCGATTGGTGTATCTGTCGAGGACGCGACTGTTTGTACGTTTGGTCTGACGCCGCTGCTTTAGAATTGTCAAATGGAAGTAATGGCTGGTTTAGGTTTATCCTTGATGGCAAACTGGCCACAATGTATTCCAGTGGAAGTCCCGAGGGTGGAACCGACACGAGTGGTAAGCCTAATTGGCTTGTTAACAAAATCGCATCACTGGATCGCGTTCAATGATCTTTACATTTCACATGCATCGTTGCAACGATCCTTATTACGTTTACGTTAATTGCAATTCTCATTACACAGCACTTTGTGATTAACTTTAGCTTAGCTAATAGCTTAGAGAGTAACTGGTTTTTACTAACTGCCTACAGGAAAGGGGAGGAACACAGAGTCGCTCACTACGGAAGGTAGGTACACCCTTAATAGCAACAGTCTATTAAAGCGGACCAGACTTAATACCTCGTTCAATTATTTTCATAATACTTTGATAATCGTGTATCAACTAAATCTCGCATTCCCCTCTTGTTCTTTACTCTCATAATTTGTCCGTTGGCACCATAGGCAGGCTTTTGATGATGAATGCACATTACTGGAGCCTCTTAATTGCAGAAAATCGTGGTGAATTTTTGGAAAAGTTACAAAGAGCTCGAGGACAGGTGAAACCGAATTCTGTGAGTCAGCCGATATTATCAAAAACAGGAACTATGCGTCTCGTTGTCGGTAACTGGGCGCTTTCGAGTCGAAAAAGAAACGAACTCTGTATCCATAACAGTGATGGTCAACAACAAGCCACCATCCTAACGGAAGACTTGCCAGGATTTATTTTTGAGTCCAATCGGGGTACCAAACACTCCTTTACTGCAGAAACGAGTCTAGGTACTTATATGCCTACGAAGAGTAGCTTCTTGAACGTCTACAGAAAAAATTCCTGCTGCAACTCGTCGTTCTTAACTTCAGGTCCGGAATTCGCTGCCGGTTGGGCAGGTAAACGCGGCAAGAGACTGCGATCGAAAATGGAGGCTATTAAACAAAAAGTTAAGACTCAGGCACAGGAAATCTACGAGAGATACTTCAAGGCTGCCCAAGCGCAACCTCGCGGTGTTGTTGCCAAACTGGGGGCCATCGTCAATCAGATAGAAAAGGCATGTCAAAAGCAACAATCTGGTAATCGGGAATGGCGAAATGTCCTCAAAAATGCTCTGGAAGAGCTTAAGATCTTATTGAACGAGGAAGGAAAAGTCTCAGCCTACGAATTGCATTCGAGTGGTCTTGTTCAGACGTTGTTAGCGTTACTTGCTGCGCCACCTGGACCACAGCCGCCATCCTTGAGAGCCACAAAACTTCGTTTGCAAAGGATCGCTCTCTTCAAGAATTCTTTTCAAATGAATGATATCAAGGAACAAAATTCAGCGAAGATATTGGTCAATAAGTTGGTCTCCGTGCTAGAATCTATAGAGAAACTACCAGTTTATTTGTACGACACACCAGGATCCGGTTATGGTTTACAAGTGCGTTTTGTTTTTCCTACTAATTCTTTATCCATTCGTTTACTGGGTAGTTGAATTGCGTATAAATCATTTATTTTTGATTTTTATAGATCTTGACCAGAAGATTAAGGTTTCGTCTGGAAAAGGCAGCTGGTGAGAGTGCTTTGATCGACAGATCCGGTCGGAGCCTCAAAATGGAACCTCTTAGTACAATACAACAGCTGGAAAATCATTTATTGAAAATGGTAGCAAAACAATGGCACGATCACGATAGATCCACATTTACTTTCGTTAAGAAATTAAAGGAAGGCAACAAATTGACATTCAAATATCAGCACGATTTTGATGAGAACGGAGTACTCTATTGGATTGGTACAAATGCTAAGTAAGTTTCTGTCATTAAACTACGATACGTCTTCTGGAGAAAACAATGATATTTCAATGATTACTTGATCAATGATAGAACGAGCACCGAGTGGGTTAATCCTGGGCAATATGGTTTGGTTGTCGTTACCTCGAGCGATGGAAGGAATTTGCCATACGGTCATCTAGAAGATATTCTTAGTCGAGATCCGTCAGCCCTCAATTGCCATACTAACGATGACAAAAGAGCCTGGTTCTCTATAGATTTAGGAGTTTGGCTGATTCCAAGCGCATACACATTGCGACACGCCCGAGGATACGGAAGGAGCGCTCTCCGAAATTGGATGTTTCAGGTAAATTAAATAACCGACTGCTGTCCACATCTAAAGCTAACACTGTTCTTGCGCTAACGTTTATTTCAGGCCTCGAAGGATGGTGTCAATTGGACGACCCTGTATGCACATGTAGATGATGGTTCACTAAATGAGCCAGGTAGCACATCGACGTGGACACTGGATCCTCCTAGCGACGAACCTCAAGGGTGGCGTCACTTGCGTCTACAGCAAACCGGAAAAAATGCATCCGGGCAAACTCACTATCTCTCAGTTTCTGGTTTCGAAGTGTACGGTGAAGTGACAGGAGTGTGCGAAGACTTGGGGCGTGCCGCCAGGGAAGCTGAAGCTGGGGTAAGGAGACAGAGAAGACTGATCAGGACTCAAGTGCTTCGACACTTAGTTGCGGGTGCAAGGGTTGCCAGAGGACTTGACTGGAAGTGGAGAGATCAGGATGGTGTTCCTCCTGGTGAAGGCACTGTTACGGGAGAGTTACACAATGGTTGGATAGATGTGACCTGGGACCATGGTGGATCGAACTCCTATCGAATGGGCGCCGAAGGCAAATACGACCTGAGGCTTATCGGCACTACAGGAAGTCTCGAGAATGAAAGTGCTTCTAAAAACAAGAATAGCACGGGTGTTCTTACGGGTAGGAAGTCTAGTAGTACGCCAAGCTTACCAGATTGCACGGATACGGGTATGCGGAGTTCGGTAGCTTCTACTGATCAGGCGGCAAGTGTAGACAACCTAGCAGCCAAGGTAAGAAACATTTTCTTAGGATGGACCCAGCATCTCTTCCTTGTATCCACTACGAATTCTCACAAGGAACCTATCCCTCAATGTCAATTGGCCATACAGCAAGCTGCGGAATCGATAGCTGAGAGTGTTCTTTCGGTGGCACGTACTGAAGCAGTAGTCGCAGTAACTGGGGAAGGTGCGGCAAGCGCTGCAGGAGAGCTTTCAGTCGTTTTACATCCACGACCTGATACCGCCGTGACCAGTGACTTAGCAACCATAGTTGAGAGTCTTGCTCTCAATACAGATTGTCCTGCTAATAGCAACAGCAATCGCGCATCAAGCAGCTCAAAACCACTTTTTGCTACCGTTCGTGGAAACAAGGTAAGCAGATCTTCTTCAGAGCCGAGAAGAAATACAGGTAGACTCGTAGTGGTACGAAGATTTTACGACTGATGAGGTTACATTTTCAGCCTACGGGTGGTCTTTTGAGTCTGGAGGCTGCGGAGGTTTTGGATCGTGTGCGAGAGGGTGCCGACAGGTTGCGTAATAACACTAACAGTTTCTTGAGCGGGGAATTAGTGGGTTTGGTTCCTGTTAGGATCAGCGTGTCCGGTGAAACCGAGGAGAGTTCCCTGAGGATCAGGCCAGTACCGAGACATACTGGAATCGCAGATGGTACGTTTCTTCATATATTATCACTTTTTTTCTTTTTAAGAATTCTATAATAAATCCTATGACTTCGGATAGATAAAAGAATCGCCGAAGAACGTGTTTCTAACTCCAAGAATTACGTGTGTGATTTATTAACGTGCCATTTAAGTAATCCGTAGACTCCTCACCGCTCACTATCGCTCAATTGCTAAGATGCGATTAGGAAGTGAATTTTTTTCCAACCCAGTCTCCATATCCCATTTGGCATCGATGTAAACGTTGAAGAACCTCAAAGTCTTTTCGATCGAACTAGGCACGAAAGAGTGCAGTCGGGACAAAGAAGCTAGCTCATCCTCGCAGAGCGCTACAGGAGGCTGTCCCGTTGTGGTTACCAATCCTATGTCCGTGTCTGTGCCCAATCTCGCTTGTACCGATGCTAACAATACCCTGGAACCGGCAGCCGCTACTGGCTTACTGGAAACTTTTGCTGCGATGGCTCGAAGACGAACGTTAGGTTAGTTCTTGAGCAGTCTACCTAGCGCACAAGACCGAGCGATCCTCGCAGTGGTTCGCGATTACTCTGACGAGCGAGCGAGCGAGTGTCAGCCGCACGCAATTACGCTCGGCGGTTCCTCGCACATTGGCCTCGTCCATGATTATAAGCTTTATTCAGGAACACGATGTTTTCAGGTCCGGCCGGTGGCCAACACATAGCACCGAATGCTAATTCCAGCTCGAATCCTCGTGGACCGAATTCTGTCTCGAGTCTAGTAAGATTGGCTCTTGGGTCCAATTTTCCTGGTGGATTACTCAGCACTGCACAGAGTTATCCCAGCTTAACTAGTAGCGGCCAAGTCGCCGGCAGTGGAGTCACTACGACTACTGGTCCAGGTCTTGGACAAGCACTTACCATGTCTCTCACCAGCACAAGCAGCGACAGTGAACAGGTGAGCGATTCTTCAATTATTTTAAGACATTATTTGTGCGTCGATCCTACGAGCAAATCGTCGTCGTCGCCCATGTCGTCGTCGTCGTCCAGCCAAGAGGAAAGATCGGAGACAAAGTGGTATCGGGGCTTCCTTTTAATATAATGTAAAGTTGTGGCTGCAGGTTAGTCTCGAGGATTTCTTGGAGTCCTGTGGTGGCGTTCCTGGATCTAGTGTCGGCGGTGTTCGAGGTACTGGCGGTCCCACTCTTCTCACTGAGCTGGAGGACGACGAAGATAGCGTTCTAGCTGAAGAGGACGATGACAACGAGGAGAACGACCAGGAAGTATGTCCTCGCAGACTGTTTTTTTTCCGCAAGATCTTCAGTTATAATATTGTACAATTTCAGGATGACGACGAAGAGAACGAGGAAGAAGGCGAGTACGAGGAAGTGATGGTAAGTCGAAATTTACTGGCAGCGTTCATGGAGGAGGAAGCACCTCCAAGCAGCAAGAGACGAGCATGGGACGACGAGTTTGTATTGAAACGGCAATTTTCTGCATTGATACCTGCCTTCGATCCACGCCCGGGAAGAACAAATATAAATCAGGTAACGTACTATTGCTATGTAGTTTATTTTTAATTGTTTTGTGGAACGGAATTTGAAAATAATAACGAATGTATAAATACTTTTAGACAACCGATTTAGAAGTTCCACCGCCCGGTAGTGAACCGCAATCGAGTACACGCGTTGGCTCTTTGCCAACACCTAGACTCTCCCTCACTCTGAAAGGTCCTGGACTTCCTGGAGTTCCGGATGTTGAGCTACCTCTGCTGGATCCTCATTCCAGCATTTTCCAAGCAGTCCAAGAGTTAATGCAACTAACCGAATTAGGAAATAGACAGGAGAAACTCAGGAGGATATGGGAACCTACGTACACGTAATGCCTTTCTTCTTTGCTCAGTATCATTAAAGAGAGATTACCGATGCAGGGTATATGTCATTTAATTATCGGTACTTGCAGGATAATCTACAAAGAGGCACGAGAGGACGAATCTTCAGGTCGAGCTACACCCATTGTCACTCTTTATTCCCGCAACCAGAGCCAGAATACAAATGCATGCACCGTGGAAGATGTTTTACAATTATTGCGACACGTTTTCGTGTTGAGTACAACAACACGCGATGAACGAAAAGTCAGCATTTCCGAAAATGAGATGGACGTCGACACTTCTTGCTGGATACACCCAGACGATTTCACTTCAAAGAAAATTACGAACAAGGTTGTACAGCAAATTCAAGATCCATTGGCGTTGGCTGCAGGAGCACTGCCTAGCTGGTGCGAGGAGCTTGCCAGGAGTTGCCCATTCTTGTTGCCCTTCGAGACTAGACGACTTTACTTTAGCTGCACAGCTTTTGGAGCATCTCGGTCAATTGTCTGGCTACAGACTCAAAGAGATGCTGTTCTCGAAAGGCAAAGGGCTCCGGGTCTGAGTCCCCGACGCGATGACAGTCATGAGTTCAGAGTAGGAAGACTGAAACACGAAAGGGTCAGTGTACCCAGGGGAGAGAAATTATTGGACTGGGCTGAGCAGGTACTGAAGGTACACGCGAGCCGCAAAAGTATACTTGAGGTAGAATTCGTCGGCGAAGAAGGTACCGGCCTAGGGCCCACCCTTGAATTCTTCGCTCTAGTCGCTGCCGAGTTGCAGCGCAAGGACCTGGGTCTTTGGTTGTGCGACGACGACGATGATGAATCCTGCGACGAGGAGCAGATGTCTCAACATCATCAGCAGGGGACTTCTTCGTTCGAGGAACAAGTTCGCCCAGTCGGCTACTATGTCACTCGGCCGACTGGACTGTTCCCCGCACCTCTGCCGCAGGACTCTCCGGCGTGCGCTCGTTCCGCCAGATACTTCTGGTTCCTGGGCGTCTTCTTGGCAAAGGTTCTCCAGGACAATAGGCTCGTCGATTTACCGCTATCACGACCGTTCCTCAAGCTCATGTGTCGCGGTGACATCACGAATAACGTTAACGAAAGAATTGGATTAACCGGGGTTACCCAGGACAGCATGTCATCCAGTATGGCCAGCAGTTTCATATCCGAGGAAGGAGAGCCTGAAGCCCCCTATGCATCTCTCGAGCCTACTCCTTGGTATAACGGCATCCTCGATATCGAAGATCTCGCACTGGTAGATCCCGTTAGGGGTGACTTCCTCAAAGAGATTCAAACTATATCTGCCAAGCGCGACAGGACCCTCTCCGATGGGGTTTCCTCGGCTGATGAAATGCAGGATACACTTCGCATAACTCATCCGTCCGGCACTTCGGTTGCCATCGAAGACTTGGCTCTGACGATGACGTACTCGCCCAGCTCGAACATTTTCGAACACGAACACGCAGAGTTACGAGAGGGTGGTGCCGACATTCCTGTCACCCTGGAGAACGCCAGGGAGTACGCTGAATTAACTATCGACTATTGCCTGGATCGTGGAATCGGCAGGCAGCTCGAGGCCTTCCGAGCGGGCTTCTCCAAAGTGTTCCCCATGGAGAAGCTGCACGCGTTTAGCCCCGAGGAAGTCAGGGCAATGCTCTGCGGTGAACAAAACCCCCAGTGGACCAGAGAGGACTTGCTCAATTACACCGAACCGAAACTCGGCTACACCAAGGAAAGGTATACAAATCAAACCTTGAGTAATTACCCACTCGTTATTATTAATGAACTATTTAACACGATATGTTCTTTCCTTGATTTTTCTACAGCCCCGGATTCCAGAGGTTCGTCAATGTACTATTATCACTGACGGGTCCAGAAAGAAAGGCCTTCCTCCAATTCGCAACTGGATGTTCCGCTCTTCCTCCGGGTGGGCTCTGCAATCTTCACCCCAGGCTCACCGTCGTGCGGAAGGTCGATGCTGGCTCGGGTGGCTACCCTTCCGTTAATACGTGCGTGCACTACTTGAAATTGCCGGAATATCCTACCGAAGAGATTCTCAAGGAGAGGCTTCTTGCCGCCACCCGTGAGAGAGGTTTCCATTTGAATTAGATACGTTTAATCTAGAAGCATATGGACATATTTGAATTAACGATAATCAATGAAAATTGGCTCGTCCGGAACGTTAATCAAACTATGCTTTTTGCGAATTGAATCGCTCGATAAAACGGTAGCTCGGTACGTGACCTTCGTTTTTCCTATTTTTAAAAGAGTTCACACGGAGGAATAATTTGTCAAAGTAATACGACGCGCTTGCAGCGTCTCACAAACCTGGCACGGAAGAAGTTCTTTTGCTGTTTTATGATTTCATCTCATTTGATCTCATTCGATTTAATTGAATTCTAATCTTGCGATCTTCTCCGTAATAGTTTTCTCATCTCATCTCATTCGTGTGACTTTCCATCGTGTTTACGTTCCCGTTAGCATTGTCGCTCGATCAAAAACAAATCTGCAACTGCTACTAGATATTACCACTATTGTCACTACTCTTATCGCTATTGTTCCTGTTGATGATGTTGTCGCTGCTGCTTCGTAAGAGTATCGCCTAGGGAGTGTACCCAGTTATTAATGGTCAGAGCAACAGCTGGAAAAGGAGAATGAGCTAAAAAAAAGATACCAGAACTTGTGTTTGAGTTGGAAAATCGAGCGAGAAAATTCCGTTCCAGGTTAACGAGTGTAATACGATATGAGATAAAATTGTCTCTCCTTTAGTGTATCGCGAAAAATTCTTTCTCAGAAGCTCGCAAAAATTTTGCGAGTCTTTGCGAGTAGATAGATTTCCTATTGTTACGCAGTCGAAGCTCCCGAGACTCTTCGTCCAATTATGTTGTGACACCTATCGTCTTTGTGAAATATCGTATAGAAGATAGTCTATGGTAAAAGAATAGCCGCACTCGGTGAATAATTATATTTTCAATACATGGGTGCCTCCATCCTAAACAGCTGTTAAGCCGCTACTTGTTTCGGATGAAAGATGAAGAATGACGCGAATAAAAAAATTGTTCGTTGAATCTATACACGTCAAGTTTTTATTGACCACAATGACTATGATAATTCGTAATACTTAGCAGTAGCGTGTCCCGGATTAACGCGTTGATACTCGTATGCCTACTAACTGATGTGCTTTGGTGATATCGCGTTTCTAGATTCATCCAATAACGAATCTCCCCGAAAACTTTCAACCCTTGAACAGCGACTTCGTCGTTCAATCGAATCCTGAGGTCACGACCTTGACTTGCCTCGAGGATCACGTAATCTCAGTTCGATCAAACGATGTTCCCCATTCCCCACAGTCCTCTAATAGATTAGATAAATTCGTATAAAGTTAACCTAAGTGTGAGAGAAGACTAACAATATCAAGATGAAGAATAGTTACTATTACTGTATTATATAAATTATTATTGATTCTTGGGAAGAATGATAATAAACAAACGAAGAAACGAACATTAACGTTTCAATACAGTTTCTAAGTCAGTCGATAATTATATACGTTCAGTTGGGGTCATTACGATCTATGAGTGAAACCATTTTATTTTTTTTATATTTATTAGAACATCGTAACAAAGCAACGGATACCTTGTAGTAAACACTAATTTTGCCTGGCGAACTATACGCGATTAATTTACATGCAATGTGCTTACATATATATCTATTATATATACATATATATATATATATTATTATATTATAACTTTGATGGCGTGGGCGACCGTCTTACAGTCGCACGAGACACTGTTGTGTCATGCAGTCATTGCTGAAGAACGGAATTTGCTTCGACACGTTCTTCTTCCAATTCTTTAGCAGTGACATCTAGCTTAGATCTAGCGAAGTCGCTGATCGGTAAATCCTGAAAAATAAGATTAATATTAGAACATCGAATGCCGTTGTAAATTTCGACGAGTACAACTGCTTAGAACCGTTACGATCACCTGTACGATCTTGAATTTCTTATCGCTTATGGCGACGGGAAAAGAGAAGACAATATCTTTAGGAATCCCATAGCTGCCGTCGGAGACAACACCCATGCTAACCCATTTGCCGGGTTGGGTACCGATCCACCAATCTCTCATGTGATCTCCAGCAGCCTTAGCAGCTGACATAGCCGATGACATCTTCCTAGCCGCGATCACCGCAGCACCACGCTTCTGAATTGTCTCAACGAATTGTGCATTAAGCCAAGCATCGTCATTGACAGCAGCAGGAACCGCTTTGGCACCCTCGGGTAAATCAACGACAGCGTGTGCCGCGTCAGGATACTGGGTTGAACTGTGATTACCCCAGATTATAACTTTCTGCACCTTATCGACCTAACCATTACAGAAAAGCATGAATGTTGTTGAGAGAATTTTAAAAACAAACAAAATCATTACTTCACTGGTTTTATTATTACCTGAACGCCAAGGCGAGCGGCCAGGGCAGCTTGAGCACGATTTTGATCGAGCCTCGTCATCGCCGTAAAATTCTCTTTGGGGATGGAGGGTGCGTAATGCGAGCAAATAAGAGCGTTCGTGTTTGCTGGATTTCCTACGACGAGGACCTTGACGTCCTTACGGGCATATTTGTCCAGGGCTTCTCCCTGGACTTTAAATATTTTCACGTTAGCCGAGAGAAGGTCCTTTCTCTCCATTCCCTGTTTGCGGGGCATCGCGCCGACGAGAAAGGCTGCCGCGGCATCCTTAAAGGCAGCGGCTGGGTCCGCCGTGGGGAGTACGTCTGTTTATCAAAAGACAATATGATAAATAATAGATATTTCGTTATATTATTGGTAGTGAGTAATGCGTTTACTCGACCTCTTGATATATAATAGTTAGGCGTTAACTACCAAAATTCATAATTTAAAAGACAGCCTCGATTCAGTGTCTTAACTGTTTATTTTTATTCTTATCGGCTGAGATTATACTTTCGTAAAAAAATATACAAGAGGCATGTATCTATTACATAATTTACGTAACGCTACTATTACATAACTCCGTTCTCCGTATTTTATCCGTAATCTTTAACAATAATTGTGAAAACTCAATGAAAGCTTCTTCGACAATTTACACATTTTCTCTTTATGACTTATTGCTACTTTTTTTACGTGTTATCTATACGTTTTCAATGACCCGGGAGACCTTACAGAATCTTTTTCGATGCGAAGACCGTTGATTTCGTTTATTTTTATTCTCTACTTATTGTCTTCGTTCGTTAAAGTAAATTAATGAATTTAAAAATGGAAGAAGCTCTACCTCCAAGAAGAGGAAGTGCCAAGTCTTCCAATTCCATAACAACTCCTTGTAGGACTTCCATCATCGGTGGAATATCCAACAAACGTAGGTTGATCTTTTGATCAGGGCCAAAGACTGAACCAGCAGCCAATTGATAAAGGAGAGAATAGGCAATCTGTCCAGCTGCACCAGTGACCACAACATTTATAGGCTCAGCCTGCACGAGTAAGAAAAAATTTGAGGAAAAAAGCGTATGTCAATAATAACATACTGATAAGGCAGTTAAATAGTAATTTAAATATTAAAGTTGTACACAGTATGAAAATTCAGCAGTTGAAATATACAGACAAAAATATATCATGAATGTACATTGATGACGTCAATGGAATGCATATTAAAGAGAAATTAATTATAAACTCATAGAAGGCAATGCCCCATCTTTGCACGTAAAGCCATTAATAATTGAAGCTTCGAAAATAAACACGAAATACAAATGACAACTGTCCAAATTTAAAATCAGATTTATTACTACAAATGTCGGTTAATGAGTAAAATATGTTTGTTAAGTCTGAAGGTCAAACGTAGGTTAATTAATAGCGGTGAAAAGCAGAAAAGAATAATGATTTAAAAAAAAAAACATTATATCTAATATTACGAATACGACGAGCTTACCATTTTTGTTATATTTGCTTTTGAATGTATTTTAATTGAAGAAAGTTCCTGCCTTTGTCGACTCCAGATACTGACTGATTCTAGACCTCTGATTCTCTAGTGTCTACTTTGGCCACACGAGAATACCGATGTTCTCAACCTGGAAAATATGCTTTCGAAATTCTTGAACTCTGGAACCCGATTATGTAAGGGTTCGCTTCGAAAGCAGTGATCGCCGGCGAGAATGTCACGAGCGACGTTCTCCTTGCTGCTTCGTGGAAACGAAGCCGAAGACTCCGATCTGGAGTACCGCTACTCCAATTTTCTGGTGACAAGAGTCTGCGTAGCAGAGATATTTACAAAATCGTGACGGGATGTTAGATGCTTATGTTTTTGCGAGAAAGAAATAAATGGATTGACCTCTTGGTCATAATTATGATCGCAGAACATTGATCGAGCGTCAAGTACCTGATTTTATATTATCGCCGTATATACGGGACGTCTGACGTTAACAACGTTACCTCGTGTACTCATGTGATTTTGACTTTTGACAGCTGGACTGCCAATTAATTATTTGTTCCCAATTAAACGTCATACACGTGCATGATAATCTATGAATTTAGGCGTATTCAACAGGGTCAATCTCAAGGTAATATAGCTTATTGTTTGTCACAGTTATAGCACTTTACGCCCATCACTGCCCACACGAGTGAACTTACATGTATGGTTTTGCATATTTGGAGTCGTGTTGCCAAGTATTATCAATGGTTCATTATGAGTAGAGCTTACTTTACTGTTAATTTGTTAAAAACAAAGGAGGAAATTTAATTCAATGTATCGCTTCGTAGGATTCTGGAGGTGGAATGTATTCCGAATGGGCCTCTTTGTGTGCCTTGATCCAGCAGGGCTCAGAGGAGAGCCAAAGCGTCCTTGAGAAATTTCCACCAGGTGCTGGCCGTGAAGTTGCACTCTCCATTGTCCGTCAACTTGCTGCCAACCTTGGTATTACTCAAGCAGCTGAGCCAAGTGCATTGAACACGGATCGAGAAGTCCAATGGTGCATGGAAGTTATTTGTTTTGGCCTTTCTTTACCATTGGCTGAACATGATACTGTTAGAGATTGTGTCAATGTTTACTGCGAATGGTTATCTGCGCTGTACTCATCACCTAAGATTTCTGTACCAAGACCTATCGTGGAAGATCCAAACTTTTATGCGAGAAGAATTATCAGCCATTTCCACAATCTATTTGTGCCCAGAAAGGGTGAAGGTGAGAAATTGTTTCTAAGAATCATTCTCCATTGATCTAGTCTTTCTGCTACTAACTGCTGTCTCTCTTAACATCCTTTTCTCTTCCATAGTCTGGCCATTTTTGTATCAGGACTTAGGTAATCATTTCAACTAAGCTCGGTATTGCTTCTTGGTATCGGTACATAACTATGGGATGCTTGATGTATTTTTTTTTTCCCAAACACTATACATCTTTACAATTTATTCTAGGAGCCGATACAATAAATAGACAGGCTGTCCTTTGTCACAGAGTACTGAGAACGCTGCAACAAGTAGCACGCGGGCCAGCAACGTTAGAAAGAGAAACATGGGAGAGTTTGTTGTTATTTCTAATTGGTATCAATGATGCTCTCTTAGCTCCTCCAGCCGTAAGAGAAGATGCTGGTGAACAGTTATGCGAAAGAGTACTGGGTGTCTTGTTAGAGGTATGTCTCATACTTTTCTTAAAAAAAAAAATCAATACAATTAATTGAAACAATACTCGATACTAACTTTTACTAAGGTATGGCTAGTCGCTTGCGAACGAAATTTCCCATCGCCTCCACTCTGGCGAACACTTCGCGAATCCTGTCTTCGTTGGCGTCACAGATTGGCTCTTGTTGAACAATGGAATCGTGTATGCCTAGCATTAACAGCAAGGCTCTTACAAATTATGTACGGACCAACATTCCCCGAATTGAAGATCAGTAAGTACCCTGAACCCGGATGTCCGTTCAAATTATCTCTACACATTTCACACAAGCATTACTGTACCTTCAGGTGAAGAAGATGCCCAGTTAGTACCACCCACGATGTCGGACGAGGCAGTTGCTCAGGCATGGTACAGATTATTACGTACTGTGGGTGATCCGGTTGATTTATGCAGACCGGCGGTCGTGTCACAGACGCAGGCTTTCTTGCAGTACGCAATCGCCAGTCCCAACGTCGTGGACCCTTGTCAGCATCCTTGTCTACAAGGTCTACCACAAATATTTCTCAAGGCTATTAAGGGTATAGCAGGCCAGGTTGATGCCTTTTTAGGTAAGAAAAAGATCTATTGAAGGTACAGAGCACTGCGAAATTTCAAATTTTCTTCGCACAAGATTCTTCGAATACAATCCTCGGTGGTGGTGGCATGCCTAATAAATGTTTACAGGGGTCTCGCAGGCATGCTGTTGGGAAGAATGTTGCGTTACTAGTACCGCACCAGGAAGCGGTGTTGGTGGAAATGTGGGTGTCGGGGTTGAGAAATCCAGTGGAAAGGATCAGCCTCAACCCTTTCCTACCCCACCTACGCAGCGGAGACTCGCTAAGAGTTTCAGCGTCACGCCTTCCGTTGTCACCAAGGGTACTAAGCACGACACTTCTTACTCACTTCATCTCCTTGAACAATCTTGCAGTTGTAAATACACAGTGTCACGGTCTTTGACTTTTTATTCTTTTCTTTTACAAATTGTTACTTGTACTTTCTTTGAATTTACTGCTTCTTGGCACAATGAAGACATATCCTATAGATTTTCACACACTTTTAGAGCAGTTCCTTGACACTTCGTTATTATGATTTTATCTGGCAGGAATTCCAAAAGCTTCTCTCATTAGTTTAACAACGAGTCGCATTTCCAACAATCCATCGATATCGACAACAAATTCTGGACCGTCATCAACTTCGAGTACAACATGTAAGATCAGCAAACAGCTCTTGAATTTTCAACATTCGTTTCCCTTAATTTTTGTCTAATCTCCGTAGCTGTTACCTCCCTTGGTCAGGACATTAGACCGCCCTTAGCGCCAGGAAGACCAAAGTGTAATAGCATACTTCATCTCTTTGGTGAATGGCTCTTCGAAGCCGCTTTCATAGGTACTGATGGATGGTCTCAAAATTTACCACGTGAGTTATTCTCTCGAGACATGCGTTTACATAGATTAAGATCATTGTCATTTCATAGGAATAATTTCTAGAACCCTCGGGGGCGTCAAAGAGGCAATCGTCAGTCTTGGTCGATGGACCAAGTTCCTTGCAAGAAACTGTCAGCGCAATACCAGCATCTCTTGGTATAGATCGGTACGAATCCGGTCGAGCCGAAGCCATGGGTGCGCTTTGTCGAATTTTTTGCGCAAAAAAAACTGGTGAGGAAATACTTCCCGTATATCTTGCACGATTCTACCAAGCGATGTTTCATGGGCTCAAAGTCAACGAGGTAAAGGAAATTTGCAAAGTCATTTGACTTTCTAATGTTACGTAATCGTTGAAATTATCTTACCTTTTAACAGGCCAGAGAATGCGGCGAGACACTTGCCAGCATATTATTAAATTCAGCTGACTTATTTAGATTGGATCTCGATGGGGTTCAAGTACTGGTACCAGCTGTGATAACAGCCCTGGAAGTTGTGCTTCCTGATAAAGATTTAAAATTAAAATCAAATTCAGTCTCTAGAGTGGAATTGAGAAGAGCATCTATACATTTATTAATATCCATGTTGACATTGCCACTACATTTTCAGGTGAACTATCGTTCAATCTTCTGGAATTCGTAAAATCATATGTTTTATTATTTGTCGATTTCATGATTTTACTAATCATTAGTGTCTCTCCGTTAGAATCTCGTTATCAAGGAGTTGCCGGCATTTTCCATCTTGAGCAATCAAGAGAGGAATCAAGTGACGTTTGCTCAATTGAAGCCAAAACTCATGAATCTTCTTATAAACGCATTACAAGTAGAAACCGATCCGCAAAATACGCACATGCTCTTAGGTGGATTGTTACTGAGCGTTCAGGATTCTGCAGCTGCAGAAGAAGTCGATCAAGTGACTCAACCGGATGCTGTGGTTAGCGATACAACAACAAATTTATTGTCATCAGGTATGTCCTTCAGGGCAGAATTCAATGTAGACGTTTACAACGGCGTAATGTCATCCAAGATAAAAACTTTTTTCTTGAGCTAAAATTACGTTAAGCTTTCACGCGTATGTACCATTTAGAAAAATCAAATCAATCTAAAAAAAAAAAGAAATTTATGCTTCGTCACGTTCATTTTGTACACAATCTCTGTTATCTGTATGTGTCATTATAAAATATTGTAACATTGCAATATCGTGGTGTATCCTAGTTTTGCTTTTCGCGGGCTTTTGTGTTTTTTTTTTTAATTCTTATTGGGCATGGTCGCGTGCGCTCCTCCATTAACGAAAATTCAAAAATACATGTATAACAATTCACATACTTTGAGAAAATTTTGAAATTTTTGAACTTGCTCTCAGCAATCTCTGCAAACACCTGAAATGCATGCAAAGTCACAATCTTTTTGAATCTTTTTATGATACTTGAAACAGCTTAAAGAATTGCTCAGGAACTTCTCGTACAATTTTTGTAATTATTACATTTTTAATTTACATCGTAGTCTCTCCTTTCTACAGGACTTTTCAGTTTTGTCAGCACCAGTCAGATTTCATAGCGATCATGCAATGCCTAAACGTTTGCTGTCTTTCTTTGTAAAGTGTGACCGGTGACTCTTTATAGTAGAAAAACAAAGTAAATTCAAAAGAATATTGCGTAATGATATTATTACTTGAATCGCGTGTTTAATAAATTTCTTATAATAATCACATCGCACGCATCGTTTAAGCACAGGCGTGACTCGCGCATATGTATTGTTATGCCATTTACAAGCTGATTTTTATTTTTGATCGTGTTCTGTTCTGCATTTCACCATTGTAATGCCATCATCGCTTGATAGTCGCCAGTGATTCAGCCAGTCAAGTAAGCATTTCCAGTGATCTACGTTCGCTCGGCGATTCCTCAGAAATTTCAACTCTTCAAGAGGAGAGCATTGCTTTTGGTAAATATCGCATTCCTAAATTCGTTACTGTACTTAAGCACTGTATACTGTATCAGCAAACCTTAGCTCTCTCTTTTTCTGTCTGTCTATTAAAATAATTTTAAGTATCCGATGGGTTCCTTTAGGGTGCATTCGAATATTATTAAAAGCATTCGAACAACTGTTACAGACTCTGCACACGCTCTTTTCGTCAGGGCGACGTATTTGGTCTGTCACAGATTGATATCATCGTGGAAAACGGATTTAAATGTCTCTCTGGCAGCGTTGGAGTTACTCTCGGGCTTAGCGAGAACTCATATTCGCGAAACTGGTAAGTTTTGCACGATATTCTTGACAATATTCATTAATTAGTTAATAGTATATTGCGCAACTAGGAATGGAAATAGGACATTTCAATCCGCGTGTGAGATTACCATCCGAGCCACAAGTTTCGATAGTTTTTTTTTTTTACGAATTGATTGCACATCGTTTCCACACTTTTGCACATCCCTTACTTTCGTTTGCATAAACCCTGTTTTTGAGATATCATTTAAAAATTGTATACTAGCCTCCCAAGTTTCGAAATTCGAATTTTTTGTTTTTACTGCAGCTCGGGTGGCAATGTCCAAGTTCCCTCCCTAGTTGCGCAATATACTATTTTACATTGAAGCAATTTAATAATTATATCAATTCCATTTATACATCCAGCAAGGAAACTCACAGGTTTGGCTGCTGTTTGGCTTTGTTTTCTTAACATTACTTATTTTATGAAGAATTAATTGGCACGTTTAACTCAACAAACCCACCTTTGCAGATGCGTTAGAATGCAAAAGGACAGTGAGATGGCTCTGCGACTATATCGCTTATCAATGTTGGCGACCACCGCCGGCTCATTCGAAAGATCTTCACTCATCAATCGTCGCTGCATTTACCTGTCTCACTACCTGGTTGGCTGCAGATCCACAATTACTACAGGTATACAATCCTTTCGTCATACGCTGATCGTGGTAAACTAGAAAGCATCTGACTCGCTGCTACCCTATTATATTTGCAGGACAAAGATTGCCTGATGACTGTTCTCGAGGTAGTCGAGCTTGGAGTCTCTGGTACCAAGAGTATCGGCAAGCCTGGAGAACCAATTAAGATGAAGGACGAGAAGGAATTGAAGCCAGCGTCAATGAGAGTCAGGGATGCTGCGGATGCTCTGTTGACTATAATTCTTGAGCAGGTTGGCTATTTTCCCAGTGCCTGTGGTGCTCAGTCGCTGTCGTCCTTATTGGATGAGGTCTCCTTACTGCGCCACTGTAACAGCTGGATGGGTGGCAGAGTGGCACGACAAGCTGCTGTAGAACGCTTTCGATATTTCGTTGCCGAAAATGCTACGATGCTGGCGTTACTCGAGGAACCACTTGGTAACGATCAGGATCCACAACCAACTGTGACGGTATTGATACGAGGTCCTTTTGGTAGACATGCATGGACGATGCAACTTAGACATCTTCCCAGACATAGATCCAGTGTTAGAAGTATCAACACGAATCCTGGACGTCCTTTACCTTTGGCTGAAGCTGCTCCACGTACCGATTATAAACCAAGATTCTTTCCAGATAACGTGGATAAAATTCCACACTGTAAAGTGTAAGTGTTCTTGCCACAAATCATTCTGCTCAATCTCCATTAAGTTACTCACAATAATTTCTTTGTGGCAGAGACGAATCTATACCCACCCTGGAAGCTGTTATGAATGACAATGACGGAGTGAAGAATGAGCATCGGCTTCTCGCACAGCTCCTCGAACGGCAAATAAATTTGGAACAGAAATCCAGCGAGGAAGTCGACAAAAATAGCGAGGAGAAAATTGACGAATGCGTGCCGCCTCAGATTTGTCACGAATTCCAAACGGCTCGATTATTTTTGAGTCACTTTGGTTTTCTTAATTTCGAACCTAAGGAAAGCGGCGAGGAATCAACGAGCGGTGGTCTCACTGCTCTGGATCCGACTATACCAGGATTCTGTGCGGATCTAGAGAGCCTCGATCACACCAGCCCAAGGACATGCGACACTGTTCATATTTTCTACGTTAAAGCTGGTCAGAAAAATGCCGAAGAAATTCTTTCCAATGTGGTCAGTGATCATCTCGAGTTAGCAATATCGGTTGCAATTATTTATATTTTAATTTTTATACGCCAACCAATGTACTTTTTTCTGATAGTTACATGAAAACAGTGTTTCGTCACACTTTCTGGAGTTTTTGAGTTCACTTGGTTGGCCTGTTTCTGTGTCGAGCCACGCTGGCTGGACAGGACACGTCTCAACATCCTGGCGAGTAACAGTCCCAATAAATGTACCGCAACCAGCTCACAGCGATCACGGTGGGGCACTTTACAATGGCGACACGCACGTCCTCTACTGGGCAGATGTCAGTTCAGAAATAGCTTTTGTTGTACCAACGCATTCGATAAACGCATTCAGTGGCGAATCAAGTGACGAACCAAATTACAATGGCGACTCAAGTAACAACAGTCAAGGTACAGTTTCACAAAGTTAATAAGATATCATTTTCATATCCTATATTTAATATCTACATAAGACGATTCTCGCATTTCATCAGGATGGTTCGAGCGAAGCATCAGCGAAAGTGCAGGTAGCCGGGCTTATTCAATTTCTCAAAATACTTCACAAAGTTCAAGGACTATGTCACTTGATCTGGAAAAGCAATCTCTGAGCTTAACAGGATCAGGACCACCTAGTGCTTCCAGTGTGGATCCAATTCGCCCGAAAAGAGCAACGAAGCATTCTCTACCGATCCAAACAGACACCAGGATCCTTGTCGTATGGCTAGAAAGTCTCGAAGATCATTTACAATTTCCAATCGGTAGGTACAATTCTTCAGCTACAGAATTTCTTTCTTCGACAACATCTATAAGGAACATCAACGTTCATGTTGCAGCTGATCTTCTACCTTGCACGCATACCGGACTCGAATACTCTAATGCTATAAGAGCCTCGGATGTACAAATAATATTTTTGCAATCTCTCGCAAGCGGTCTGCTAAGGGTGAGGCTGCAAGGACCAGTTTCCCGGATAAATTTAGCAACTCCATTAGTCGATGGTATGGTGGTATCAAGAAGAGTATTGGGGAATTTGATCAGACAAACAACTTTAAATATGGGCCGCAGGAAAAGATTGGACAATGACAGGTAACTCAAGGAACTTATAGTAATGCTAGTTTCAAAGTGGACGGATATCTGTGAAACAGAAAACTATAAGACTGTTTTTTTTATCTTCGCGTTATCACAGCTATCATCCGCCACACGTTCGACGACGTTTGAAAATTCAAGACATGGTACAAAAATACAAGAGGAACCTCAAACAGCCTGAATTACTGACACTGTTATTCAGTGACCCACAGACCTAAAGATCTTGGATCTTTAATCCTTTAATAATTGTACCATAGTATTACGGTATAGCATCCAACACATAATGATGACTGATACCCTCACGCGCTTCTCCCCAAAGCTATATTGTACTTTCAAATGATATTCGCGAATTCAACCGATTTCGAGTACATTCCGGAAAAATCGTAATTAATTTAGATGTGCATGATGTATCGTGCTTATCAATTTGTCATGAGTTGCATCAATAAATATCATTGTATCAATATGCCATACCACTATTTATCACGATAAAGTCGCGGATTGCGTGTTGTTTCGCAACGAGGATCAAGTGATTGGATGGAAATAAAAAATAATCGTCTGGCGAAATATTGTCTTCGGGAAGATTCATCTAACGGTAAATAAATCGTCCCTCCCGGCAACTCTTAAGTTAAACAGACACAACGCGATGATGTCAGCAAGAGTGATTACAAACAGAGAAAAAAGATTGAATATCGAGGGCATTGGAAGAAACTGGTTCTTGTGTAGAAGACTATAAAGAAGAAGGAATACAAGCCTGAAAATAAGTTTCCCATTACTTTAGGTTAATCCATGACTGCTGTAGATTAAACAATATTTTGTGTTTTTTTTTTAAGAATCAATCATTGTGTCATATCGTTATTCGATCGGTCATTAATTGCCATAGTATCTATAATCGTTCCTTAGATTTTCACCTGTTACGCAATTTAGAGAAAACTGCAATTCTCGTATCTCATGTTGCAATAAATTATATCTAATAGAAATTTTTAGATTTGTCGTTAGATAAAACGTTCTTATCGATCGTAAGAAAGAACTTTTCAAGGAAAATAACTTTGATTTGAAATTATTGAAACCTCAGTGTCTAGCGAATTATTACTGATTTATGGAATAGGATTAAAGTTCGCGAATGTAACTATGGAGAATGAATTGAGGTCGAGGGAGGAATAAAAGTAGATCATTCACACGGAAGAGACCTTCGAGTTTGTGAAAGAGAATTAGATAGAAAGAGATGAGAAGATCGAATGTGTAACGACTCACGCATGCAGTAATTGTTGTAGCCTTACTTCACGAATATAGACAATGGCTCCAGAGTTAATTCTAGCAATACGTCTGTGATTACGCCATTGGAACTCCTATTCTCTGGGACGCGCGACTCGTTTACTTTATATAACATTTCGTTTGACAAATATTGTACAGGTCAAATTGGCAATTGGCTGATTACAAGCAACCTCGACAATCACGTACGCGAAGAAAAAGCTCACAGCGAGAATCTTTACGAGAATTTTCAGAACAGAACATATCACTCGTGATATATTGAGGAAAATCATTGTAACCTGTTTTTTAAAAGAAATTTCAACAAGTTTCATACGTTGACACCAAAGCATGAAGCTAATTCCGTTATCTCGTTTGGTTTTGCTGTTCCTGGAAGATTATTTTGCACCGTCACGCTTAATATTGTCCTTCGTATAGTTGCGTCAGCGACAGCCAGTCACAAATTATTTTGTTTTATGCAAAAGAAAATTACGTCATAAATAATTATAAAAATTGTAGGACACGAAGGGGGTTTGGAACTGTTTTTTTTTTTTTATTTTTAATAAAAATTCGTTATACGTTAATAGGACATAGAAGTTAACAGATTGGATATATTGATTAATAATATTGAATGTTCCTAGTCTTTACATTCTTGAAAAAAGAAAAGTGATGCTTATTGTATGGAGATGCAGGTTGTTTTTTCTGTTAATCATAAATTAATTGTTTCGGCAGATCTAAGAGTTTAGATTTCTGCAATATGCAGGTCAAGCGTAAAGATGTCTTCAGAATTTTATTGGATTGAGCTGAGTTTTGAAAATGTATGCTCTTATTTATCTTATATGCATTTGATAGAAAGGCATGCATTCTGGCTATGAATTTAAGAACGTACCCCTGGTTGCACGTGTTGAACAGTCAAGCATCTGACCAATGAGAGTTCCAGTTTCCCTGCACGTATGAATAGGCCGACGCTGAACTGTAAAGGCGCCGTTATTCGTCGCAGG
>JARPRG010000444.1:13219-44865 GCA_031001745.1 Hartigia nigra | reverse complement strand
GTCGCAGGGAAAAGTCAGTAGTAGGAGGTACGCAGAGTAGCTGAGTAGCGAATAGATCTTGCTGCTTTTGGGACCATTTTGGACATTGGAATATATAGAATCATCTAGAGTAGACAGTGGGAGACAGGAGATACGCTCAGTGATCAGTAGGTTCCGCGTGTGAATTTACTCTTCTCTTTATCTGCCGACTACAAAACTTGCTTATGCAAGTTTCGGCGTGTTTCTATTACTTGCGCGATATGCTCGTTTACGAATCGAAGGAATTCCCTCACGAGTTACACATTTTACGGGAACAAACTGTGATTTTCATATAACTCACACGAAAGGGTTAAAGGGATCGGTACTTGGCAGACTACTTGGTGAATTTTCATAGAGTATTGCCGAAGGAATCCATGTGACAAGATGGAAAACCACACTATGGACCAATTTTGTGGCTCTCAGTTTTGGGTAAGCTGTCCTTTATTTGTATCTTCTAGATATTGTATTTTATACGATACTTTCACGCGTTAATTGTAAGTAGCAGATACTTAAGGAAATGTTTGCCTAATAAGTCCTTCTGTTGCAATCTCAATTTTTTTTTGGTGGGTCGGTACGATTTTTCTGTACCGAACCGATGATGCGAATTCATTCGGTTTCTTTTCCGATACTTCTATTCTTATGATTTTAAGTCATTAATTTTTTATTATTTATTTTGTAACGCTTTGCTCTTTAACCTTTTCTTCGTTTCTCTTTGCCTCGAGCTCTATTAACGCTCTCTCACTCTAATTACATCTCCGTCTTTATTTTTCATTCTGTCGCAATCGTTCTCTCTCTTTGTTTCTCGAAGATTTTTTTTTAATGAGAATTCGATCGAGCATTTAAATCAAAATGATATTCTACCCTCGACACACTGCAGATTAAAAAGTTCAATGCTGATGGCTCCTACGAAGTCGATTGCGAGTCAGTACTGTCGTTCATTAATTTATATATGATGATGATTGATTTCATTTAAATGAACGTCTCGCGCCAATAATTTCAACCGCTTCTAGAGTAGCATACAAATTTACGCATGATTTTGCTGAAATATATATGTATATTTTTATAGAAATTTTTTTTATAGGATTCAAATTTAACATGGTATACAAATGATCCAGATCTGACAGAATGCTTTCAGAAAACAGTTCTTGTCTGGACACCATGTGCGTTTCTATGGGTGTTCTCTGCCCTCGAGACATACTACTTACTAAGCAGCAGAAGGAAAAATATACCATATACTTGGAAATTTATTTCCAAATTTGTACTTACCGTTGGATTAATTTTGCTTTCGATCGTTGATTTAGCAAAAGCAATATATGATACAAAACATATAACCGTTTACCATGTAGATTTCTACACACCCTTTATAAAGATTGTTAGCTTTGTGAGTATACAATTTCTATCACGTCGACTTGAATTCTTCGAAGGATTGCTTTGATGTATAATTCACAATTTATTTCTTAGATTTTGGCAGCTGTCTTATTAGCGTATAACAGGAAGTACGGAATGAGAACATCGGGTTTACTGTTTTTGTTTTGGTTCCTACTTGCATTATTCGGCAGTGTTCAGTACAGAAGTGTCATTAGATCATCTACAGAGGTACTGTTTATCATTGATAATTCTTTTAACATATCATGTTTAATATGAATAATAAACATAATTTTTCTTTTAGACCGAACCAACATATCAATTTGTTTCATATATGATCTATTATCCAGCTGTTGTGCTACTGTTTCTGTTGAATTTCTTAGCTGATGCAGAGCCCAAAAATTCTGAGTACACAGTTGTGAGTAAACTTTTAAGCTGTGTACTTAATAATCTTAATGTTTTACAACAATGATCATTAAGTTATTCCTCTAGGTTGAAAGACCATGTCCAGAACAAAGTTCCTCGTTTCCATCTAGAGTTTTCTTTGCATGGTTCGATCCATTGGCATGGAAGGGTTTCAAGAAACCTTTGGAATCGACAGATTTATGGTCCATGAATCCTGAGGATACAGCTGCAGAGATTGTGCCAAAGTTTGATAAATATTGGAACGAGAATTTACGAAAAAGTCAGAAGTAAGTAGGCTGACTTTTACAAATCTATTTCTATTTGCCGACATATCATTTATTATTGGGCGTTTCTTTCGTAATGAGGGATAATACAATGTTGTGCTAACAAGGCTGTGTCGGACTTACTGTAGGTAAGACTAACGACGACAGCCATACAATTATCATATTTGCATATAAAAATAATAAACCATTGTCCATTTATATGACAATTATTTTTCAGTGCACAAGGTACGAAAGCCTCATTCAGGAAGTCATCGGGACAAGTGGATTTTGATAGTTCACGAAAGAAGAAAGTAGCTTCGGTTCTGTTACCACTGTGCAAGGCATTTGGTCCAACCTTCATCTTTGGCTCCTTACTTAAACTTTCCCAGGATATAATGACTTTTTTAAGTCCTCAAATCCTCAAGTAGGTTCAAATATTTTCTTCGTAACACATAAGAGTTACAAAGAACTATTTATCAATGTCACGTTACTCATTTTTAGATTGTTGATCAACTTTGTTTCCGCAAACGAGCCTATGTGGAAAGGATACCTGTATGCTGTTCTTCTCTTCCTTACGGCTACTATACAAACACTGGTTTTATCGCAGTACTTTAATCGCATGTTCCTCGTCGGCTTACGAATAAGAACGGCTCTGATAGCAGCAATTTATCGAAAGGCTTTAAGAATGTCGAATGCTGCACGAAAAGAATCCACGGTCGGTGAAATAGTTAATCTCATGTCAGTCGATGCGCAGAGATTCATGGATTTGACTGCTTACATAAATATGATTTGGTCGGCGCCATTGCAAATTGCATTGGCCCTCTATTTCCTATGGGATATATTGGGACCATCGGTGCTTGCTGGACTTGCCGTGATGATAATCCTGATTCCAGTAAATGCGCTTATCGCAAGTAAGGCTAAGACCCTGCAGATAAGACAGATGAAGAGCAAAGACGAAAGAGTCAAGTTGATGAACGAAGTGTTGAATGGTATTAAAGTTCTTAAGCTCTATGCGTGGGAACCTTCATTTGAACAGCAAATTCTCAAGATTCGAAATAAAGAATTGCAAGTGTTGAAGGAAGCTGCTTACCTCAATGCTGGTACCAGCTTCATCTGGTCCTGCGCACCGTTCTTAGTGAGTAGCCTGCAATCTGTCCAAGAGTTTTTTGTGGTTTTTTGTTGTTAACATTTTGCAAACAATGCAAACCTTAGCAAATCGCACTGTTTGCGAATTGTCAGAAAAAGGACATTGAACTCCTGTACAGACTATATTATTGCGATATTTAAGAATTTTTTTCACTAATTTATTCTCAAATACCTGGATTTTCTTTCCTTTTATTCAGGTGTCTTTGGTATCGTTTGCTACCTTTGTACTCATAGACGAGAACAATGTTCTGGACAGCACTACTGCATTTGTTTCCCTAAGCTTGTTCAATATTCTGCGCTTCCCACTTTCCATGTTGCCTATGATGATCACAAATATTATACAGGTGCGTAGAAGTTATTTTGAATTATCAACTGTAACACACTGCTTACTGTAGCAATAACGACTCACTAAAATGAATCATTTTTTTCAGGCTGCAGTTTCTGTGAAACGTATAAACAAATTCATGAATACCGAGGAGTTGGATCCCAATAATGTACAACATGATCATTCCGAAAGTGAGTAGCGTCTGAATCATGTAATTTCTAAATGCAACGTCGTATATCGTGCTAACAATAAATTCTCTTATTATACAATTCAGTATATCCAGTGGTAATAGAAAATGGTACTTTTTCCTGGGATTCTGATAACGCCGAGAAGCCAGTCTTGCGAAATATTAATATTCAAGTGAAGCAAGCTCAGTTGGTAGCTTTGGTGGGTTCTGTAGGTTCTGGAAAAAGTTCACTGATATCTGCACTACTTGGTGAAATGGACAAATTATGCGGTAGAGTTAATACAAAGGTGATAAACAATTTTCTGATAGCGTAAATATTTATAGAACAGTATCATCATGCGAGGTGATAAGAGAACTCAGTAGATGTGATATTTTTTTTCTTCTTCAAATAAACAGGGATCTATTGCTTACGTCTCTCAGCAAGCATGGATTCAAAATGCTACTCTGCAAGATAATATTCTATTTGGAAAACCACTTGACAAAACTCTCTACAATCGAGTGATCGAAGCCTGCGCACTTGGGCCTGATCTCAAAATGTTACCAGCTGGTGATCAAACAGAAATTGGCGAGAAGGGAATAAATCTGTCCGGTGGACAAAAGCAAAGAGTTTCCTTGGCCAGAGCAGTATATCATAATGCAGACATGTACTTCCTGGATGATCCTCTGAGCGCGGTGGACTCTCACGTTGGGAAGCACATTTTTGAAAATGTCATTGGGCCTAGCGGTCTTCTTAAGAAAAAAACAAGGATCCTGGTTACCCATGGAATCACATACCTTCCTGAGGTAGACAATATCATTGTTCTGAAAGACGGAGAGATTACGGAAAGTGGCACCTATAAGGAACTCCTAGAGAAGAAAGGAGCCTTTGCAGAGTTTCTCGTGCAACATCTTCAAGAAGGTATTTTTTAATTTAGGAATTCGCTCGCACTCTGTATGGAAACGTACATTGTATATTCATATGTATGCTTATATTTTTCATGGGACTAAGTTGGAAATCGTAAGTCAATGAAAAAGTAATTACATTTTTATCTTACTTCCTGTTGCGTCCTAAAAGCAAGAAATAATGACTGAGCTTGGTATTGAGGTTGGCCGTATTTATTGGCGTGCCCGTTCAGAGTTTACTAGAGCATTTTAGTATAAAAGTCAGATGGCTTTCTGCATTCTTGTAATTTAAATAAGAGAAAAATCTTCTCGTAAAATATTATTAAAGCTGTAACGAAAGCGTTTATAACCATTACTCTTATTGATTATGTGAAATCTATCACTTGCCTGTATCTTTTGTTTACTCAGCATGGTCTTACATGTTTAGTAGTATTCTATCAATGCCACTGATAAAAAAACATCTGTCAAATTGTACTATATTGTGCGACATGTGTACAAATTTGTGATAGTGGCTGTCGACGACGCTTCGGAAACTGAATTAGATGAGATCAAACAGCAGTTGGAGTCTACGATAGGTGCTGATGAATTGCAGCAAAAACTGTCGCGCGCCAGATCGAGAATATCCGAAAGTCACAGTGAATCTGGTTCGATAAACGAAAAGAGATCACTGAACGGTTCACTACGCAGGTATAAATATTGCCTAGTCATACAATAATTATTCTTGCGACAAACTAATTGATATATCTCGGTATGTCTCTATTGATCAGAAAATACTCTGCGGACAGTCAAAATTCTGGAAGTCTCACACGTGTTAACAGTATTCGAGAGAAAGAGCCTTTGCATTCGAAGGTGGGAGAAAAGCTGATAGAAGTTGAGAAAACAGAAACCGGAAGTGTAAGTTTCTCTAAAACAAGACACGGGATAACGGCTATGTTAATTATGGTCCTTAGCACTGTTTCTGGTGTTTCTCATTCTCAATGATGATAATGGATATCTGCTTTGACTGATGTATTATTTATGCTCTAGGTAAAGTGGCAAGTGTACAAGCATTACTTGAAGTCAATCGGATGGTTCCTATCGATCTCAACGATCGTGATGAATGCAATATTTCAAGCATTCAGCATTGGTTCAAATGTATGGCTAAGCGTATGGTCCAATGACAATACAACAGTGATCAACGGGACGGTAAACGAAGCTAAACGGGACATGTACCTAGGTGTCTATGGGGCACTAGGCTTTGGGCAAGGTATGTCTCTTCAATTAAGAACTCGCTGCTCGATGCTCTGTTTATGACCTTGAGGCTTAGGTAGATTCACCCAGAACGTTCACTTGTGCTAAACGCTATAGGAATCGTCAGTGTCGATTAAATCGTTTTCAGGCTCAAGTTAAACGTTTCATCAGAACCACCGTGGTATTTGTATCGTTATCATTAGAATCATCGCCAGCAGGATTATCATCAGAATTACAGTCACAATCACAATCATAGTCACAATCGCTATCACTATGTCTATCAAATATTACGTGTAACTGTGTAGTCGCAATCAAAGGCATCGCTTTGATTTCTTAATCACGAAACAATCATCGGTTCGAAATACTTTTTCATCGCATCGTCATTTCTATTTTAATCATGTGGTACATCGTCACACGTGCTCTCGTCATTGTCCAGAACGGATACGTATATCCAACAGATCCGAGGGAAAAGGACGAAACATGAAATTGGCAGCTTCGCTACGCTAGTAATGATTCAAAGTTAATGACGTTTTTTTTTTTCTTTTTCCTCGATCAATAATACTGAGAGCTCGAACGAGTGTGGTTTGCTGTGTCTTCTAACACTCATATGTATATTACAACCGGCACAGCCGAATTATATTAAATATCTTCCCACAGTAGTCGTAAACACGAAACACGCAACACGCAACTGTAGACTCTTTTTGCACTATTTTTTTGATGCAATGGGCCTCTTTGATTATTTTCTTTTTATTTTACTGTTGCTGCTGCATTCCGTTCGCATGCATATTTTTTCTTCACGTTTCAAGAGTTAATTTCACTAGTGAATTTAAGTTACTAATTCAATCCAATCGCAGTGCTCACGTAGTCGAACGCGAAACATGTAATAAGAAGCTTTCATTTAATAATGATCTTGCAAGTGCAAGTATTATGGAAGAAATTTCATGCTCGCTCCACAATTAATCGTGTCGTGTTAAAGTGCTTTTATAGTAGAGCTTGAACCATATAATGTCCATAGTGCACATCAGTAAGAAGATTATACAAAGTCCACATAATTTATAGAATCATTGATATCGTCATTGCTTATTTTTTGTTGTTGTAATATCGCTCGCTCTTATTAAAAAAAAATCTTTTATAAGGCTCGATGACACTCGTAACGACACAGCAGTGGGTCTTATCACCCGTTTTTTTTTTTTTTTTTTTTTTTTCCTTTATCGTTTAATGAAAATATAACGAAATACATAATTATGCTGTTCTACACGAATGTCCTCGTGCGATAAACATCCCTTCATTCTAATTAGTTAGTCAGCTACTCCATCGAGCGAATTACATGCCATTTTACATTATTTCATGTAGACCCTTTATTTATAATAATATCTAGAATAAGAGTTATATCTTGTATAAACAAATTTCAGCGAGTTTTGTGATGATTGCACAGCTATTGATGGTTGTCGGCTGTCTCCAAAGCAGCAAACTTCTGCACTCAAAGTTACTATTTGGCATACTACGATCGCCAATCGGATTCTTTGATATCACGCCATCGGGCAGAATATTAAATCGTTTTGGAAAGGACATTGACGTTATAGACAACGTGTTGCCACCCACCATTAGAGCTTGGTTATTTTGCCTTGCATCGGTACGTGAGATATTCCCACGATCTCACGAAATAACGAAGTATTGTTGTTGCGTCTTCCTTTGCTGCTATTAAAGAAAAAAAAAATTATTGTTTGAACAAACAAAGGGAAAAAAAGAGCATTAAACGGAAATGATGCAACAAAGGGGTACAATTGTGTCTAATTGATAGGCTAAGAATGCACCACCACTTTAGATAATAATTGTGTAGCGTTTTAACGTGTGCTCGCACTCACAAAAGTTTTCTCAGCCAATTTTACTATAGAGATATCTTCTAGAGCACGTTTTTTCTTTTTTTTTTTCTTGGCAATTGCATCGCTGAACCTGGTGCCTCATGACTCATCGCTAACACCTCTTACCGCTTTTAACAATTTTAACAAGATTTATCTAGAGCTGACTCTTTTACCCTTCACTTCTCTTCTATCTCTCATACTATGCATCATCACGATTCTCACTGTCTCCCTTCTTATCTCGAGATTAGTTTTCTCGAAGGTTTTTTTTTTTTTTTTGGCGGGCATTTCAATTCCAGAATTATACGAGCAAGGAACTTCGTAATAGGGAAGCCAAAAAGCTTTGATGTTTTCTTCAATGTATCTTTATATTTTTAGTAACGACAATGATCATTCTATCATTTACCATCGCCTTGGGAACGATATTTGCCGCCAAGCGACTCTTCGTAGTCTCCTTAGAGCGCGTCCTGAGGAATCCATTGTCCTTTTTCGATCAGACGCCTACTGGCCGTATTCTCAATCGTCTCGGCAAGGATGTTGACGTCATTGACAACAATTTGCCACAGTATCTTCGCGCATGGATATCATCCTTCTTCGGGGTACGAAAAGACAGAACATTGCCGTGCAGTCTCTTTGTCTTTGTCTGTCTCACGTGACGGCTTCCATTCTGGAATATTTCTTCCTACAAGATCATTCATATTTTACGTATGTCCCATGTTCTCGATCCTGAATGTCGGTCCTTCATTTGGGTCTGTTATTGCGTATCCGGCAGTTTATCGCAAAAAGGGTGGCGTTGTGTCGCGAATCTGCATTCATCCTTGTTCGGTATAAATAGGCTTTGTAAACACGTAATAAATAGGACTGTGAATCAGATTGTGAAGCAAACGCGTGATCGTTACATCATTCACTGACAAACGAAGGTCAGCCTCTTGTTGTCACTTGGTTTCGGTTTGTTAACTGCATTAAATATTTCTTTCCGTCCTCTAGCTGCGTTGGATATGTCGACACATGGTACACGTTTAACTGTACTGTGACATACACATAATACTTTCCTAAATATATATAAGAAAGACATTAAAATGTTAAGACAGATTTTAAAAAAACCGAGCAATTTTTTCGCTTACAACGGAGGACAAAGTAAATGTCTATCGAATCAGAGTGTAAACTGTTGCTTGGATTTTGAAATGTTAGTATTGTGTTACAGTCTTAAGCGTGTTTTTCGCCTCGCTGTCCTTGCACTTGGGTACTCTACAATCATCTGCTGGGATGCTGCGTCATATGTTGTCCAATATATTGCGTAGCCCTATGTCCTTCTTCGACACGGTGCCTACTGGGCGTGTTCTGAGCCGTTTCAGTGCTGACGTAGATACGATGGACAACAAAATACCAATGGCTCTTACACAGTGCCTGATCTCTTTGTTTAGGGTAAGCTTTTAATCGGGTGTGCGCTGATCATTGGTTTGCCTCGAGCCTTCGTTATTGGTTGTGGTATTCGTAATCGACGTCGATCCTTCTACTTTTCAATTTCTTCTGTGCTTCGCTATTGACAAAGCCGCGATTAATATATCATCATGCTAAATGCTGCCAAGTCAAATGTATTAAGATAGTACGATAATGTTAAAAGAGGAGGGAACAGTGGCGCCAGTGACCAGCCGCGCTAGTTATTGCTCCTTTTACATTACTTCATGTCTAATCGATCTTGACCGTGCTTAATTGTCATGGGTAAACGACACAATTATACAAATAGCGTTTACGTACGATAGTAGCAATTGCTTGCGCTTGGGAATGTTTATCGTCTGCCTGTATATCTTCTCTTTAATACTATCCTTATCATCCATCTCTCGCTCTTCTTCATCGAGATCCATGCCAAGAGGACGCCTGCCGTCGGGACCGCCGTCCTCTTCGGAGTCCTTCATTATTTCCAGATTGTCCTTTTTCTCTATTCTTCCTTACTAACAAAATCAAAACAAAAAGTCAGAATCCATCTGCCACAGCAAACGACCCTCGTAAATGCCACAAGTTTACAGCATCGCGTACCCCTGGGTACCATCAGGATCTTCAAATCTCCATCTTTACTCGTGGAGTCTCATGATTTTTTAAAATATCGTTCATCGTACTAGAGCTCATCTGTATATTGTTCGCCGAGAACTACGGAAGGAATGAGAGGATGAATGCGAGAAACTGATTGACTGTGGACGAAAAAAAAAAAAAGAAAAAAGAATTGTGTAACGGCAGAGGCTACCATGAGCCACGATTATCTACGTCTGTCTTATCAGCCGGGATTCCAGCATGCCAAAATACTATAATAATTTTGCCTTTAAGGACTAGAGAGCATCGCGTCACTTGGAACTGTCAATTAATCGGCTCTTTCGATACGGTTAGATTGAACGTTTCTCCATCACCGTGTCTGCTGTTATAGCCTTGGCGAGTTTTATCTGCGATTTGGCTCCGCAGCTGGGCTGCTGGCTTGCTGCACGCCTGATGCACCTAGTGATGCTACGTGGCGTGATGCGCGCTCCGTTGACCTTCTTTGATACGACTCCTACCGGTCGTATTATCTCCAGGTTTGCTAAAGACGTCGACGTGCTGGACACATCGCTTCCCCAGCAAATTTCTGATAGCATCTATTGCATGTTTGAGGTAATTTTATCGAAACACGCGACAATTACACACTCCCCCACAATTACTACACACGATACGTGACATGACACTGTGGGTGACGGAACGAGTGAGTGACGCTATGACTGGGCTCGTGTTTGCCTGTCACTTCAAATGAGAGAATGGGGAGAAAAAAAAACTGGCCAGAATCAGAGAATGAACGAATGAAAGTGTATCTCAGGTGAAAAGGAAAAAACAAGATTACACGGATGTAACGTATCTTTTTTTCTTTCTCATTTTTTTTTTCTTTCTCTTTTCCTTATCCCCAAAATGCTCCTTGGTAGGGCAAAATTATTTCAGCAGATGCGCTTTTTATGATGGATTCGCGTAAGACACCTCCGTGATCCAATTTTCCTCTGTCTCTCGTAGCTCTCAACTTGTTTGTGCGCTCATCGACGAAAGTACGTATCTTGATAAGGGCCAGGCATTGTATGCAAAAGAACGGTTAGACTTATTTGTTACAGTGTCGATAAAGCAGTTCCAAAGTATTACAAAACGAGAGACCGATTGGGACGGTTACGTGTTCTTCCTGATTCCTTTTCTATTTTTTTCGTTACAAGGATATCCTGCAACCTTAAATTGACACCTGACTCCTCGATCTTTGTTGACGGTAAATTTAAAACAGTCTCCAATCGGTGACTCGTCGACTTTGCTGCGACTTTAATCGAGCTTTAAAATAAGCCAAGAGAGAAGTACGCATCGCACGTAAGACTTAAGTATTTGTATAATTGTGTCTGTTATTCTTGAGTAGCTGTATCGATGGTATAAAACTATTAACATTGTCAAGAGATTCTGGGTGATCTACCAGAGGAACGTGCATCGGTCTCGTCTTACACGTTCGCAGCCATATTCGCTATCAGATAATAACGTCTTTAATCTTCAATGAAGTTATCCACGTGGAATTCCAGTTATACATATATTTACAATGGGGCGTATTATGCTTTGTTTTTATCGAGTCTTACGGTTGTCTCGTCACACCCATCATTCAGAGGAAGAGCTTTTGCATGAACGCCCGCCATTTTGTGATTAACAATGCTCCTACGTTGCTTGCATCATTTGATATATTTTTGCGATCAAACATTAACGGTCTCGTGTTTCACGTGTTGTGCTGTGAAAAAGGGAATGAAGAAGAGTAGAGATTCATTTAACCAGGCTGAGTGTGTTTACTAATTGGATTGTCTTATCTGGGCTTAATTAACAAAAGGAGCGTTAACTGTTTAATCGTAGTATATTAACAATTGGGTAATCGTAGTATATGTAGCTTGATGGCACAACTGATCGCGGAGCTTCCTTTAATTGTTTATTGATGTTTCAGGTGATTGCGACACTTGTGGTCATCAGCTTCAGTACTCCTATTTTTGTTTCGATAATAGTACCCATAGGAATCATTTATTATTTTATACAACGCTTTTACGTTGCCACCTCAAGACAACTGAAGCGGCTGGAATCCGTTTCGAGGTCACCAATATATTCTCACTTTGGTGAATCCGTAACTGGTACGTCATGGCTCTTAGTCATTTCTTCTCTGTATCGTTCTCTTGACTCTTTAATCTATATAAACTTCTCTCTTCTCTGGCCCGTTAAAGTTGTTTTACTTTGAATGTGTTCAATCTAGGTGCACCGACTATTCGGGCTTATAACGTGCAAGAAAGATTCATACAGGAATCAGAGAGCAGAGTGGACTTCAATCAAGTGTGCTACTACCCCAGCATCATTGCCAATCGGTGAGAGAGCACGTGCTCTCGTGGTCTTTATTAACGTATCTAACGCGGAGAAAGAGAAAATGCAAAGTCATGTTTAATTTTACAGATGGTTAGCTATCAGATTGGAAATGGTTGGTAATCTGATAATCTTCTTTGCTGCATTATTCTCGGTCCTGGGTAGGGACAGCATGAGCGCTGGACTAGTTGGTTTGTCCGTGAGCTATGCTCTTCAGGTTGGTATCACTTTTGGGAAAAATACTTTCGCTTGAGTAAGTGGGGTGTCGGTGAAGCTATACAGTGGGTAAGCCTGGCTCCTTTCTGATTTAGATAACGCAAACTCTTAATTGGTTGGTGCGCATGACATCGGATGTCGAGACTAATATAGTAGCTGTCGAGAGGATAAAGGAATACGGCGAGACTACCCAGGAAGCGCCCTGGGACATTCCTGAGACCGTGCCGCCTAAGGAATGGCCGCAAAACGGTTGCGTCGAATTTCAAGAGTTAAAAGTCCGTTACAGGGAAGGTCTTGATCTTGTCCTGAACGGTCTTACGTTTGTTGTCAATGGCGGAGAGAAAGTTGGCATCGTTGGCAGAACCGGTGCCGGCAAGTCTTCCCTCACGTTGTCTCTATTTAGGATAATAGAACCTGCAGAGGGCAAGATTTTCATCGATGACATTGACATCGCGACGTTGGGTCTTCATGCGCTGAGAATGAGACTCACTATAATTCCACAGGATCCTGTACTCTTTTCTGGGAGTCTTCGAATTAATTTGGATCCCTTTGGTTATCATACCGATGAGGAAATATGGCGAGCTCTCGAGCACGCTCATCTTAAGACCTTTGTCAAGGGTAGGATCTTCAGAAATGAATTGCCTTAGTGATTTTTTACGATTCTATTATTTAATTTGACCTATTGTATCCAGCACTGCCCACTGGTCTTCTACACGAGGTTTCCGAAGGGGGTGACAACTTGAGTGTCGGTCAGAGACAACTGATCTGTCTGGCAAGAGCTTTGCTCAGGAAAACACGTATACTAATTCTGGACGAAGCTACGGCTGCCGTCGACTTGGAAACGGATGATCTGATTCAGCGAACAATTCGACAAGAGTTTCATGACTGTACTGTCCTCACGATTGCTCATAGACTCAATACAATTCTCGATTCAGACAGGTAAGAAAACGTGTCAGGAATGCCTTTGCTGATCAGCTGGATTCCTTTGTCAGTTTACGTGCAACTAGAATTTTACATTGTTTCAGGGTAATTGTTCTTGATAAGGGCCGTATCATTGAATACGATGCACCCGACGTACTACTGCAAAAGAAAACCAGCGAATTCTACAGTATGGCGAAAGACTCTGGTATCGTGGCGTAAAGCGTCGCGTAACTTCGCAAAATACGTGTCTTACAATTAGTGTACTGGCCGTAGGAAGCCCCTCAATCAATCCTTGCCCATAAGCGACTATGCGCACTCTCACAATTTTTAAGGAAGAAGAATATTGTCGAGAGACAAAACGCGTAACACACGAGACGTCTTATTGAGCGTCTCAATGGATATAAACTTGTATAGTAGACGAGTACTTACTACTTACAGCTTAAATCTTTAAATGTATTTTTTTTTTCGTTTCGGATAACCTTTGTAGCGTAGTCATTACTCTCTTAGAGCGAGAGCAGCGTGTCAATTACGCAGATATTGTTGCACAGACTTTCATTTAGAAATTTGGTTACTTAAATTACTGCCATTTTAGCAGCTTACTCTAAATTACATTATCACGATATACTTATTTTTTTTATGTAATTCAAAGTCACAAATTCTCCTGCAATTTGTGCTGGCAATAGTTTAAATTAAATAAAGCGTCCGTTTGAAAGCTGCTGAAACTTGCTTCGTACGCATCCTATTGGATGAATATTGAATGCCAGAAAGTATATGGGATATAGAAGAGGTTAGTTCCGGAAGAGAAATTAACACTAGATAAAAGCCAAAAGCCGATGATAAAATTTAACATGAAAACTTTTTTCCTTCAATTACTTTGAAACGCAGCTTTCAGCCGTCCGTGCTTAACCGTTTCGCTACAGATACCATTACTTAATAGTGATAATTTTTCTTTTCCCCAATACAATTCAAACACGCGTACAACAATGCTAGTATTAATTTATTTTATTCCGTATCCAATTGCCAAGCGTTATCCTGATAGCAACGTTGAGATACTTAAGTTAATGTTAACGTAGGACACTTTACACTTAACTGTTTTCCCTTTTGAATTTACCGACGTACAAGTAGCTAACAAAAACAATTGTAATGTCAATCGTACATTAAGAATATTCAGAGACCCATTGGCAGGATCCTACACCCTTGAACGACTCACACCTCCATCTAGATCCTCCTTGAAAATACTTTCTCAGGTCGCATACGATATTTATGAATTACCTACTAAATACACGATACAAGCAATGTAAGTGACGCGCGTTTATACGCCGTTACCTTAATTAAGAGGGGCAAAAAAAAAACCTCCATAAAACACGTAGCGATACTTTATTTTGAGTAATAAAATGAAATAGATAAATAAAAGAAGAACACTTGCCGACGAAATCAATTCGTCTACAAGTCGCAAGGGTTACGGGTATGTGATACACGCTGGTCGCTGAGCGATGAAGGAAAAAGTGCCTTCTCGCGTATTTATGTACGACGAATTCTATCTTGTATAATATGTTCGATAGTTCAAAGAGTAGCTGCGCAGCACTTACCTTTATGTCGCGCGATAATCCTTATCATTCTCATGGCGTTGATTACATGCTGAAAACACTTGTTCAACTTTCTTATCAAGTTGTCGATCCTGGAATCGTTAATGAAAAATTATAAATTATCTATGATAATGATATATTACGTTCTTTTCACTTGCAATACATTCCTACTGTATCGAACGTGCAATCAATTTCACTCGTGGCGTAGCTGTTCAGCGTCCCGACGCTCTTCCAAGATTTGCCTTGAGATTTTGAATTCTTTATCTCTGTTTATACGTTGTAACTAATTAATGCCACTTCAATTGATATTTCAGGTATCGTTACGTCTCTTTAATTTTATCTTCTCTATACGGATTGATTTTAGGTTCATCGTACAAAAAAAAATAGTAAGATGGACATTTTATTTTTTTTCGTGACAGTTAAAGATTGGTTTGTGTGGTTTTTTTTTTTGGAGGGGGATACATTTAAATTTGTGAAATTCCACTTAATTCGCGTTATAGCACAGTGACACACACAATGAAAAGTACTTTATACGTTCTATGTATTTATATTAATACTGTTCAGTATACGTGTGTTGATCAAAATTAAGATAAGACAAATAGATCACAGAATAGTGTGACTGTTATTTACAGATAAGATAATATAATTCAACTTTCTTCTTTGTACTCAATGGTGTCAGTCATTTCGGTTTAGATGGGACGATACCTCTGCCTTCCATTTCTTCCCGTAATTTGAATTTCTGTATTTTGCCGCTCGTCGTCTTGGGAAATTCATCCATGAAGACGATGTACCTTGGAATCTTAAAATGAGCTACTCTTCCCTTGAAGTAGGCCTTTACGTCATCTGCAGTGATTTTAACGCCATTCCGGATGCTGATGCACGCACAGATCTCTTCTCCATAGACATCGTCGTGAACCCCAAACACATGCGCTTCGAGGATTTCCGGATGTGATTCAAGGAAATCCTCAACTTCCTGTCAAGAATACACGTTATCACACAATATCTATATATCACTCCGGATAAGTAACTTTACTGTAAAAGCTTACCTTTGGAAATATATTCTCCCCGCCACGTATAAGCATGTCTTTCAATCTACCGACTATCTTGCCGTACCCATTTTTCTCTAATATAAACTGATCGCCTGTCTTCAGCCATCCATCTTCCGTTAAAATTTTTCTTGTGCTCTCCTCGTCGTTCCAATAGCCAATCATTGTGTTATAGCCACGAACCCAGAGTTCGCCTCTTTTTCCAAAAGCTACCGGAAAGCCGTTATCGTCAACGACCTGTAGCGTTAATAAGGTCATAAATACCAATTGATAAGAAATACATAATTGGAATAATCAACATTTTTATACTCTGACCTGAGCCTCAACGTCATCGGAAACATGTCCTACGGTGTTTACCGTTAATTCCTTCGATTCTCCAGGCATTGATTGAAAAATTACTGCTGTGCTTTCAGTGAGACCATATATCGACTGTAAATAAAAGAAACATAGATAAAACATTACTGAAATTTATTGACAAAAATTAGAAAACAAAGGGCACCATGATTTACGAATCAGCTTTGGAACGTTAATACCAATGGAAATGTATGCAGGCCTTGAAAGTTGAAATGCCCTTACTTTACTTCACCTTAACAAACTCTTCTAAACTCTGTTATCGCTACTCTAATGATAATTATCTTAACCGTTTGAGTCCCAAGCAGCGCGATCGCGCTGTTCTGATTTTATGTCGAGAAAACCCAGCACATCTCGTACATATACAGGGAAAGCGCGATTGCGCTGTTTGGGATTCTTCGACATTGTTTTTTCTATGCCACCTCGGACTCAAACGGTTAAGGATAGAGAAAAATTAATTGATTCTTTTATGATACACAACAGTGCTCTGTGTCGGTCACAAGATCCGTACATAGATAAGAAACGAATGAGCCACGTACATCGACCTCTCGCGATGCCTTCTGAAAGAAATCCAATCCTACAATGATAAACAGTACATCTCTCATGGATCATTACCTTAATATTGTCCAAACGCAAATGTTCCTGTATCCTCTTGAAAAGTTCTGGCGATGCTGTTGAACCACCGGTAACTCCAGAGAATAGAGTCTCTACGTGTGCACTTAGTCGATGTTTCGCGTCTATCATATTAATCTGCCAGCATAAGTGAAAGATATAGGTCTTGATGATACAAGAAACGATGAACGTAGAAGATAAAATTAGGATATTCTATCCTGGTACTTATAATTCGACAAAAGTCTTACCCACATTGTCGGCGTTCCAAATGCTACCGTGCATTTTTCCCGTACTATGGTTTCTATGGAACGTACTGGATTAAAAGATGGCGATTCTATAACTATAGTGCTTCCTGCGTGAAGACTTGCTAGTTGTGCCTGTACTATACCGAATACATGAAAGAACGGTACGTTCAGGCATATTTTCTGATGTCCAGCAACAAGCTCGGCTCTCTCCGCCGTCTATGCAACAAAGAGTGATCGTTCTCAAATTATTACGTTACCCAGTAGATAATAATAAAGTAGGTTAATGTTCAATTATATTTTGCAACGAAAAATCCATCATGTGCAACTTCAATTATTCTTGCACGAATATGCCGCACCCTTAAAGGGATAACGCGATCTGGACATTCGTAATGGCGAAGCCATTCTTATATACGAGGGTTCCGTTTTGATTGACGTATACTTTTATATTCACCTAACCCGAACTTTTATATTCACCTAACGTTAAACGTGACACTTTCATTGGTAGAATCGTTAATCTCTTACCTGTCGTGAATTGTTCACAAAAGATTTGTGCTTAAGCAAAACTGCTTTTGGTTTTCCGGTTGTACCTGAAGTAAATTGAATATTACATCCGAAGTTGGGCGATATGTCACTTTGTTCTTGGGCAATGGCCTCCACTTCAATATTACTAGCGAGAGCTTCGATATCCGAAAATCTTCGAGTTCCTCTGTCAAAAAATATCATTAAGCTTTATCGATTCGTCTTTCAAACTTACAATAAGATTCGCTTTAGTGCAAACCGTATAAAGCTATTAGCATAATTGACTATTAGAGTTATATTAAACGTATATATTGATTAATTAGTAAGAATAACAACCCTTCTGAAAACTGTCCTTGTAATTCTTAGTGAAAAGGTATTATATATCCAAGATGGCCTTGCCCTATTTTTTCTTTGTCAAAACGCTTATGGGACAATAACAACGGTGAATAACAATCTGTGAAAATCCTCGAATTGGAGCGAAGGTCGCCCCGTCATTAATGTTTACAAAAGAAATTCGAGCGGATATTACATGATGGTTACTGCGAAAACTCTGATTCGCCATGTCTTTATCTAAAGGAGGATCAAACTGTATTACGTGGCATGACAAGGCCACGAAGGAGTCCGATAAAGAGAAGTTAAATAAAGAAACGAGCTTTGGATTGCAAATAGGGATTCCTCAATGACTGTACGAATCTTGACTTGATTCAGACGCTACTCGGTCGATTTATGATGTAATTTTGAAGGTAAATAAAATATTTGAGATTATTAAAAACAAAAAGAGATCGAACTATTGTCATCCGAGAAAAAGGTATCTGTCCGATAATGATACATTGAAGGAATCCTTGTGGCTCGTGTGCTTAACCTATATTTGAGAGTAGAATGTGATTGCGTCAATTTACAGGTGATCGCGCACGCGATATTCATGAAAGAGCGACCATAGTCGAAGGACTACAAGTCGCGCTGCTTTATTTAATTAACGTCTTGTGTGATATCACGCGTAATTCTCGGTCAATAGTGGTTACCAGTTCTTTAAAATTGATTGCCGCACTTGTAACAGGGTCTGTGGTGGATTTCACAAATAATTTAATCAAGTTTGATGAATTTTAAAGTTTGAGGAATTTAATGGAATTTACGTAGGATTACCTACCTGATATGATCCTGGGAGTAGACGATTATATGATCCAAAGTAAGACATCGTTCTTTGATCTCGAGTAACATTTTTACGTAATTTTGTCCCTTGAAAGACTCTGGACAGATTATGGCTTTGATACCAATTTTTTCAATGCAATACTCGATTTCATCTTTCTGGTAAGCAGGATTTATTCCTGTCATAATTAATCCTGCGCGCGTTAGAGATATGAAACTCAAGTACCACTGGTAGTCGTTAGGTGCCCAAATACCGACCCGGTCGCCTTTTTTTAATCCTAACTTTTTCCATCCAGCCGCCAGTCTGTCTGCTCGACGCAAAATTTCGGAAAAAGTAAATCTCACGTTTTGATGCACAGAAACAATGCATTCTCTTTCAGGCCATCTCTCTGCACACTGCTGAAATAATTGACCAACCGTCATATCCAGTAATGGCTGCTTTCCAGGATGCAAATAATACGATAAATCTTTCTGAATGCTGACACCAGTAGATTTCCATAATTTTTCTGTACGTAAAGGAAACTGTGATTGTAACAATTTTCGAAAAGATGCGGAGAAAATCGTCAACTTAGAATGCATTGTAAAGTTTTTACGTAACATGATCGAGATGTCAGTTAGACATGCACGGTACAAGAGCTTAGAGACTACTAATGTAAACTTCGAAGAAACTTGTTTTAATAAAAATGAGGAAAGCAGTATATATTATTACAGCAAGAAGATAAAAGCTGTAACGTCAAGACCTTGGTTATCAAATTACTAGCACTCACAGTGAATTGATAAAGACCTAATCAAGTTATGTTATTGATGTATGTACATACATAGAATAAAAAATCGTCAATGACACAAGAAGATATCGTTTGGCTATAAGAGGAAGGCGGCTACAGAAAGCAGAAGTAGAAATAAATCAAGCAGTGCAGAGACCTTTGATTTACGGTAGCTGGTAAATAATCGGAGAACGGACAGCAGTCGGACAGGCTGCACGTACTGCAATGCGGTGCAATGACTGAAGATCTGACTTACATGCGATACTTGCTAATTGTCATTCAGCACGTAGACGAGAGTGTTACTATTGACATACATAAATTGCGTAACCTCAGTATTATTCTGTTCAGTAAAATTACGATATCTGATAAGTAAAATTTGATTGATCGTTCAATGATTTTTTGCACGATATGCAAATACCTCCGATACGAATAAATAAAAAGTATTAAGAAAGCCAGATAAGCAGTAATCTTGCATGCGATAGTCAATATTTAAAATATCTATTGGCAAATCTAATGATAATGAGGAAAAAAAAATAGCTAATGCTCTTTCTACGTGCAAGCTAAAAGTGCGTATGAACTTGACTCGCAATGATGTAGCTAAAATAGAAAAGGGAATAGGAAAGGATCGCAACCTGGGAAATAGTTGAGATCCTAAGAAGGAAAGGAGTAACGAAGAAATGAGCTACTTGGAATATCGTGAGAGGTGGCTGCCGCCCTGCGCCGGAAGTCGCGTGTCGACGGCAACCTATACTCCCACCCTGATTTCAGCCGTTCTTACGTTTTAGCAGCCGACCAACCTGCAACCTACACAATTCATGGGCTGACTTGTATGGAAGGTGAATCACGTCCGTACAAGGTTCGCTTCTCCGTGGTGGTTTCCCCGTACCCTTAACGAACCCCCGGAGCTGAGCGCCGATTGGTCGATCCCCCTTTGCCAGGAGGCCAAAAGCCACCCTCTTCTGGTGCAACCGTCTTTAGACGTTTAGACTCGTGAGGATACTCGTACGACCAGCACACGGACTCATTTTACCTTCAGAGTGATTTTTATACTTTAAATATTCTATCAGAACAAATATTATTGATGTTGTTTTTTTTAATCTTAAAACGTTGATAAGGCGCTAGTTTTAAAATGATACGATTTCTTAAGGATCCTTTGTGCTTGCGATACGAATCAGTGGGCATTTACGTGAAAGTTCGGGTGAGATACTGAATTGCGTGGGTGGTAGCATAATCGGGAATGATATCGTGGCTGTGCGATTCCTTGGAATTTCATGGATGCTCGAGAGTCAAAAAAAAAGGATTAAGACCTAGTGAGAATTAAGTGTTTTTTTTTATAAAGATTTTCCCCATGGAAAGTGTGACTGTTGAATCAGTGAACGTTACAGAGTGAACCGCGATAAATTGTATGAGAGGAACATGATGATTCTGTATTGGAAGGCATGTCCACGTAAAGTCCTGCGTGAAGTAACATGAGCAGTAACAATAAAAAGCCTTCGGGCAGTAAAGACGACAAGAAGAATTCTTCGAGTAAAGAGGAAAGTCCTGCTGGGGGTAAGGATGACGGTGGCTCGGGATCTACTGGAAGCAATGGAGGAGGAAGTGGAGAACCGTCGCAGCCAGGAAGTAAGCCTGGTTCAGCAGGTGCGACGGCGAGGGAAGCTGCCCAAAGATTGTTGGGCCTTGCTGCCCGAGGAGAATGGGCCCCGGTGGATCAACTGCTTAAATCTTTGGAAAAGGCGGCGCAAAGCGCTGGGGAGGATGGAAATCCGGCGCCATTAGCAGGAGTGATGGACCCGGTAATTATTACACTGCTAATTGTCCAAGAACAATCAATGAAATGATACAGAGCTGAATCCCATCATTGATGATTTTCATAGACGACTGGAATGACACCTCTGATGTACGCAGTCAAAGATAACAGAACAGGATTCCTGGACCGGATGATAGACCTAGGTGCAGACGTCAGTGCACGGAACAACGTGAGTATCCTTATCAAAGAAGACTCCAAGTATAATAATTTTTGCCAGTCATAGATCATTTAAGCTACAAAAGCCCCAAGCGTGGAACGTGTACTGTTTTAATGATCAGGTCTATAATCAGTGCTAAAGCCCGGTCGAGGAGGGAGGATTGCGTGAAGGAGGGCCAAGGCCAAGGGAGTGTGTAAACTGATTATGAGAAAGTAAGAAAATAAGTAAGTAGGTCGGTCAGTCAGTAGGACGAAAAAGTGGCGCGATCTAAGGACATGATAGGACCTAGACGTGTCTAGCAATAGGGGCTGCGACCTCTACTGAAAAATGTGAAACGCAATCAGGACCCTTTGGCACGTATAAAATTAAATAACGACTACGATTCTTATCAATAGGGTCAAAAGTATAATACGAAGAGGAATTTTTGTAGAACGTATACAGGATCCCCAGTGCTATCGACCGCACTTCACCGCTCCCTCAGCTACCTGATATAATTTTCAAATTGCACGCTAATAAACCCTGATTGGAATGATGCGCGTTCATCGTTCATCGTTCAACCTTCAGGACTCACCCTCGTTAATACTCAAGATGGGAGCGGCGAAATACAATTTATAACCTTATTACCTTATTGCTCGTATCAAGAAAGCCTCTTTATAACGTTTCAAAAGCTTTAATCACGCGTCCTGTCATAGATCCTTCTGTTTATTCAGTCTTTTCGAATGAAATCGTTATATCCCTACTTCTCTATAATATTTTCCTTTCAGGATAATTACAATGCACTTCATATATCTGCAATGTACTCCAGAGAGGACGTCGTCAAGTTGCTCCTGGCTAAAAAGGGTGTCGATCCTTATGCTACCGGAGGGGTAAGATTTAGTGAATTTTCCAAATTTCTCAATGGACAATTTAATTGAAAAATATAAATTATCAATCGTTTCCATAATGTTATTTTTATTAAACGATGCTGTACAGTCAAGACAACAAACTGCCGTCCATCTTGTTGCGTCCAGACAAACTGGAACAGCCACTTCGATTTTACGTGCTCTACTGGCAGCCGCCGGAAAGGACATTCGACTTAAAGTCGATGGCGTAAGTGTGTCTGTAATTAAGAAAAATAAGTCCATCAGGATATATTGTACAATCGAGTAGATAGTCTAGTAAAAATCACAAAGGGCCGTTTATAAAAGTTTCAATTGGAAGATAAAGATTTCTTTTCGAATTTCCCAGTTGGTCCCGTTTACGAGAAGCCAGCAGCATCGCGTGACACGAGTAAGGGTATCGCCGCCTGGTACCGGCGCCCGACCTGGTACTCCGCCATAATTCTTATATCTTTAGTTTCGTTCAGATTTTACGGGGGATGATGCCAACCCTCGCGTTCGAGGTAGCTGACATCGACTTTTCCATATCGACCCTTAGACTCTGAAATACATATAGAGATACACCATGGGAACAAAGAAAGTTTGAGATAGAAGAGAATTCGATAAGATGTCACCTCTTCCCGCGATATCATTCGATTCCCGAAAATTCCTTAGTATCAGTCAAACCTGAATCGTGGTACCACAACCTGCTTTCTCTTTGTCAAGGGATAGCTTATCGTCCCAAGTTAATCTTACGCAATGTGAACGATCTTGTTTCGTCACTATGTCGTCATGTCGTCGAAACAATCTGAAGATGGTCGTATATCTTCCGAGAGATCCGAAGTTCAGGTCACGGACTTTGTACAAAGAAATAGATTAAAGGCTGCAATTGGAAAGAGTTGGAAACACGTTGTCAAGACCGTCGTGGAAGTTCACGTAGGTTTTGACGAGGTGACCGAATCAGACAGAGTTCTTCAGTAAAAGTAAAGAGTACTTCGGTACTCTTTAGTTCTTATTTCCCTTAATGATTTCGCTGGATCAACAATGGCCCAGATATTTCTTCTAGTCTCTTATGATTTTTAATATATCGTAGAGAGGCAAGATACCGCTTCTTCTGGCCGTCGAAGCCGGAAACCAGTCAATGTGTCGTGAACTCCTAGCACAACAGGCACCTGATCAATTACGTGCCACTACGCCTGCTGGTGATACGGCTCTTCATCTTGCAGCTCGAAGAAGGGACGTCGATATGGTCCGTATCCTGGTGGACTATGGCGCCACTGTAGACATTCAGAACGTAAGTATGTCCGGTTCTTTTTAAGGAGACTAATTAAAAAAAAATATTTTAACACCGGAATTGTATCAATGTCACGATACGTGATTGTAAAATGTTGACAAGGTCACTGGTGACAAAGTATCTGCGATAACAAAACGTCGTAACACGTTCCTTCTGCGTTTGGATACCTTGGCGACCTTATTTTTTTTTATTATTTTTTTATCCTACCGCACAAGTTACCCAGAGTACGTCATACGAATATAATTAGTAATGTTATGGGGTAGGGAGGGGGTTGAAAACCATAGGAGGGCTGCATGCGTAATATATGAGGCTAATTGTCGCAATGCGTCGACCGGGAAGGTCTCCAGTCGAAAGTTCTCAGTCGACCAGGAACAGTACTCGAATTCTATCGCGTTAGATTTCTTTGGTGCACCAATATCCGGTTCAGCTGATAAGCGACTATCTTTAATTACGAGATAGTTGCTATCGTTTAAACTCAGAGAGGATCTTCTTGCAGGGCGAAGGTCAGACGGCTCTGCATATCGCGAGTGCCGAAGGTGATGAGACTCTGGTCAAGTATTTCTATGGTGTAAGAGCATCCGCCTCCATAGCTGATCATCAGGACAGGACTCCTATGCACTTGGCTGCTGAGAATGGACATGCTTCCATAATAGAATTACTCGCTGACAAGTTCAAAGCCAGCATCTTCGAGAGGACCAAGGATGGCTCCACTTTAATGCACATAGCGTCTCTGAACGGCCATTCAGAATGTGCTACTATGCTATTTAAGAAGGGAGTTTATCTCCACATGCCTAATAAACGGGGTGCACGTTCGATTCACACGGCGGCCAGGTACGGTCACGTGGGGATAATCAGTACTCTTCTTCAGCGAGGAGAGAAGGTATGTCGTTGTTTTTTTTGTTGTGTTATTTATCAGAATTATTTTTCTTTGACTTTTGTCTTTTTTTGGGCTACTTCAGGTAGATGCTACTACCAATGATAATTATACGGCTTTGCATATCGCGGTCGAAAGTGCCAAGCCTGCCGTCGTCGAAACTCTTCTCGGATATGGGGCGGAAGTGCACGTTAGAGGTGGGAAACTTCGTGAAACTCCTCTCCATATAGCGGCAAGGGTACCGGATGGCGACAGGTGTGCTCTGATGTTACTCAAATCTGGTGCTGGACCCAATTTGACTACGGACGATGGTCAAACGCCTGTTCACGTCGCAGCGAGTCATGGGAATTTGGCTACGTTGCTTCTTCTTCTGGAAGATGGTGGAGATCCTATGTTCAAATCAAAGGTATGTTTTGATCATTCTACTTTGCTTGGCACTGTAATGGAACTAGTTCTTTGTCGCAGAATGGGGAGACTCCTTTGCATCTGGCCTGCAGAGGGTGCAAAGCGGATGTCGTCAGACACTTGATTGAATTTGTCAAGGACAAAAAGGGTGTTGATTTAGCTACTTCTTACGTGAATAGTGTGACCAACGAAGGTGCCAGTGCACTTCATTATGCAGCTCAAATCGAGCCTACCGAAGTGGCTATTCCAGGGGATGATAGGGCTGTGGTCCGAGCACTTTTGGAAGGCGGTGCAGACGTATCGCTGCAGACAAGACAAGCTCAGGAATCAGCTTTTCATTATTGTGCCTTGGCAGGAAATAACGAGGTCCTCTCGGAGATGATAAGTCACATGTCGGCGACTGATGTCCAAAAGGCCTTGAACAGGCAAAGTGCGGTTGGATGGACGCCTCTCTTGATAGCCGCTCATCGCGGACACATGGAACTCGTGACTACCCTATTAGCCAATCATGCGAGGGTCGACGTCTTCGATCTTGAGGGACGCTCTGCTCTTCATCTGGCAGCTGAGCGTGGCTATCTTCAAGTCTGCGATGCCCTGTTAGCCAGCAAAGCCTTCATCAACTCAAAATCCAGAGTAGGACGAACTGCGCTTCACCTGGCGGCGATGAACGGCTATACGCACCTGGTTAGGTTCTTGGTCCAGGACCACAGTGCTGCTATAGACGTACTCACCCTCAGGAAACAGACGCCACTTCACTTGGCGGCTGGTGCAGGGCAGTTGGAAGTATGCAAGCTTCTGCTGGAGTTAGGTGCCAGTATTGATGCGACCGACGACCAGGGTCAAAAACCTATCCACGCAGCGGCCATGAATAATTACGCTGAAGTGGCACAGCTCTTCCTACAAAGGCATCCCAGTCTTGTAATGGCGTGTACGAAAGACGGAAACACTTGCGCTCACATAGCAGCCATGCAGGGCAGTGTCAGAGTGATCGAGGAGCTGATGAAGTTTGATCGTCAAGGCGTTATTTCCGCTAGAAATAAATTGACCGAAGCCACACCACTTCAGCTAGCTGCGGAAGGTGGTCATGCTGAAGTGGTAAAAGCGTTGGTTCGTGCTGGGGCATCCTGTGCTGATGAGAATCGTGCGGGATTCACTGCAGTTCATCTGGCAGCTCAACACGGCCATGGTCAAGTTCTTGAGGTGATGAGGTCTTCCCAATCTCTCAGGATCTCTAGCAAGAAACTCGGAGTGACAGCTTTACACGTTGCTGCCTACTTCGGCCAAGCTGGTAAGCAACACGCTTCATTCAAGCAACCAGTATGTATAGATTTATAATCTAGCCCTGAGTCCAATCCATAAAAGTCATTAGCTGCAAGCAAGAATCCAGATTTATTTAATTCGTTCCGCTCGCACGACTTCAGAACTTACATTTGGAATGTAGGTCATCCACCTCTTTTCCAACTTCTAATGGAAACTAGATTCTCGCGCGTCGTGCCACTCGGTGCTACATCAGACTCTCATTTCTTTCTCTCGTATACGTAGCTTCATTCTAGCAGATGGTACCACCCTAGAGAAAAGGGTAAGAGGTTTTTAAATTTACAAGATTTCAGTTAAAGATTGCAATTCGAAAGTGGCCCATGATCTTGGCCCGTTGACCGAGATTCAAAAATAGCCAGGGTTGCTCTTCTTGGAGTTAACTGATTGGAAGTCGGCGTCGCGACGTATCGCGTCGGATTAAATTTTGCGTGACGGTCGAGTTAAGCCCTTCGCACTTCACCCTTGCAGCCCCCTGAGATTTGACTCACCCTTCTTGATCAAGGACAAGCAGCACGCAAAAAGCCTATTTCTTAACTTGTCAGAAACACCCTTGCCTCTGGGGATGATTTAGGGGTATAATAGACATGGGGAATGTCTAGCTAATTTACGAGAGATCCGTGGCGATCTAAAATTTCCTGCTTGGATCCAATTCGGGTTACGTTTCAACGTGCGAAATGGTCACTTTTATAGAATAGAATTACAGCAGGGAAATTCCCTGAGGTCAAGCGGATGACTAAAGTCCAGTAAACATGAAACCAGCGAAAGCCATACTTCAGGAGTGTATCAGAGAGAAACAAGGTCTCGGCCGATATGCACGTTACTGTAGAAAAAGTTTTTTTAACTCGAGCAGATCTTTATAAACATAAATGCACCCTAGGAATACATTGTACAGCACGCATATGCAGCTTACATTTTCTTTGGAATTTTTCTTGAATATTTTTATTCGCTGAATTGATTCAGGTTCTTACCGAAAACTAGGACAAATCCATGGAATTGTTTGTCGCGTGAAAAGCTTGCACCTCCTGTACTTTTATGCGCGCTTAAAAGACGATAACTCAAATCGCTGGTTATAATCAGCTTCTAGAAATACCAGCTTGTTTCATGCAAATTCGTAATTATTACAGCACCGTGTATAATATGCGCTATACAAATAGCCTACGATTTTCAGAAAAACTCTATGATTTTCAGATACCGTCAGAGAACTCCTGACCCACGTTCCTGGAACAGTCAAATCGGATCCTCCGACGGGTGGTTCGCTGGTTGGTGAACTAGGAAGTGAGTCAGGGATGACGCCTCTTCACCTTGCTGCGTACTCCGGCAACGAGAACGTCGTCAGGCTCCTCTTGAATTCAGCGGGGGTCCAGGTCGAGGCGGCCACCACGGAGAATGGATTCAATCCTCTTCATCTGGCTTGTTTTGGAGGTCACATCACAGTGGTCGGCCTCTTACTCAGCAGATCTGCAGAATTATTGCATAGCGCCGATCGTTACGGAAAAACCGGACTTCACATCGCTGCTACTCATGGCCATTATCAGATGGTCGAGGTTCTCCTTGGTCAGGGTGCTGAGATCAATGCCACGGATAAGAACGGCTGGACACCTTTGCACTGCGCAGCCAGGGCAGGCTACCTCGAGGTCGTAAAACTCCTGGTGGAGAGCGGTGCTTCTCCGAAAAGTGAAACAAACTTAGGAAGCGCTCCGATATGGTTCGCGGCTTCGGAAGGTCATAATGACGTCCTGAAGTACCTCATGGAAAAGGAACACGACACGTACGCCTTGATGGAAGACAGAAGGGTAAGAGAATCCAAGAATATCGGTATTAAATAGATGAAACTTAAATTAAAAATCGACAAGGAAATACTATGCATTTTGTATATAAATTTTGTGCTGATTTAACGTTCATTTATTTGCTTTGCAGTTCGTCTATAATATGATGGTGTGCAGTAAGAACAACAACAACAAACCTATCGAGGAATTCGTCCTGGTTTCGCCGGCCCCGGTCGACACGGCAGCTAAACTCTCGAATATCTACATGAAATTATCCGAAAAGGAGAAGGAACGTGCCAAGGATTTGATTGCAGCTGGTAAACAGTGCGAAGCTATGGCGACGGAACTTCTCGCCCTGGCAGCTGGTGCGGATTCGGCTGGACGCATCCTTACATCCATGGACAGAAGGAACGTCGAGTTCCTGGACGTACTGATAGAGAACGAGCAGAAGGAAGTTATAGCTCATACCGTGGTGCAACGTTACCTTCAGGAACTTTGGCAGGGAAGCCTCAATTGGAACGCCTTCAGGACGATTCTCCTCTTCGTGGCCTTCCTCATCTGTCCACCAGTCTGGGTCGTGTTTGCTTTGCCCTTAGGACACAAGTACAACAACGTTCCCATTATAAAATTTATGTCGTACCTAACCTCCCATATTTACCTAATGGTGTTTCTCCTCCTTGTGGGCATCACTCCGATATATCCTGTGGTTAGATCCAATCTGATCCCATATTGGTACGAGGTGTGTCTCCTGGTGATGTTGTCCGGATTGCTCCTATTCGAGCTGACAAACCCTAGTGACAAAAGTGGCTTAGGATGGATTAAATTGGCTGTGCTCCTGTTCGGTGTGTTCGGTGTGGCCTTTCATCTCCTGGGTTTCGTCGTCGTTCAGAGACCTTACTGGCCGACCTTGCTCTACCTGAGAAATCAACTCTTCGCACTGAGCTTCCTGCTGGCTTGCGTCCAGATCCTCGACTTCTTGTCCTTCCATCATTTATTCGGACCCTGGGCCATCATCATCGGCAACCTCATGAAGGACTTGGCCAGGTTCCTCGCGGTTCTCGCCATCTTTGTCTTCGGTTTCTCCATGCACTTTGTTGCACTGAATCAAGCGTTCAAGAATCAAACACCCGCAGAGGTCAGCGCGGTAGAGGCACAGAACAAGAACAAGAACGCCTTCTCCGACGGTGAGTGTTCTAGACAATTAAACTATGGCTTATTATTATTGACGTTGTTATTAATAAAGTTAGGCACACTTTTTGTTTTCCAAGGATTCTATTCCAAGTGGAAGATCCTATCGGTCGTTTCGTTTATCGCGTTCCACGAGAATCACCAAGTCACTCGAAAGACCATAAGAAAAATATTAGTGTCTTTTGGTCGATCGCTTACACTTTTTTTTTACATAGGAATTTGAATTCTCGTTCGCGGCAAAATTTTTGAATTTTGAAATACAAGAAAGATACATCTTTTTATCTGTTTTGTCGGTATTAGTTATTGTAAATCGCAGATACAAAATATTGTAAAATGTACAGACAAGGGGGGGATTAGAAGGTCTTACGTGTGTGTGCGTGTGGGTGTTCGTGAATGCGTGAGAGATTCCAGAACTCGGTGTAAATATGTAAATAATTATGAAAAGAGAGTCAACCGAAAAAAAATGGATTTGAAGATAAAAAAAACAAGAACGATCTATAACAGAAATATAAAGGAACTATTATCCGTGACATGTTGCCTACGGTATTCGCCGTAATGCGATTGCCTGAAATGGAGTACAAGAAGCATCGAGGTAACGTCATTAATTGCAATAGATTTGTTGGCCAATGATACGGAATGGATGCTGGAGACGCCAGCACCGGCGCCTCCTCGCCGCTATGGGCGCTACAAGAAAAAGAATGAGTGTTGTGACGAAAGCACCCGAGATTGTAAGTTTCCACAGGCAATATGCCGGACGAAACCTGAATCCGTCCTGAATGCAGCGACTTGTCTCCTCGGTGTCGTCCCGTCTGCGATGCATTTGTGACCGGTCTGTGTTGCCTGAAAATTGCTGCCTGAAAAGTGTTGGCCGCGCCTGCAATGCAGCGATCCGATCCGGAAGAAGTACGTTGCCAGAAACGTAATATAGCTACGTGGGGCTGATAATTTATTTAAAAACAAGTTCATAGAGTAAATATGTTCCGGATCGGAACGTTGGTCCCAGAATGTCTTCGAACTTGTCTTTCCACAGTTTCCATTGGTCGTTCAGAAACGTCGTCCTTGCGTGTTACGTACACGTCTGCATTTTTCAATAGCAACTCCCAATTTGTCTGTTTACGTCCGAGTGCGTCCCTATACGTGAATGACTCCGTCTCGACCACGAATCCCAAGATTGCAGGCACTTTAAGTGTTTCAGGCACCAAAACGTCTTTTCCTTTTTTTTGTGCAATTGCCATGCGTCCCTCCAGGTGTCCGTGAAAGACCGTGAGAGAGGAAACCTCGGGTATCCCTCTTCGGTACTTGTGCATGTAACACGCGTACCTTTTGAGTGTCCCGCTCGCATTAAAAAAAAAAAGCCCAAATGAATGCCGTTTTCTCAAACCTCGATATCACATAACGTAACGATCCTCCCTCGCAAGGGATCCTGAGCAAATTCCAAAAACTTCGGCATCGGCCGGATCTGCATGCTGCATCCCCCAAAAGCAACTCCGCGCGAGAAGCGAATGGCGATTTTATGTAATCTATGTTAACCACGATCCACTACTGATCCCGAGGGAGATGGATCAGTCCCGAAGGAAGTACTCGAAGAAGGACATGCTGAGATGCGTCGCTACGTCCCAGAGTAAACGATGATCTTGAGGAAACCTTTGCGTTTCTTGAAAAGGAGGCAGAATGGCTACTCGAGCACAGAGGTCACGTTGAGATGGGTCGTCATCGTTGCCATCGTTGCCATCGTCGCCATTTACCAGTGTGGTTTGAGAATGAATTTTGATGTCGCACGGATCGTCGATGATCATCCATCGGCGTACAAAAAGAAAAGCAATGTCAAAAACAAAAAGAAATTCAATAGAGCAAACCCATTGCCCGGCATGAGCGTGTACCAGCAGCAGCAGCCCGAGCATGGCCACTCTGTCCGTAGCATGAGCATGTGTTCGTTCACACGTAGAGAGCCACTTAGCCACCCTAACGAAATGAACGTTGCCTCGAATTCCAGTAAAGATGAACCCGGTACTCGCCTTCGAGTACCTGTTCTTCGCGGTCTTCGGCCAAACGACCCACAGCGAACTCAAGGTTGAGACCATGCAGCCGGAGTGGACCTCGGTCCTCTTCAAGCTGGCCTTTGGCGTTTACATGTTGGTCTCGGTAGTGGTGTTAATTAATCTGCTAATTGCCATGATGAGCGACACCTACCAGAGGATACAGGCACAGTCAGACATTGAATGGAAGTACGGACTCAGTAAACTGATCCGAAATATGCACAGGTAAGCCAAGTTCATTATTGGCTCTCGTTATACCGTTCTTTCTTTTCTTCGTCAGCCTTTACTTTATCTTGTACTTTTCTTTTGATCCAAAGTTAAACGTCTTCTTAGACGTATATTCTTATCCAAGCACCGTATTGTCTTTCGTTTCCTCTTGAATCACCAGCTGTACGTTTGACAATATCTGTCAAGTAGCCACATTTTATGGTATCTTAAATGTATTCAGTATCTTTTATTATTATTATTATTATTATTAT
>JARPRG010000444.1:0-13119 GCA_031001745.1 Hartigia nigra | reverse complement strand
TTATTATTATTATTATTATTATTATGCATCACCAGTGGAAATTGGGATTCCATGTTGCAGAACGACCACAGCGCCATCTCCATTGAATCTTCTGACAACCTGGATAGTCTACTTCATCAAGTTATGCAAGCAAAGAGCAGCCAAACGAAAGCGGCCATCTTTGGTTCACATGATGGGACTTCAGAGAACAGGTCGTATGTCACCGAGATCGAAAATGGGCGCCAAATGGTTGGCCAAGGTCAAGAAGGGTCAAGTCCGACCAAAGGACAGTGTCACGCTATCCGTGGTTCACTTGAGTCCTCTGGGAAGTCAACTGTCCTTCAACAGTGCGACGAGGATCGAGAGTGTGGTCGATTGGGATTCGATTAGGAAGAAGTACCTAGCCTTGACTGGTAACGAGCCTGAAAAGGATGTGGAGAAGGAAGAGAAGGAAGACGAAGATGAGAACGAAGAGGAAAATGGACCTACGGCGTCTAATGCTTCAACGGTGCCAGCCACGGCTTCTACTCCTCCCATCTAAGTGACGCTATGTTTCCATGGGGAGCCAATACTTCCGGTTCTGTGGCAAGGACCATGTCCATTAGATAGAACGCCTAAGCATCTAGAATTAGAAGCTATAAGAGAATAGACGTATAGTCGGAAGAATGTATTTTTATGAAATAAAAGCTCACCAGCAACCCTTAGTGGCTATCATCTCTTTGAGCATGTTTAAGAGCATCCGATAAAATCATTGCCTTTGCGTCTTCGTCGATTAGCGAGTAATCTGTGCATGTACGAATTTACAAATCATCATGGCGTCCTGCGACAAACTGCCAAGAAGCATTGAACATCCATTTTAGTTCCTAACCAGGCGTACCTAGCGACCTCGCGTTAGTGTACATTTAATATGAAAATCTAGATTTTTTTTATAGTCTAGTGGTAACGGCATGAGACAGTGCGCGATTGCGTAATTCCCTACAGCCAGAGGCAATCTTACGAAAATATTCTTGGCACGTATTTCCAGTCAAGATGAACCCCGTAGAGGCCGTTGAGCTACTGTTCTTCGCCATCTTTGGACAGACGACTCACGAACAGTTCAAAGTCGAACAGTTGCAACCTTCGTGGACCACAGTCCTCTTCAAGCTGGCCTTTGGGATATATATGTTGGTATCGGTAGTCGTGCTCATTAACCTTCTGATTGCCATGATGAGTGACACCTATCAGCGTATTCAGGCTCAGTCTGACATAGAGTGGAAGTACGGACTGAGCAAACTGATTAGAAACATGCACAGGTAGGATTGACCTTTGGATCATTCTGAAAAAAAAAAAAAAAAAAATTAATTATTCGATTACCAAGTGACTTTATAACGATGATAATTTTTCTTTTGTTTATTGTAGAACGACTACTGCACCCTCGCCCCTGAATCTCCTTACCAGCTGGATGTCTTATCTTTACAAATTGTGCAAGAAACGTGCAGCCAAGAGGCAACGTCCTTCCCTGGTACATATGATGGGTCTGAGAAGAGGCGAGAGGATATCGGCACGTTCGAAAATGGGCGCCAAGTGGTTATCCAAGATGAAGAAGTCTCAGGTTGCACATAAAGACAGCATAGCGTTATCGGTAGTGCACTTGAGTCCACTTGGCAGCCAGTTATCCTTCAGCAATGCAAATAGAATCGACACTGTCGTTGACTGGGATGCTGTGCGTAGAAAGTACAGAGAACTCGTAAGCGGTGAAACCGAAAAATCTGCCGACGATACAAAAGATAATCTCGAGATGGAATCTATCGTAACATTTGAAAATCCCGCGCAGATTGCAAATCAAAACAGCAACAATGCGGCACCATTGCCAACAATCTGAACCAAAAGTCTTGTACCTCCGTTACCTTAAGTTTCCTAAATAAACAATCTAGATCAATGATAATTCTTGTCCTCTTCTGTAACATAACATAACCTATCACGTTCTCTAGAATGGATACTTATACCCGGTGTACCCGATACTTGGCTTGGATGATGATGTCTCTCCACGGTTAGTTTATATCCATTAATTCTCTTCAGCATCCGTAGCGAATATCTAGCGTGCACGTGCGTTATATTCTTATTAAAATAAAAAAAGGTACAGGGAGGAACTCAATAATTTCTACGCCCTTATGAAAAACAAAACCCTTCATTTACAGACTTCCCTGCACATACAATATATTCAGTGATATTATAACCGGTGTTGCATAGAGAATCGCTTACTACGAATTGCCTGCCGATTTTATCGGATTCTCATCGAACTTTCCCGCCTTCATACCTTCTTAATACGCCATTGAGAATGATCGTTTACTCTCGCTGGATTTTACCTGTGACTTTCGTTATAAGTTCAAATTGGCATGTTCGTCCCCGTGCTTCTTATATCTTTGTATTTATTCCTTTATTGTACATACATGGGTATATCCTCATTTTTTTTATTTACGCATATCCCACGTCATTAGTATTAAGCGTCCCCGTCGATTTTGTCATTCCTGACTTTTTCCAGTAATTCGATCGATCGCATGCGATTTGCGAGTTAGATCATTCTTCGAGTAACAAGTGAGGACTAAAGGGTACGCATGATTTTTTCAGTAACGCAAAATCCGATCCCCATCATTGAGAATCTCTTCTTCTCGATTTTTGGACAGAAAGAGGTGGACGACTTTAGCAGATCTGTTAAGTACGGAATGCAGCCATCTTGGACGCGCAACTTTTACAAGGTAAATATGACCTGGGCTATTTTTATACCGTTGTTATATATATTTATGTGTATTGTTGAAATATTATTATGCTTTATTTTCTTATAGGTTTCCTTCATGCTCTATATGTTAGTTACGGTCGTTGTTCTTATGAATTTACTTATCGCCATGATGTCGGACACTTATGCAGCTATTCAAGCGCAAAGCGACATTGAATGGAAATTTGGGCTAAGTAAACTTGTTCGCAACATGCAAAAGTAAGGAAAAAAGTTTAAGGGAGAATAATAATTTTTGTTTTTGTATTCGATCGATTCGCTATTCCATTTTATACGTGTATCGCCAATTTTCAATTGTAAGATTAGCACTTTGCGTATTAACTGTTTCACTGTATTTATAGCACAATTTGCAAATTCCAAACTATCCGCAGACACGAGATCCTATCGAGTTTCGTAAACGAGATAATTGAACTAATTTCTGGAATGGCGCTGGAATCTATCGCTCTTTAGTAATCATGTATTACGTTGCAATTTTCTACATATATAATTTTCAGAGCCACAGCTGCTCCACCGCCATTGAATCTCTTCACCAGTTGGATTTTTTATTTAAATAAAAAAATGCGACGACTTTGTTGTAAACGTAAGAAAACAAGCGCGACACCTTCTTACGTGGGATATCAAAGTGACAACAGACGTTGGTCTACCAAAGTAAGTTTTTGGTTTTTTTCTTCTTTTTAAGATTGACAAACTATTTAATTCATTTTGTAAATTATTTATTCTAGAATAATAAGATGCAATCGATTCGCCATAAAGACAGTGTAGCATTTTCTGCATTTCGCATTACGCCATTAGGAAGTCAAGCGCAAATTGAATACGCGATACAAATTGATAAAGTACTGGACTGGGAAGTGGTGAGAAAGAAATACAGGATGCTGTTTGGTGATGAAATGGAAAAGCCATCGGGTGGCGAAATGCCAGATACGACGAATGCTTTACAGCCCAGTGAAAATAATGAAATACAATAACAAGTCGACTTTATCTGATTTTCTTTGTGGATAATGGAAGTTAGCAGTGTAAACGAAAAAAAAGGCGATATATTTTGCCAGTTTCACAGGTGTGAAAGTTTATTACTCTGTTTTCAAAATTAACCTTTGCCGAATGGCGACACTGCATTAGTTTCTAAATAAAATGTACCTCGAGCATCGCTATTAACTTTTTCACCCAGTACTGTTGTCTGATCTTGTGAACAGTTTCCCACCTTGTAATCCATCCAGCTGTTACATTGCACTGCTACGAATTCTTCTGGATAAATAATTGATTCTGCCATAAATTGGTGGGCTCTCGCGTGACTGCAGTATTCTGAAAAGATAATCGGATGGAAGCTGCTGGTCCAAAATAATTGACAAGGCAAGAGAAATTCTTACGGGGAAGTAGAATAAAGCATCCTGGTTGTATGGGGGTTCCGCCATTAGGATAAAAGTCAATATGGCCGATAGGTTGTATGAAACCGGCAGTACCGGCACAAGTGTGAATAATATCTACGAATTTTGCGTCACTAGAATCCAATCGGTCCTTGGGATCTTTTAAGTTCGGAGTTTCAAAAGCTGGTCGAGCTGGATCCAATCCTGTTATTCTTCCAATACGACCTTCCAACATGGCGCCAGCAAATCCAGCAACGTGAGATCCTAGACTGTGACCCAATAAATGTACATTGTCCAAATCCAGGTTCGTATCTGATTCCAGAAATCGAAGAAGTCCTGCAAGATACTCGCCGACCTAGTAGTAAAATCATTTTCGTAATTACCTCAACTAATTCAATTAAAGATTTTTCATTGTTACGTACTTTACGGGTAATTATTGCAGATGTGAAATAGTCTTTAGCAGCACCAGGAGACCAGTCCACGCCAATAACGTTGTAATTCCCAACGATTAGATAATTTCGTCGACAATTATTAAACCAATAAGTATTGGCACTTTCGGTCCAGCCGTGAATCATGATTTTTGTAGGTAAATCAGCATTAAATTTTGAATCATTTAAATTCGCAATATCCCCAACCTTCAAGTGGTAACTTGTGTTAGGATTGTTGTTCGTAAATAAATAAAAAGTGACATCCTCTTCCGATATTAACACAGAATCTACAATACTTATCAGAGAACTTTGATCAGCTGTTTCAAAATATTCTGAACTTGTACGAATCATCTGATTCAAAAGAATTTTCTGTAAAAGATCAGTTTTCGAACGAACGGCAGTTACGGTCACTCCAAAAGTCGAACAACCTGAATCATAAAAAGTAATTAGACAAAATCATAATTATGCTAAATAATTTCTGATTACCTGCTTGCAAACCACTTGCGCTGGCAAAAAATTCAGTGAAGCGTGTACCAGAACGATTTCTGTTTCAGTAACAAACGCATGACCAGGTACATACCACGTCGTGGGCAATTCTGTGACAAAAGCATTAAGACGTGCGTGGCACGTCTTTCCAGCGCAAGTGGATAAGCGGAAAAGGAAGAAGTTTACCTAAAGACAGAAGAAACGGAATCACTCGAAGAACCATTGTTGAGTTTTGTTTTTAAAGAATTGATAATATTCAGAAACATAAGGGGACCTTATATACGTAAATTTTATCTAATTGAATAACAATGTTTCATCGTTATCCTCATTATTATAATAATGGATAATCCACTGTCCTTCAGCTTTGTCAATATTTCTTGATTGTTCGTGATACTATTAAGTTCAATATATAATGCCATATAAAGCCTTTTGATGATCATATTGCGTTACGTATTTACCATTATAAGAATATTTAGAGATAACGAGAATTATTAAATCAAACTCAAGAATATGGGCCCAGATAATACGTATGTTTACCGACTACTAATAATTCATAATTTATCGACTACTCTGATTAGAATGTGATTCTTTCAAGAAGTTAGCCTATAGCAGCGCTCAGCGTAAGTCAGAACCAGTCACAACGTTGTTGATTTTGATTAGCCATTATTTGTGATTTATTGTAAAATATAGTGAGAGTAAACATTTTTTTAAAGGATACCATGGCGAATAATATGCAACTTGAGGTCGACGAATCAATTATAACAAAAAATTTATTATTAACGGTGAGAGGATTGTAGTATCTACGGTTTATTTAGAGTTCCACATAACCTATAAGTTGACGTTATTACAGGAAAATAAAGTAGAAGATGAATTTACGGAGATTCTAAAAACTATGAATAAACCAGAAAGACCTTCTGTTATAATAAAGCCAATACCTGGTACTTGGATGATGATAATTTGTTGTAATCATTTTATGTATAAATTTTGACACGTAGCATATCGTCATAGGTGTTTGTGTAAAGACAAGAACATCCAGCGGTGAGAAGATTTTCCTAAATATTTGTCAAACGACAGAGATACCACCACCCGATGATATATCAGAGACAAAATTGATCGAGTTAATGGAAGATGAGAATCCATCTTATTGTATTCCAATGAGCATTGGACAGGAGAAGACCGAAGTTGATAAATCTGGTGTACCGTGTTTGGCTTACGATATAGCAATAAATGCAAAATACTTTGAAAAATGTGAGAAGAAGAAACTCTTTTGGTCTTTCACAATCGCCGTTATCGTACAGGGAGTCTCTCAAAAGTTTGACAAGGACATAGATCTGAAGAATTATAACGTATTAAAGAATAGAAAGGTAAACTGCTATATATGCGTTATACGAATCACTTATTTCTATACTATATTATATGTAATGTAATGCGGCAAATTAGGTACTGGGAAAACTACAAGATCATCGAATTGAAAAACGGGAAGTCAAAAAAGCTATGCGTCCACCATTGATCGAAGAACTCTCTGGCACAAATTCCACCTTGCCTGTAGCAAAAACCAAAATATCTACTTCGAAAGCTACTGAGCAATCGTGTGAATCAGCCTCACGAATTCAGAGATCAGAATACGTTATTTTGCGTGAGCCAAAGGAAGGAACGCCAGAGAATCTTATTGGAAAATTCAAGATAAAGGGCTTGGTAAATCATTAGTTAATAGACAGATACAATGCTGGTGGCATCATAGAACCTTTAAAATGTCATTTTATTTTTTCTAGATTTCTGCTGACGATATTGCTGTCGATATTGGTGAAGACCGTATAGTAGTGGAGGCACGAAAAGCTGGATATTTAATTGATATCTTTGTGCCCTATTCGATAGAACAAGAAAAAGTATCAGCTGTACTGGACAAGAATACTAGTGTAAGATTTTCAATCGTAATTATTTAATTATATGATAAACTATCAGAAATCAACATTATAATTTCATTTCCAGATTTTACAATTGAACATGCCAGTTGTTCATTAGTAAGTTGTGATTGTACGATAAAGTTAATATTTTAATATAAATGATTAAATTTCTAATGCCTCTTATCATATTACCGATATGACGCCATTTTCCAACAGTATTACAGTAATATTACCAAATTAATTAGAATCAATAATGATTCTATCTGATTATACTATAATATATTCGCATTAACTGGGGCAAATTACGTAATAAAGTCTTTAAAAGTCCTAATGGAATGGTATGTGCAACCATTATTGAAAACATCTTAATACCTGCTTGACTAATACCAAATACAATAAAGCATCACTGGTCGTAAATGCAATAACCGGAAAACAACGTGTAAAAATGTATAAATTATTTCGTAACTATGTAATCTGTTAAGCCTTATTCTTGTAAAAATATAGTAAAGGCCAACGAAATCAGGACTATTTACATCTCGGTGTAGAAGGTCGGCCTCTCGATGCCGATCATCGTGAAAACATTTGGTAACAGGTACACGGTGTTCACGCCAATCATGAAGCAAGTGATATACTTGTAAACCAAATCGACGAGAACCTTATTTCTATTCTCCAAGCAATTCTGACTATTCATTAGTTCCTTAGAGTTGACTTTGAGTATGGCACACATCGTTGCATAACTCAGAGATTTGCAAACAGCTTTGGTTGCGATAACACAGCAAAATCCAAGTATTGTTCTGAGGACTGTTCGACCTAGCATAGGATACGATGGCCATATTACATTATAGGGTGGTGGTAAAAGTGGAGCTGATAAAGCTCCAGTTCTGTAATTGAGCCAGGCACCGAGATAGACTCCAGCAGTTACGGATACGACCATAGTTGTGTCTCCTCTAATCAAAGGATACAAATAGAACGTAAGAATTTCATTAAAAAAGACAATCAATTTTATTGTATAATTGTATTTACCTAGTCGGCGTCCATCTATCGCTACAGGGATAATAAACAATAGTAGCAATTGTTATTGCGATTAAGACGACCAATGCCCAACCATTAGTAAGAAAGTAAAAGTCCATAAAGTCTACCAAAGGAACCAGTGGTAGCATCAACAAAATGGCTAGTGCCAGTCCAACGATTACATCCAATACTGTATGCATGCCTAAATAAAGTCTGCTGGTGCAGACTAGTGTACACCTAAAATAATATATTTACAGTATATTCAGACGAACAAATCATTCTTCGTAGCATGAAGAATATGTCAATTAAGAACTTTGATCCCTACTATATATCATTATGACTAATGGCTGTTTTTAAAAAATTATTAAATGTTATAACGGGTAGGCTTACCACAAAAAAGCGATGGTACAGCCTGTAGGAAAGGAGTAGACATATCTGTTCATGGTAAACAACACTACGCTGAATGGGATTGATACGCCAATCATGGCATGTGTCGATGGCATTCCATATTCCTGAGACCATTTACTTTGCAAGCGGATTGCTGGTGGGCACGCAGGTCTTGACCAACATATGATGTCTTTGAGAGCTTGACCTGTTAAAGAGAATTCATTTAAATAGACGTAACATTCGTTTCGATACACTCAAGACTTACCGATTGTCATAATGACTGCCCAGACTAGAACAACTCTTCGTCCCACTGCACCATCGATATTCCAAAACCAAAATGGTATGAATGAAGAGTAAAAGATTTCATCACCCAACTCAGTACCAAAGAGAAATAAATAATACCAAAAGAAATTTGTAATTACGTAGCATAGCTTTTCAGAATCAGATCCTGACACATTTTCCTCCTCACTCGAGGCATGTTCAGTTTTTCTTCTACTGATACAACCGCTCGAGTCTGAGTGATTTACACGATATCCATTCTTTTTACTCTTTAAATCACTCTCGCTGTACTCGTTACTCCTCGACTCTTCGCTGTAAGATTCATCCTGATCGCTCTTCTCGCTAGTTTCATATTGACAAGAGTCTTTATCGTAGCATATTTTAATACCAAAGAATTCTTGAATTCTTGCAACCAAATGTGGATCCTTTAAATACTCTATAGCTTGTGCCATTTTTTATCCTTAGTTCATAGTCGTGAAACAAACGTGCATCTTGTACCTTGATCAATGAAATGACAATGTATAAGCAAAAGGTGATTCGACGAAGAAAACGATTAGCTAATAATAGAGAAATTTCGGCAAGTGAAATCTTATTAGAAGTCAGTTAAGCAACTCGTAGATCCAATACACTTGGCAACTTACCTCGTTATAAGATAAGGTTGCTTCCAATAGAGAAATGATACTGAACGTGTTACTATTCGTAAATGGGCAGTGGTACTGTTGAATGTGGTCGATAGAAGAAAGGGCTAGAAATAAACTCGAATTGGAATGGCAGTGCGACAGAATGTTTTGACGTAAATTCTAAAGTTTATATGCTACTGCGGCACGAATGCGGTTTACGCGAATTAACGCCATTTGCCGCATTGGCCACGAGTTACCGATTAAATATTGAACTTGCCTGACCGTAAAAGTCTTTTCAAAGAATTTCAGGGCTGATGCTCAATGGTACGATGGAATGCTGCCGATAAAGACGGCGCGTATTTAACAGATGTCGACAGCATGGGTCAGAGTGAAATCTGACCTGATAAACTTTTTCGCAACATTAAAAGTTTCGAAATAGTCAACGCATCCAAGAAGACCCAGTGTACTTAATATAAAAAATTGGATCCAATCCTTTTATTCAGTAGATGAACGTCTTGTGGGATAATGTTACATTGTGAGTTATACAGTAACTTTGTACAACGATTATAAAATTGATTTACGAACGAAATCGATGCGAAAAAAGCATTAGGATTTTTAATTCGACCATTACGTACCCTCATCTTATCCATATTTCCATCATACAATATCTAATACAATATTAACTGAATGTCTAATTATAAAATATTGTTCTCTATAATATTTCCCTATTCGATATACAGTATATTAATTGTGCATAATTGTCATAAAAAAAGGATTACACACTTTCAATTAAGTGAGAACGTGGAGTTAATTATGCTTTGGAGTCTCGTAAGACATCAATTCACGAATGTTCGAGACGCCATAGCTTATGAGAACAAATATTTATCACAGTAGGGTTTGGGTTCTCTTTAATAAAAAGCTCTTATTCTCTCTCTCTTATGAATGAAACATCTGCCCGATAATAGCAAAATTTCTGACGGCAGATGCCATGTCTGAGACGTCCGTATTGGGGTGTACATGCAAGGATGGATTTCCGACTGCAGCTGCAGCCACTGCATGTGCACTCATTCTTTGCATACTCTCCATGTAGCTTTTATTAGCTTGTCCACCCAAGCTGTTATTAATATTCACCAAATGATGAGACGTCGGTAGAGTTGATATTATCGGCGTCACTACAGGTGAAGTGGCGCAGGTTGTTTGTGTTTGACAATAATTTTGTGTACTTTGTGCAGGCAATGCTTGATAATTGTTGTACTGCGCCTTGCACTTTTTCTCGTGGACAAAGAGACTTCCGGAATGACTATAGGCAGTGCCACAGATCTTACAAGCATACGGCTTTTCGCCTGTATGCGTAAACCGATGCTCCTTTAAGTATTTTAATCTTCTAAAGGATTTTCCACAGGTTTTGCAATGATAATTCGCTTCACCAGTATGCGTGGTTATATGGGCCTTGAGGGTGCATGACTTTGCGAATGCAGCACTGCAGAAGTGACATACGAATGGTCTGTCACCAGTATGCGTCCTCTCATGATTTATGCAATTAGAATTGGAGGTAAAACCACGTCCACAATATTTGCACACGTGTGGTTTGTAGCCCGTGTGCGTCCTCATATGGAACATCAGTCCTGTATTTTGTCTGAATGTTTTGCTGCAGATATGACAGAGAAAGCGCTTGAAGTTTGAGTCTTGTTGTTCCTTTGCTCTCTCGTGGATCCGAGCGTGTTTCTGGAGTTTTGTTTCCTTCTCGAAAGATTTATTGCATTCTTCGCAGGTATATGGTTTCAGCTTCTCAGTTCGCTTCTCTGGCTCCTTCGACTTCTCTGAGCAGTTGCAATCCTGTCCACAGCTGCTGCAGCAACCATCTTGGCTCTCGTGAGCATTAGCTCTGTGCTTTAGTAAGGACTTCTTTGTCACGTATGATTTACCACAGATTTTGCACGGAAAGCCCTTACCTTCGTTATCGGAGTCCAACTCTTCTCTAATCCAACTGTTTATTAACTTGATTGCTGATTTATCATCAGGTGGCTTCTGTAATTCTAAGCAAACTTTGTCCTCGTCATGACTGTACCTCTCTCTATGACTTTTTAATCTGTCTTCTCTGAAGAACTTCATGTTGCAAACGTTGCAGACATACTTCTTCTCTTGATGTACGCGTAAATGCCTCTGTAACGCCTTCTCCGAGGAGCAGCACTTAGTACAGTGTTTACAACGATGAAAGGAAGTATCATCACCCGAATCAGAATCGCTTTCACTGTTGGATTCTGAATTCGAAGAACCTGGATTGTAATCCTGATCCTCGTTAGACGTTGACCCGCGTTTCCTAAGTTCTTTCCCAAGGCAACTCTCTTCGTTTTCATTTCTTTCCTTCTTTACATCTTCCTTGCAAGAAACATCTAAACTATTCTCCAATTTTCTCTTATCCCTTATCTCTTTAAGGATAGCAAACACTTCTTTTGGATTTGCCTTTTTGTGAACGTTCAAATGTCTCACCATTGTGTCTGTCTTGCGAAAATTCTTATCACAGATGCTGCAGCGCACTGGCTTAGGTTTCTCCTTGGACTCGTGCAATTTACCATGCTCCAATAACTTATCGAGTCTAAAAAATTGCTTATCACATTTCTCACACTTATACTTTTTATCATCGTGTGTCAAAGAGTGCCTGTCCAAGGATTTCTTACTCGAATAAGACCTGTTACACTTGCTGCATTTGTAAGCCAAGTCAGAGTCTATGTTAGCTGTTCTTTGCGCTCTGGTATATATAACACCAGGCAATGCTAAATCTGCATCAGCAGAGTCATGCTTTGTATTTATATTCTTTTTGATATACTGTCTCTGTCTCTCTTTGAAATTTTTCAAATTTTCCATAGAAGTCATTCTTTTAAACATCGAGACTCTTCTTGTACGGTAGGTTTCCCTTTTGAATGGCAACCTTCCTCTATCTAGCTGCATCGTTTCTACTTTAACATCTGCCAAGGCTGCTGTACTACTGACTTCAACATTATCAAAATGCTTAGTCGAGATATGATTACTTTCTAAAATATTATCGTCACTATTAATGTGATTGAGAATGCTTTTGGAGATTTTATTATTTCCACAATTTGCCACCGAATCTCCTTCAAACTTAATAATTCCTTCGGAACAGTAATCATCTGTTTGACTATATTGGTCCTGTAAAAAATGAAGAATAAAGCCTCTTCCTTTAACTAGGAGTCTTCTAAAATATTACACCTACTTTTTTAACCTTATCAGTTGTATATTTTCTGAATGGTTTCCCAAGCAATTCCCTTAACTCTTCATCTGCCCTCCGACATTGCATTCGAAGTTCATGAGCTGCATTAATCTTAGAAATACAACGAGTGCAAATGTACGGAGGTAGTCCATCATCCTTCAGGACCTAAAGTCAAAGAATATATTTGGAGATAACACTGAGAGAAAATCCAGACTTATAAAACTTCTGAAAAAGTTCATTTACTGACCTCAATGCCTCCATAAATGTACAATTTCCGCGGCATGTCGAGTGCATTTTCGTTTTTGGGGACACTCTCGTTTATTTGAAAAATACATTGGTTATTTTGGTCAGCCACAAGACAAACTCGACAAAGTCCATCCGTCTGACCTGATGCAACATTCCTTTTATTCTCGGTATCCATCCTAATTGTCCTGGTCACTCGGGGAGTTCAAAATAATGAATACAAGGATCCTGACCCCCCTACGACAAAAGTAAATTTTGACGTGATGTCATCCTCGAGCCATACTATCGTGTCCTTTTGCTCGACGTAACTTCTTCCTTCCTTTCCGCAATTTTTCAGAGAGTTCTCATGAGAGCGATCGCGTCGCTAGACGTATACTTTCCAGTCGAAACCCACAGCTTGACTCCTGTTATGAATTTCTATG
>JARPRG010000443.1:998-15803 GCA_031001745.1 Hartigia nigra | reverse complement strand
AATGCACTCTTTCACTCCAACCCCTGCCGTTCAGCCATTTTGTATTCGATCGGGATAAAACCTCTACCATTCGAACGCGAAGGAAATTTCCTAAAACATATGTCTTTGGTTTTTTAAAATCTGTCATAATTTTGCAGAGATACACAAAAATTCAAATGTTCCACTTCAATTGCGCACTACTGTATACTACTGCTATATATATATATATATATATACTACTGCAGATTTCTGTCGCGAATAAAGACGACTTTTAACGATCTCTGTAATCGAAACCCAATATGGCGGCCATAACGACGCCATCATATTAATTTCCCTCGGGACGATACAAGGAATTTTTTTTTCTCTTCCTGAGTATTATCGAAGCTTGATGAGTTTTCGCGACTGAGATCATCTGGAAAATTTTGGATGGCAGTTTCCTTTGAAATGCCGATGATTTGCCTAGATGCTTTTCAATACAAAAAGTACCACGGGAGATTAGCAATTGCTCAGAGCTCTAATCCAAAAGTATCGCCGCATCGCATGTACACTCAGCAACGAAAATATTCAGACACTAATATTTTCATCATCTTACGCACTGATAATTTAAAGAAAAATTTAATTGACTGGGAAATTTGATTTTTCAAAAATTGCATCACGAATCGATTCTAGATCAGGGACGTACCAAAAATTGTATTTACCTAAAAAGTCGAAAATAACTTTTCTTTCCCCAATTGTCCCAATATCTTTGTCAAAGGAAATTTGCACCATTCTTCCTTGAAGTTCGTAATAATTATTAGTAAATGGAATGAATAAATCAAGCTTTTTCTCCATTTGTAACTCGTATACGAAATAAGCCAAAAAATAAAAAAAAAATCTATTTTTTCTCTACAATTAGTCAATTCTAAAAACAATGAAATCAGAATCATTGCCTACTAAAAATATTTTAGCAACTTTTCGTCGGTGATTCTTTTGCAAGGAATTTTTGCTCTCCGCTGTACTTATCCAAATACTTGGTGCTCAGGAACCATCTGCCGCTACTAAGAATATTTTTTACGAGTCTCCGTCGACGAGCGATAAGTAATAGACGTGTAAAGTGCGGCTCCCTCTCGTGGAGTGTCTTAAGCTTTCTCGTCGTTATTCCAGGTTATTATGCAAAGTAGTTGATACGAGCGCCAAGTCACTCGGAATAGACAGACTGAATCTATATTTAGCAAAAACGGCAATGATAGTTTCAGAATTAAAAAAAAAATGTTTAAACATGTAATTTTCATGAAAACACCATAAGCGTAATATGCAAATGAAATGTATAATATTCTCTGGGTACGTTACGCTGAGAACTGTTAATTCAATAAGAATTCTTCAAATTCTCTGTCTTTCCCTCAAAACAATAAGATCATCAGCCGATGATCCAAAAAATCAAAGTTGTAGGAATACAAGGAACAAACAATAAAATCATCAGCCTATGATTCAAGAGGTTGAAGCTGTATAAACCAAACAAAGAAATAAACAATAAAATCGCTTCCTTGTTTAGCATAAATTTCGAAAGGCCGTCCTAGACTCTAAAATGCCTGTCAGGCTCAAAAAGACCCTTTGTATTTCTCTATGTTTGCATTTTTCACGTTTTCAACAAATATCCAGTTTTCTACAGCTGACAGCTTCGAAAGTCTTGATAGAATATTTGTATACGCTCTCTTATTTGTCAGAGCCTGGCGAATCGATTGAAGAAAGACAAAATTCAGATCAAATAATCACAACCAAGTCTGCGAGATCCTTGAATGGTTTGGACGTATAGAACAGATTAAACGGTCATTCTCGGGTCAAAAACGTTTTCGGACCGAATGACCTCTCAGAGTCCTCCTGAAGACGTCCTTACGATATTTATACGAACAAGAACGTTAAAATTCAAAGCTTATACAAACAATGGTTCTACCGATAGAAAATAATTAAATCCTAATTTGACTGTAACACTACAAATCCTCGACAAGAATAATCGATCGATTTTTAAACGTGGATCAATCGAAACCCCCATATAGTCCCACGTGTCAAACACATTTCTCAGTTCCGATTACATTTACATGAAATTAGAGTCTGCAAGCCAGTGACAGTCTCGTAGAAATACAACTCGAAGTCAATTGACAACCTGACGAATTCGCACTTCGCAATCAAACTTTATTATCACACGCGTCTCGTGATCGCGGGAGAAGAGCGTCGCGGCCCTGACGATTGACAACAAAAAAACCACAATCCAGAGTGGTCCTGTTTCGTGAGGTAGCTCTACCACAGAAATCTCGCGGATGACTGGAGATTCAGAGATGTGCGCCTTTAACTTAGAGTCGTGGAGCGCCCTCGACCTCGCACTCAGTCTATATATATACATATACGTATGTATAACCAAAGCACAAGTGCCAGTATACCTATGTATACATATATATAAAATATGAGTATACCTCTCTGGGATCGTGTCGCGTAATTGGCTGAAGCATCCCTTACACCCTGTAACCCTTTCAGTTCATACCCTTGGGTCAGAGAGACCCGTGACTCTCTACAACTGCTGATAAACGTATAGACTGTGGAAGTGGAAACGTATAGCTTCCGATTAAGAGACGGAACCAAGGACCATCCACTTCCGGTACGGATGGACACATGATAACGCACAAAGAATGAATCCAAGAGGAACAGTGTCAAAGTTTTGTTCCCTGTTAGTAACAGCTGACAGTATTTATCAGAATGGCGTCCGAACACGAATACACAGGGAAATTGACAAGACTAATAAAGATGATCAGACCGATGACATTGACAGTGAAAGCGTTGATGAATTGGGTGATTTGACTGAATCATATTATAATTGATGATGCGTTATTCATTGACCTAGTTCGTCTTATCAACACTTATGGGATAAGAAGCAATGATAAGATCGTTAATAGTAAAATAGCTGATTTAAATCCTCTGCTCTGGTCCTGCTCCTTCAATTGTGCGTTGAACTGTTCCTGTTCCTTGTTCCCTGTTCCTTATATTATGCCCAACCTCTAAGATGTCAAGCCTAGACTAAATGGTCTGGCCAGTTCCTTCTCAACCCAGCTAGTAGGCACCTAGTGTCTGGGATACTTCGACTCAATGCTTTTCAAATGCAGAAAAAAAAACGTGCGATCATTTCCAGTTTAAATTGTACACGGAGTATAGACAGCTGCGTAACTATATTCGCAATTGTGAAATCTCCAGTTGGTCATAATATCGTTCTATCCTGTGTACTGGTCCTTCGCTGTCTGGCTGGGACGAATGAATACGCTATCGATAAATGATGTAATCGCGATGGGTGGTCGCTATAAATTTCCCTAATTCGATAAAGGAAAACTATTATTTACTAGAAAGCGGAGAGGATATATTCCCCTGTAAAAAAGTTTTACCACGAGTATCAATAAATACTGATAGCTTGCCAAAGTACAAATTACACTTTATGCCTGACAGTTTTTCGGTACTCTTCACATTTATGTGTAACAAGTGTAAAACCATTGATTACCTTTAGCAAAAGAGCATGGGCAGTAGGAACATTTTTCTACAGGATCAGGATAGGAGTGAAAGATAATGTGTGGCAGATCAATGAAATCAATGAAAACCCATTGATTACCTTTAGCAAAGGAGCATTGACGATTGAAAAATTAGACTAAGGGACTCCTTATCAGAATCAACCTGAAAGATAAGAATCAATGACATACTTACCCATGTCATCGATTATCGGCGCCATTCTCAGCGTGACGCCAACGAGTAGAAGAGACATGGCGAGGAGTAGACAAGCAGTAGCAACAATGGTCCAGCGGGCTCTAGGAGGCAGTTCCTCAGGATCCCCAAGCTCCTCCTCGACACTCTCAGGCGGTTCGGCTCTTCGTCGTCTCCGCTTTCTCCGCGGCCGATGATATCGTTCCGCAGTACTGCCCCTTTTCTCAAGACCGCGAAGACTCTCCTCCTCCTCGAGCTCGTCATCGAGATTGAGCGCGACGTAGTCGTCCTCGTCGTAATGGATCTTCCTGCGCGGCAGAGAAGAAGAAGAACGTCGAGTCAAAGATGAAAAGCCTTTTCTTGTACGGGGTAGATAGGATATTCGAAGCCATTACGTCTAGACGCCTCAAGGATTTCTTTGTGGCGTCGTTTGTACACCACCGAATATAAATATACACACACACACTCTCTGAGATTCTCGCAACACAACTTTAGAATGACGTCGCTACAGCGTCTTGTGTCTTGGCGTCTCTGAATACTGCCTATACGGAATGTCGATACTGTTTAACCGACGGTCGGTTAGGCAGAGAACCACTATGACAATGGGTTAGCCCGATTTGAACGCTTGCGAAACTTTGCCAGCTCGCGAACAATGCCGCCGTGCGAATCAATACTCTAGGCGACTATCATGCATCCTTTATGCCAGTATGGCAGCTATATAGTTCATATCCAGTGATGTCTAGAAGATAAAGTACCCTCTTGGTATTATCTAAAAGTTCTTGTCCTCCATTCGTGGCACTCGTGCAGAGTTCGTTAACGAACGTTGTCGACAGTTTCGATATGGCGCGAAATTTAAATAGTACTCAATCAATCAATTGTAATTTCTATCCTTTGAAATGGGAAAAAGCTTTAATGTCTTTTAGAGAATATCCACATAATCTAATTATTTTCTCATAGGTAGAAAAGCAAACAAAGATTATTATCTACGAAGTACCTAGGCTGTTACCTTTAGCCACTCTTGGGTACCTTGTGCAGCAGGTTGAGTTCCTAATGTTCCTAATGTAGTGAGTGGGTTGTAATACGTGAATATACAAATATTTATTTCTATGTAAAACTCCATCTTTTTTTTATCTTGGTACGTAAAATGCAGTATGTATGCATCTGCGAAATTTAATTTTAAAAAAGTTGATTTATATTGAGCTCTTGCCCAATAGATAAAAAGTCTAGATGAATAGATGAAAAGATATAAGTATGTATTGTATCTAAGATTTACAAGGGGAATATATGTATCATGATTTTTGACTGCAGCGAAGCATCTAGGACTCTGTTCTATAGCGCTCCAAGAAATCCTTATAACAATACATCCTCTCACATTTCCTATCCTATGTAAACATTCAAACTCCGGAAGTTTTAAGTCCTTAGAAAAATTCCTAATTATCTCCTCATAAACGTCCTTTATAACCTTCCAATAAACATCCTTTATTATCCCTTAGTAAAACTTCCTTTAGTTATGCCACAAAACGGTTCTTTCCAATCCTCAAATCTTACCCTTAACTTTCATTGGCCTTCGTCATCCTCCCTCTACATTATTACAAATTTTCCTAATTTCCTCAAAAACCCGCGATCCGACAGTTTCCATTCAAAACTCAAACTAGTCAGTTGGATTGTCAGTTAAATAAACTTGATCTAAAGAAGATACTGAATTTTCGAATCCAACACTTTTTTTTACAGGATGGTCATAAAGTAGTAACTTCTCTAACCTAGTGGAAGTTCATTATGATCATCGAGGACCCATCCAAGTCCTATCTGGGGCTTGGACTGGCCAAGTTGGGACCCAGTCCAGTCTCTGAACTTGCCAGAGGAAATTTCTAATATTAGTCATCGAATTTTTATATAGAGAAGTTACTTACTTTATGACCACCCTGTATTTATGGCTGAGCAAGATCAGCGTCTGATTCTGACAGATGGAACGTAACTGATCTTCTCGATGTCCTTGTCTAGCTATCGAAATGGATATCTTGCCCCATCAAAGACATTCCCCTAATTCGAAATCGAGCATATCGAAGTTGATCATAGCAATGACAAATAATTTATATCTGACCTTAAAATCTGATGCTACGACCTAGCTACATATAGTTGTGCACATGGTCCAATGAGTTGAACACAGTAGAAGATGAGACCTGTACCTTTGTGTACCTATCTGCATCTCTGATATTGCATATGATTTTATCGAATCATTACCACGCACAATCTCAAGTGGTTCAATAACTTTGTTAAAATACTGCAAATTTGAGTAATGCAACATTTTTTAGGTTAGTATAAAATTCAATTCCTTTACAACGATTTAAATTGAATGGAATACAAATATTGATTTTAATGTATACGAGCATACTCTAAAGATTTAAAATAATGTAGCTTGTTTAAAATAGCAATATTTTAGGGACAATGCAATTTCTCTAACCAGTACTGTAACACCTGCAATGTCTATGAGTCCGTAAAGCTGCGAGAAACGTAATTAACGGCAATTGAAAATATTTCTGTTGAAAGTCGCTGGATGTAGTTAAACCGAGCGGAGTTAGATTTCAAGAGTTTTCGGCTGCTGAAAGTTTATTTGCGTGAAGTATCTCGCGAACACATTTGCAAACCTATAACTGAATAAAGTTGCTAAACAAAATTTTATTAAAAATACATTTCCTACGTGCATATGAGATATTAACGGGGGATAGCTGTATTTTTCTGTAAAATTTGAAAAAATTTATTTCGACCGCCGCTTTATAATTCTTCAAATAGTCATTGGGTAAAAAAAATGGTTGATGACGATCATCAAAAGAGCCAAATGATCTCAATGAACCTTATGAGCCTTCAAGACCGACCTTTCGTATGTTATATAAAATATTAATGGATGTACAGGTGCTCTTAAAAATGAATAAGTAATTAATAAAGTAGGACTCACAGTTGCGCTGCGCTCTGGGAAAAGCAGCAGGCGCTACGATGAAGCTTCGGATATTCGCAGGACTCGCTCAAGGCCTCCCTAGCTCTCTCGAAGTTTATGAGAGCAAGTTCCTGATCGCCGTCCATCCCCGAAAGTTCCAGGCCAGTCTCGAGACCTGCATGAAAATCCTGAACGACTCGGTGCACCACTTGGGGACCCTTGGAGTGTCTACGTCGCTTCCTGGGACTGCGAGGATTCTCCGAAGCCCTCCGAAGCCGGCCTTTGCGTATTTACAAGTATAAATATATTTTATATTATAAGATAGAATAGGCTATTATAGGTTAGAATGTGTTAGAATAGGCTAGCAAAGCAGTGAAACGAGTTCATGCATCAAGATAGGAATAATTCCATGATAATAACGAAGGTCGATAAGATTTCAAAAATCAAGGGGCAAGAAAAAGATGCTTGCTACTCTTAAAATAAATCAGTGCATAGTCACTGATCGCCGCAGTTATAAACGAACGACTGACAATAAGTGAAATTGTACTGATTTAATCAATCAAATTAGTTTCACTCGTCTTGACAACCTGAATAACTGGCAAACAGTATGGCGAGCGACGATGGCGCTTACAAATGAAATAGCGTCACATAAAACCACTGACTTAGTAGTGAAATCAGTGAATTCTTATACTACTGAAACAAACGATCAGTGAAAAGTTCACTGATTTATTTGAGAAGAGTAGGAACCCTAGACCAAGTTACGGCAATGATGACCAGTCAGTTATTCGTGCACTGATCAAACTTTCTATTTCGCCAATTACAATTCTACACCAGAGCAAAGTACGAAACGAGTCCGTTCATTGAGATGGGAATACAACGGAGTCCTGCATAAGATGACCCCGCGTAAGTTGAGTGAGCCCACTTCACATAAGTAGACTTCTCCTCTCAAAGATTTTTCCTACCACAGGTCTGTTCCTTTGCCAAGCGATGGACTCATCGTAAGCTTACTGTTGCTGCTGCCAGAAACGAATAGCGATCAGTGAAAAAGTTGGGTTGACGAGGAGAGTCAACTTACGCGAGACTCTGCTGTAATTTAATGATAGTAGTGAAGAGCGATAAGAATTAAAAAATCAAGGGGCGAAAAAAAGATATTAGGAACCCCAGACCAAGTTACAGCAATGATGGACCAGTCGTCCGTGGGTCGATTAAACTTTTTACGATCATCCCATAAAACGTTATGGAGTCTCGGCCAATTGGCTATGAAAAATTACGTCACTCTACCGAATACCGGGCGTCTGTGATTCGTCCTGACTTTGCACGTTGTACCGAGCAGTGCCGATGGAACCAAAGACTCGAGTGATACTTCAGCATCACCGTAGCAAATATATCTTCTGATCGAAGGCTACTAACAACGCGCCTTACAAACTGATGTGGAACGTTGAAAGTGAAGTCAATTGAATCAAGAACATGACTGACTTCCGGTTTAACAGATTGAAAGTGTCAAAATATAGTCTCCCTGCCTGTATCAATAGCACTGCCAGTTCACAGAGGCTCATGTAAATTGTATGTAATCACTTTAACATGCAAGAACAATTTGCCTGGGTGTTGAACCAGTATATATACAGGGTCATTCAGCAGAGACGAACGAGCTGAAGTTAGCCCATCTATTTGATTTCTATGGTACAACTACGTTGAGGTGGTGCGTTTCTACTGAATAACCCTGTATATGTAAAAATACGTTGGACGCAACTGATAACAGTTCAAAGCACTGTGACAGACGCGGCCTAAGGGGCGATGATAATTGCAAAGTCACTACTATCATCAAATGACCAACTAAAAAGATTCTCAAACGGAACGTGTGCTCAGACAAGTCCTACATTAAATTAAGTAAAGATCTTTTTTCTACTTTACGCAATCAAAGAATAGTCATCACTGTAAAAGCACTTTGGGAAAAGAAATAGAAAATGAAAGTTCTCGTATCACGTGATAAGAGTCCGGGGGAGGGGGAATGCTCTAGCTGCTAAAAAAGGAGGAAGGAGAAAATGAAATAGGGGTAGGATTAGCTCTCTTACCCGGACGTTGTTTATGATGATTATGCATGGCAGGATCCTCGATGAATTCACCACATGGGGCAGAATCGTGGCGCCGATGTCGACGATCCTCCCGTTTCCTTCTGTCGTGTCGATGATGTTCAGCCTGTGGATGCTGATCATTCTGATGGTGCCGATGGTGATGGTGATGATGATGATGAGGATTTTGGGAGGACGAGGCCGTCGACGAGGACGTTAGCCGAGGTCGTCGTGGACTCGGCGGTGCACTACCTGAACGTCGACCCATCGCCGAAGAAGCCTTCATAGCCTCAACCTTCGTTTCCACGAGAGCCGCCAAAACCGCCTCGAGACGTACAACCTCGACGCCGCCGCTCGCCGCATCTTCCGTGGAAACTGCCTTGTCCGCCACATCAGAACTCGACGGCATTACCGTCATTTCGTAAGTTCCTGACCTTGCGTCACTCGTCACTCGTCACTCGTCCAGGACGTTGCACTAGCACCTGGTACACTGACGATGCTCAAAGGATCTTTAACAACGCGAACCGATTGACGTTTCACTTGTACACTTTTAACATCCGTAAAACACGTCGACGTACTGCATTCACGCCGTTCCACATTCCCGGGTAGGTTTTTCCCTTTTGAACGTTGCATTGTAATTTTCCTGTTATATAAAACATATATAGTATATACAATTATAATGCTCTCTTTGACTCTGTTTGGTTTTTTAATTTCTGCTAGATCCTTAATATTAACTGGCAACGAGTAACTATTTCTTTTGATATTTTTTAACATTTCATCAAGTCCAAGATCACCCATTGAATTCATACTTTCCCATGTGTACTTTCGAAAGTACACTTTTTCGGACGAGTCTTGACTCACGTTGTAATCTCTGCAACGAAACGCAAGTCTCGTGAACGCGTGTTAAACTTTTTGTCGATGCGCTTTTAACGCGAGGAATATAAATCACTTGGACTCGAATGCTTTGAGTTTTCATTTACATAATAAAGACTTTAAGCGGTGATCCAGGGATGCTTAAATTTTGTTGTGAATTATTCTTGCTAACTGGGAGACACGGCGTTTTCGTTCATTTGAATAAAATTAATGAAAATAACTAAGAAATTCATTGTCGTGTATGTCGCGATGAATTGGTCTTTTCGTCAAGCACGATGTTCATGATGCATTATTCGATAATTAAAAATTGTCATCCAAGACAGTATACAGGTTGGCCATAAAGTAAGTTCCCTATTCAAAAATGCTGTATCTTCTAAACGGTTCGATATGGAGAAATTACTTTATAACCACCCTGTACAATAGTTCTTGCTACCTCTTCATTTATTCACGTCTGAAATACTTGTCAATTCAATTTTTAAAAATCATTAAACAAAATTGTTAAATTCATTTAACAAACAAATTCTATAAAGATTGTACTAAAGTTCACTTAAAAAATATCATTTTTCCCTCAATTTTCAATATTTCATCATAGGCAGTGTCAACTCCAAAACCTTAGCACGTCTGAATAATCTCAGAGCAATCCAAGTGCAAGTTCAGAAATCCAAGCAGAAATTAAAGCAAGAGCAAATCTAAAATACCACATACACTATATACAGCATACGTTACGTTAGTTACTACTACTTCTAAAAACGTACGTTTGAATAGTTTGAACGTAAACAAAGGACACGAAGATGGCGATGGCCTGAATAAAAAAAACGGAAGTTGTGGCTCGTGCTGTGGAACGTGGAGATAGATATGTATACATAAAAGTCGCAACTTGGCTCTGGCTTTATCAGAGCAACGTGTTGCATCGAGCTAGGAAGGAGTTGTCCCTTACTAAAAATGTTCCCCTAGAAATTCAATCTTTCGTATATGGCGCTTGAAGGCCGAATCAAATAGGTCGAAGCAAATAAATGCGCGACAAAAATGACTTTTTATTTACTCTTTTCTTCACCTTTTTCCCCGCTTCTTCCGTATATTTGAACTGGCACGAGAAACGGTAACGTACTATATTTCGGGATTTGTCAAGGGTGTTTACCCAAAATGAAAAAAAAACAGTCGGATCTTTCAACAAGTGATTTCCTTTGGTGCTTACTCGAGCATCCTAGACGTACTCAGGATTTCATATCGAAACAAGAAAATAAAAAAATAAAAAACGAAAAAAATATGGGTCGGCGTCAGATTTGATTTGCCAAACGGATGAGTGTTTTATCACAATATTGGATTAGTACTACCTTTGCATTCCGTGCTTCGCAGAGAGGGAAGTCCACCTTTCCCCTTACTGATATTCTCAGTACGATTGTGACTTTTCTATATTAAAAAAATGGCACTGAATTTTCACAACACAATCGCGAGCTGGTAAAGACGATTGCGTTTTAAAATGTTGATTTCACCTTTTATTTACGTTCGTATCCAATAGCACGGCCTGCACGAATCCAAGCTTGAAATAGCGTACTTATATCAATACAGAGGAGATTTAAAAAATTATTATCGGACGCTCCTTCTGTACACTTTAACGACTAATCACGATCCAGGCATTTCGCAATCATCCAAAATCCAGTGCCGTAGATATACACTTAATGACTCTCTGCATGCCTCGAAAATTCTTCATAATTCCAGCAGGAAATTTCTGTGCGAATCCTCAAAGGAATCGTTAGGCAGCCGTCGCTGCGACGTAACGCGCACTATCACTTTTTCACAATGAACCAGGTCCTCGTAGACTGACAGGACCGTATTGAGTCCCAGGACCATGCTTCGTGACACAGCCCTGACAAAGACGACGACCGTACGTTGATCCTGGGTGAGAGCGAGAGCCTTTCGAAGCTCGATGATTCCTTCCGGGTTATAATTACCCAGAGCTCCGGAGCTAACCGAAGGGATCAAGCTGAACCATGTGAAATCATTATCTCGACCAAGTCCTATATCGACCTAAAGGATTCCACGTCCTCGGCAAGTTTAAACCGTGGTAAGCGTTTGATAATATTTGTGTAATCGCTAGCAGATTTCCATTGTTCACGTACATGAAACATAATACTGCAAGCACCAAGAAAACTGACACATAACCTATTGAAAACGCGCACACCCGTCAATATCCTATCGGCACGCACAACACACGATACAAAACTAATACTGAATTTCGAATTTAAATCTTGTCCTGCACCAGCTGACGACTCATCACGACATACACGAGGTTCTCACAGGAGACAGAGGAGTTACTACGTGGATCGGAACGCTGGGATTACTATGAAAGACAGAAGCGACCAGCCGCACGGCCAGACAACCAGGGAGTCAGGTAGGTAAATAGGCAGACTCGTAGATAAAGTAAATAGTCAGGCAGTTAGGTAGGCAGGTAGGCAGGAGCGCGTTTATGCAGGTTCGTTCGTTCCTTCCTTCCTTCTTTCTTCCCGACGAGCCCTTCTTGGAGCTGTAGACGCTGCTGAAGGGACTAGGTCGAATATAAGGGAGAGAGTAAAGCTGCTGCTGGTACTGCTGGTGGTGGTGGTGGTGCTGGCAGTAGTGCTCGTGGTGGAAGAGAGAGTGCTGCGAAGCGTGTTGCCGGGAACGAGGGATGCTGGAGCACGGCGGCATTGCCCATTGCCGCCGGGACGCTGGGGCGCAGTGCGTCTTCGTCCCGCTTCGATCCGAGGTGGCGCTTACCCTCTTTTTCAAAGCGAAGCGACGTGCGTGAGCGAGTCGATCTTCTAGAATCACCCGTGGACAAAGACGCCAAATCTTCCTTTAGCCATTACTTTATTTTTCTCAACACAACAAACAACTTTCCAAATTTTCGACAATTTTATTCGTGCAAAATTTTGTATATTTGCTTTTTATCAAAATTAGCTTTTTTCCTTGCATTTATATAGAAGTAAGTTCTATATGTCCAGATTGGATTCTGTTCTCTAGTCAACCCGATTCCCTGATGGTCCATGTGATCTCTTATCAATTAACATCTATCTACCCCTTTTCAAACAAAGTATACCCAGCATCGTTTAACAGTCTTGAAATGCGAAGTAAGTCTAAAGCCACTCGTGACGAATGCTGTATAACGAGTATAAGCCTGGCATACAGTTACGAAAGGTATAGAGTCCCAAGCGAGGCCAAGTTCCATAGTAGTCTGTTATACAAAATGCACAATGACTAGAATTCATGACGTATATACAGATATATTTACTCTTAATCCCGGCTCAAATAATTGCTGTTACATCCAATCTATTTTATAAAGACTCAATCAAGTTGCTAACCTATTTTTTTTAAACTCCACATAGATAATAACAAAAATTCATCCTAGTCCATGGTCCATCGACTATAACCAACGGAGTTCAGAATTAACAAAGAAAATTGAAATATTTGGTAATTTAATTTCCGGCAGTAAATAATACGGGAATAGTAGTCCACTGCTGGCGCCATGTCAAATAATCTCGCTCTGTATAAGCAATCCAGAGATCTCGACGTCTGAGCCCAACTTATGGTAGTAAACAATATACCTATAGCGACAGCTTCACCCGAGATCGTTTGGAACTCTGGTGAGAAGATTTGATTACTGCGACTCGACACGCTATAGTCTACTGTACTTACTATATATATATATCTTCCCTAATATATATATATATATATATGATATATATTAGGAAAGACTTCTTTCGAGAAACTCCAGAGACAATAAGTCCGATAAGAAAGAGAAAAAAGTTCTTTTCTCGTTGGACAACAAAGTTTCGTTCTAAGGGAAACAAAACGATTGAAAAAAACATAGCACGCGATTCACTATCATTCTTAAAGTTCATGATGAAACTGTCAGCTGCGTATATTATTATACGATCTGCTTCCATTATCCAAAGAATAAGAATAATTCCCGTTTACATTACTTTTTATTTGGCAATTCGAATTTGTCTGTGAACCGACAAATGAGGATAGTGATTTTTTAGATATATCTTTTTTCAAGCAATTTCCATAGCCCAAGGCCAACAATGTGCTCATAGGCCCGAATGACGTCAGACGTATTTCTACATAGAACAAAGCGCGCGCGTAGAATTACATAGCTATATACATACAAAGCCGTACAGACCTGAGCAGAGCTCAAAGCTTTGATATCAGTATATATCAAATACTTAAGAGCGGACAGAATTTAGGTTAGGATTCCCAAGGGACATTTCGATGCTGTTGATACTCAAGGTATATATCCCTTATGGTGATATATATATATCATATATAGTTATGAACCTAAAAGAACATAATAGTACAGACAAAATATACATTTTTAATCATCATTCTTTTCGTTCATCTCAATATACATGATTTTCCAACATTTTTTTTTTGAACAACTTTGTTTACGCGATATTATTATATTCATAAATTTTGTATATTTTCCAATCAAATCAGAGACACTAAAAAAAATGGGTATAGTTATTGCCTGATACGTATTGGAGATCGATAATGACTGGGTGACGGGGTGACGTATCACGTTCGTAGACCGCAGGAAGTCGGGGATAGTCTCTTTTCTTCCCTCGTAGAAGTTTCCGATCCGTCCGACTCTTCCGCCTGTGTAAAGAGTACAAGTTTTGACCTTATTAGTGTATCAATCGCATAAAGGATGTAAGAAACGGTAGGAAATTGTGCTATGTAAGTCATTCTGCTGTCACTACATTGCATTACAAAATTATATACACGCAGAAACATATTTGGGTAGTGCAATAACCCTGAATAGCCCATATGCATCATATAAAATATAAAAAGTTTGTAGAAACTGTAGCATCTGTCCGTTTCACATAATATAAATAGGTGGAGTGTACAAGAGCAAATTGTCCGACTTTTATACTTTAACACTAGAAAGGCGGGAGCTTAGTATATACCTATATTGCCTGAAAGCAGTCAAAATGACTGCATTGTGAAAAAATAACTAATGCGCAAAGAAATTTGTTTAACAGTAATTTTTAATATATTTTATATCACTTACAGTCATATAACAAATTATTAATAAGTATTAACAATAAAAAAATGTATTTCAGTTCGAAAAACGCAGGCGTATCGATTAGAGTATGAGATCATACTACGTTGCAGCGCGTTTAAAGGGAACAAAGCGCGTGGCCAGGCCTGGCATAAAGATTCGAATAACAAGTACGAATAACAATAACTTTAGTTTTT
>JARPRG010000441.1:119284-162101 GCA_031001745.1 Hartigia nigra | reverse complement strand
ACTCCAACCCCTGCCGTTCAGCCATTTTGTATTCGATTGGGATAAAACCTTTACCATTCGAACGGGAAGGAAATTTCTTAAAAAATACGTCTTTGGTTTTTTGAAATCGGTCATAGTTTCGCAGAGGTACACAAAAATTCAAGTGTTCCACTTCAATTGCGCACTACTGTATATTTCAATCTACAATTAAAATAAATATAAACTTCCCGCTATTTTTTTTCGCTAAAATGTCAATTAAGCCGTCCCCAGCGACTGAACCATTACGGCTCGCTTGAAACTTCACGTTCATCATGACATCCGCAAAATTCATATCTAGTCTTATAGCAGCAGTTCTTAAGTATGGTCCGTAGCTGCCCCAGTGGAGTTGTAGATAGACAGAGCAGTAGGGTACGTAGAGAAAATGAAAAAGAAAATAAAAGCGTAGAAGAAAGAGAAAATAAATTACCGAACGACGTCAGATGCAATAAAGCAAATTTGGGAGTCTACCAAATGCTAGTTAGTCTCCTTAATACTAGTACACACATACTAGTGACATTCGGAGCGCCAGTGCATATTGCGTAAAAACAAATAATTTGATAACTTTTAAAGATGTTTTATGGCATGAATTCCAAATATTCATATCACAATTTATATAAAATATATAGGATAGAATGAAAAGACAGTCAAATTTGTAGGCACAACCGTGTGAAACATGCGGTAGTGTTTTATTTTGTAATCTGCTGTTGCAAACGATTATCACATGTTCATAATCCCAACGATATAAATATACTATAATAATTTTACATCATGTGGTTTAAAACCCTTTAAGACTATATACATCATTCATAAATATTTGTATAAAAATATTGGTTATAGACTTTAGTGATAGATTACCTTACAGAATACTTTATACTTTAGTTACACTTCTAACGCGTTCAAACACTGAAATAATATATTTTTTACCCAATCACTACTCTTTGACCATTTTAGCTTCCTGGTGCTTAAAAACACGCATATTTTAGCTATTATCTTGCTGCAAGTTTTTTTTTTAACTGTTGAAAGTGAAAATAAGTATTCCAAATGATGTTTGTGTAGCACTGAAGTCATAGGATGACTCAAACGAAATTTGCGCTCACCCGTTATTTTCGAGATATGAGCATCACATTAATAATTAAACAAAAAATATGTTATTTTTTAATAGCTAAAATGAGCGTGGGTTGACGTAAATGAAATAATTTCTTATTGAATAATACAACATAAAATAAAGGCTCCATTCAAGACATTGTGCTTCAAAATATAGAATTTTCATCCACTGTGTAACATTTTAAATTCGATTCCTCGGAGAAATGTAATAAATTATATTATTTTTTTATTCAGTGTCGAAAAAGTTATAGATCAAAATAGTACTTAATTATAAATCGGTAACTAAAGAAAAAAGAATTTGGTTTTTTCAAAATTCTAGTGACTGTATCCCCAATAAAAGTGCTCGCTGACAAAATTTCGATGGTCTCATAACTTCTTGAATGCATGCATTCTTTGGTAACAACAATATAAGCTATTTGCAGCGCTTGTAAAAAAATATATTTTGTAACGTTCTAAATTGATTATAAGTTCAAAAATCACATATTTAAAAGAAGTTAAAGAGTTAGCGTCTTGGCATAATTCCGTGCACTGCGTACAAGAAAAATGTACAAATTGCCATTATAAACAGACATTTCTCACGTTACTCTCGCATAGTCTATTAATGTCTTAGGAAAATTGTTTTATGTGTTTCACTTTTAAGCAATTGCAGGCCAAAACAGGAAGTAAAAGAAATATTCGACGATGAAAGATACTCGATATCACTCTACATTAACAAGGAAATGTCTCCTTGAAAAGGTGAGGAGGAGTCTTATATTTGCAAGCTTTTTCTCATTACGTAGTAAATTTTTTCATCACAATTTCAGATGTAGCTTCGACACTTAAAGCATGTAAAAAATTAAATTTGTTATCGATCATGCTTTTGTGATACACATAAAGAAAAGAAAAATGTAAAAAAAGCAGGTAGAGTTCAAACTATTTCATTGGAAAATACACAAAAATAATTAAAAAATGCATACTAGATTAATTTGATCTATTCTTTCAATAAGAATTCTATTTACTGTACGGAAATAATTTTTTTTCGTAAGTATATGTGCATGTATAATCCATACACGACAAAAATGTGTTTCTGAAAGGACCATTTTATTGTAACGTCCAATGACAAAAAATTTCCCTAAACTTTACATTGTTGTCGTGGATTGACTACATGTATAAATATGTATGAATAATAATTCGTTCAAAGACTATAACTTATTAAGACACTACATTGTAAATATCTACATTATGTATAAACCAAGTTGTATTGTACGTTCACAACGTTCAGAAACATTTTAATCCTAATAAATAGGAACAATATTGTCTTAGTGAGAATGAAGCATGTGATCTGTAAACGAGCTGTCTGCACAATACAAAATGGCAATAATTGATAATAAAAAGAAAGGCAAATGAGTACGGCGGTCTACTCCTAATACTGCTGTCTAGACGGCGATTAAAGATTCCTAAATTTGAATTCAAATGTAGCAGCTCAATAAAACACAAAGCTATAAATTTTGTATACGAAATTTTGTATAGCGAAAATAAATACAATTGCACGAAGCATCACAGTGCAACTCTCTGTTATTAGTAATCCAGATTGGTTAAGCATCGACTGTAAGAATAAGAAAATAAATCCAGTTTTTCCAGTATTATTAAATTTGTTACTATTTCTGTCACATAAAGAAAAGAATGGAAGATTTTAGTCTTCATAAATTCTTGCGTCAATAAACCTGATCTAATGAAGAGAACCGTTAACCTCTAATGGCAATATAACAATTTTCAGAGAGTGTAACCATAGCTGTATCGTTTTAGAATATATTGTTTTAACAGTAATCCCTCACTATCCGCGAGTTCGGTATTCGCGGTTTCGCATATGTGCGACACTAATGTTATATCATGAAATAAAATATATTCCGCTCTTTGTCGACATTTTTTACCTCCCCCCCTCTTTCCCAGCTTCATCCCATTATCCGCGATTTTCATTAATCACGGTCTCTCTCAAAATGTAACCCCCGTGGATAACCAAAAGGATTACTGTATAGAAATATAGCCGTGCAGTATGATAGATTAACGTTACATTCAACCCCTTTACAGACAATCGCGCAACAGTATATTCTGCGTATAACAGTAAATTAATGAAATTCTGTATCCCAGGGTTTCTCGAGTCACTGATTACGAATCCGAAGTCCAAAATTTGAAATGGCGGATCCCATATGGCAGAATAAAAATGGCGAAAATCTATACTTTGAATTGCATTTTATAAAATATATGATCCTGGGGTTTGTTTAATCGCTGATTACCAAACTGAGATAAAAAATCCATAATTCAATATAGCAGACAAAATGTATTAGAAATACAAATTTGCAATTGGTTTTTGTAAAATGTGATCTAAAATTTTATCAGTGTGGATTTCAACATTCATAGTTCATTATTTTGAAATTTAGATTTTTCATGTCAAATTTGTAATCAACGACCAAAAAATCCACTCTCTAAAAATGAATCAGTGAAAATGTCATTAATTATTTCAGTTGTTTGAAAATTCACTTAGGAAATAATGATTTCAGGTCTGATCTACTGCTAAATCAGTGGTTTAGTGTTATAGAAGCCCTATAACAGATCCATTATGGCTCCACCATACTGCTTGCCGCATTGTCACGTCGAATGTAAATTGCCATTCCAGTATTAGTTACTTCCAATAGTATTATGATAGTATGGTATTCTTCTTTACGATAAGTGTAAGTTATGCTTGTACATATTTGTACAACTTTTTGTAGCAACATTAATTTTGAATTTTCATATGTTTCTATATATGTTAATATTGACGACTATAATTCTTAATCGAATTAAAATTTACTAATTGAGCTCATGGCTCAGTGGGTAAATTGTCGCATCCCTCACTTCAAGTATCCCAACGATCCCAAGTTCTAATTCCGCTCACGACAATGCAAATTGATGTATATACCGACCACGAGTTACATACTACGCACCCATTTCTTTTTTAATTTACTTTTAACTGTGAATGTTATCTTCTATCTAACGTTTACAAAACATTTTTTCTCTCTGTATTGGTTCAATAAGTAGGTTTGTCAATTTCGCTGCTTCAATTAGTAGCATTTCACTGATTTTCAGTGGTTCATTTATAACCGCAATATAATAATCTGGGACTATTCACTGACTCATTTTAGGAGAGCAGGAAACTATGATTTCTATAGAAACATTATTTTTTTACCTACTGGGGCCAAAAAGTAAATCACAGCCTGCCTCAGAAAGACAAGCACTTTTATACCATCTAACTATACTCACTATCCCATTCACTTATGCAATTATACTTGCATACACTCACTCATCTATGCACATATGTGTAAACAGAGACTGTTGGGAGCACACGTAACCCGCACATTTTGAGGTTTACAATTAAACCAACTGGTGAAAAAAGGCACAGCTGGCGTTTGCTGCTATTAATTGCGATGAAAATTCTACGAAACGGTGTACAAAGGGAAGGACGGAGGGATGACGGCATAAGTCAATCTACAGCTTCAAACTCATTACGTGAGTTATGCACGAAATATATACATGTATGCATGCGTGTACATACATATATATGACAGCGACTTCCTTGAATGCACCATTGTAGCACGTGCTCACTTTTGTTTAATGTTTTAAATAGTCTGGAGGGAATGAATGTACGCGAAGTAGCCGATGTTATGGACCATGTATCCTATCTACAAGGTCAGTGCTGAGTTTCGTTTAAACAGTTCGTCCCCTCTAAATCCTTTTTGTCCTTTCTATCCACATCCTTTTCAGGATTATCCCATGGCTGCCGTTGACCGCTACCGAATATGTTATAAAACGTAGCGCACACTACATAAACAGCAGCAGCTATCATGAAGACAATTCTCCACTGTGCTTGAGTTGGCTAAAAAGTAAATGTAAAACACAAATAATAAATATACAATGTTTTGAGTCAAGTTATTAAGGTCAGCCGTTCTGAATATAAGGGGATGTGTGGACCTTCGAATGACATAAAATTGATCATACTACTTTTCACTGATAGTTTCAGGGCTATACAATTCGCAAATTATAATTGTGTTGATTGCTAGTGTTGCTCATGCATTTATTGGATAGACGGAAATAATTCCAATTTGCGCCGTAAAAAGTGCGTTTCTATACAATATATCATTGCTACACGAAAGAAATTATATTCTATATATTTAGCAACATTGTCGACAAAGACGCCATTCTACCATATATCAATAGAATGCGTAGCTAGGGAATTCAATAAAATCATAAAGTTTTATAGTGCCAATCATAATAAAAATTTTCGAATTAGTCCGTTCTATTATTTCACTGTTATTTGTTGTAGACGTATCTAAAGAATTATTAAAATTATGTTTTTAAAACGTGTCGACATGAGTATTTTCATGAAAGCTTTATGTACATGATCAGCAATTAAGGATATTTCTTCAGACAAATAAAAAAAATATCGAGCAAACTGCAAACATATTTTTAACCTCTTCTGCAGATTATAACATTAGCAACCAAAAATATCAATATCCACCTTATTCTTGTTAATATATATTGTAAACGGGATTCTCCGCGGTTTAATATGACACTGAGTTTTTCAAGCACGTAATCACCGAAAATAATACAGTCAATTCCTGTCCACAATCCTCTTAAATATCAACTGAGAATGATTGATACGTACTTTCCCAATAATAATGTGACCAGCGGTGATAGGCGCGAGAAGTCCTGCGAGATTAGCAAGACAATTTGTGAAGGACATGAGAATTCCAGCAAATCGTGGCGATATATCCAAATGATTCACTTTAAATCCTGAGTAGATAGCACCATTAAGACCTATTCCAAATGTTAGAATCGCCACGGTGAGCCATTTATCACATCCCGTATAGGATGCTGCAGCTAACGCAATAGCTGGTCCATACTGGCCAATACTGTTAATAATCTTGCGAGTGACAGTATGATTCAATCTTTCAGTGGAAATCATCCAATCAGCGATGTGTGAAACTACCATGGAAAATATCCACATAGCCAAATACGGAAGAGCCGAAACTGTGCCATTCTACAAAGCGTAAAAATCTTACATAATAAAATAATAAATGTTCGGAATGAATTCAGTTTTGACACACTTACCGATTTAATATTGAAATGAAGAATCTGTTTCATAAATGTTGGTAATTCTGTCATGAGAGTCTCATAGCCATAATTTTGACCCATATGCGCAATAAGGATTGCCCAGAATGGCATAGAAGTTGCAATGGACTTCCATGGTACTGGTGGAGACTGAAAAAAAAATTTATTATCAAGAGATCTAATGTTTAAAAATCACGTAAAAGAAATAGAAATATTTACAGATACACCAGCTGTACCCCATAAAGAGCTCAGAATGTATTTTTTTTCATCTTCGGTAATACGTGGATGTTGCTCAGGATCTTCATAAACCATGACCAGGAAAGTTATGCACCATATAGTGCCTACAGTACCGAAAACGTAGAATATCGAGGGCCACCCACCCGCAAATCCATATTCCGAAAGAAGGCCGCTCAACGGCATAGAAATAACAGTACCAAATTGTGCACCTGTAGGAATTTCAAAGGAATACAAATTATAAGAAATGTATCACTTACTTACTTTAAAAATTTCTTTCTTCAAGAGTAGTTTGCGAATTGAGAGAGGTAAAAATATTTACTAGAAAATTCCGACTGGGATATTGACTAGTATAAGCATCATCTGTAGTAAAATGTCCTATAGCCAATGCCCTTTGCTAAAGGTAATGCTTGGTTTTTCATTGATTTCTATTGATTTACTACACATTACTTTCGGCAAAAAAACTATTGCCAATGGTAATTTTTGGTACGGGTAGGCAACTCCTAATAGTTTAATGTTATGTTTAGTTTAAGTTAATTAGTGGGTTAAATTGGATCAAACGCGCTTACCAGCATAGACGAAGGCTCCCAGCCGGCTTCTCTCATTCGGTGGAACCCATTTGGCCAGCATGGCGTGCGTGCATGGCACGATAGGACCCTGTAATAGGGATAATCCATTCCTAGGGGGAGGAAATCATACCCGACCAATCAAAAAACGTTCACACAACGATCCTTAATCCTGAGTTTATATTTTTCTGTACACATATATATACTGAAAATATTAATAAATAATGACGATCAATCCTACAAGATCTCAGCATAGCACTGAGAAGAGTCGATTAATCAGCCAAAATACTAAGGTACCTGTCTTTCACTGCGCTGATCCCGTTTGTTAATCTCAACTAATTAATCTAGGTAATCCCAATAGGCAATAGCTTTATCAGGTCAAAACTCGGCAAATTTACAGAACAGGCGAACTGTTATTAGGAAATATTCGCAATTGAGAGCACGTAACTATCTCTTGTTGTATACTCGTATTATTATATATCAATGATATAATCATGATTAAAGGACAATCTATTTCGATCCAGACGCTATATCACATGCATTCTCTTTCAGTCTATCCCACAGGATGAGCTGAGTTCACGACAATCATTCCTTACCTCGCCAAGACCCTGAATAAAGCGTATGAGCATCAGCCAATAGAATCCCCAATGAGCTGACACAGGAACCAGTAGACCAAACACGGAATTGATTAACATCCCTACCCCTAGAAAGTATTTGGCACCGTAGCGTTTGGCAAGAATACCGAAAGGTATCTGCGTGATCACATAGCCATAGAAAAAAGAACTTAGTAGATATCCTTGCATCGCCGAGTCCCAAACGAATTCACCATCGCTTTCAGTCTAGAACATTAAACAAAAAAACTAGTCAAGTCACCCAGTAACTTCATCATTTCTGAGGAAGGACTAGTTGCACATAACAGCATTGGTCAATCCCATTGCATTTATATATTTATCCCTTAGGGTATAAAATACATAGATATCAAGGTACGTCTAACTATCACAGGATATAACACAAGAATTCAAATTTTATCAGTTAATTCCTTAGTATTTCTAGAAAATATTTCGCAGGCTTTGGCATATTGCCGTGAGCAACAGTATTAAACACCTATATCATTGCCAGCATTTACGCGTCAAGCACAAGATTAGATAGAGCGCGTCCTTACAAATATAATCGTTGAAGAACGCTAATGCTAGCGGTCAGAAAGAACTAATCAAGATGAAATCGAAACGCGCTTCGAGTTAATACTCACGGTATCTTCGATGGTGCTATTTTCGCCCCCACATTCGTCTGTGACAACATCCTCCGACGTAATAGCTGTGTGATTGACCATGGCTACAATAGCTACAGACATATTGGTCCTCATGATGTAGGCATTAGCCATACCCAAAAAAAGCATAAATGTCACTATGTGACGTGCTCCCACTAGAGCTGCAACACAAAAATAATATAAAATAAGAGTTCATATTTCTTTATTACATTATTCATTATTAACAATTTCATTGATAATTGCAAGAAAATTGATGTAAATATATGCGTGATATGTATAAGGATAGAAAGGTACAAAAATATCAACACAGTAATTTAGACGCGGAATACACTGATCTTACATGGCACTACATTTTACAAACCATAACGGAGTAAAAAAAATAAAAGATGCGAGTATAGATATAGCATACGGTCAAGCTGTTGCGTAGTATAACGTCGCATGAAACCAACGTATTCACGCTCTTATTATTAACCGCGGATTCTCTGCATTAATAATCTTATCGATACCTATATATAATATCTGATAGCTTCGATATCTTAATAAGCATGGCAAAAATTTATTCAAAATTTGACTTTTCGCCTTGAAATCTCTGTTTCATTTTTAACGCGATTATAAGCACCGATGCCTTTTTTATTAAGTCAAGAATCGAACATATACAAAGAATTCGATAGAAAAGAAGTAGCCCTCAGGCTACATGGAATATTTTATAATTGTTTCTCGTTCTAGATTACACCAGACAACAGGTGAGTCAGACTCCTCATAATCGTCTAGGGCACCTCGCATGTGTATTCCATTCAAACCCTCCTTTATTTACGGTCTGTTATTTACTCTTGGTATCTTATTGAATCTCTGTCGTACCTAATCAGTCAAGAACTGCGATTTTGCCAAGCAACTTAAAGATGAAAATTTAAAAGATACAGAGGTAAACGTATTAGCCGTGAGGTACAACTATGTGTTTAAACGATCACGACTCATATATTCGTGTTCGCATATATTTTGTGCATATACCATTGCCAACTTGGAAGTTCAGTAGATATGCCATCTCCAGTACTAACCGCATTTGAAATTTGATTATTCCTATAAATTTTAACATAATCTCTTTAACAGTTCAATAGAGATTTTAGATACAGACATAATCTGTTCATAAGTAAAATTTAACATTAATTGCCATTTTTCACATTGACTTTATGTACACGCATACAATTAAGAATCATATTTTATCTAAATTCAACAACCATAAGATGCCAAACTAGCTAGTGAAAATTATTCTCTTTTCTCCAAGTAATTCAACGACTTTCGATCGCGTACATTTATATTTCGTAATATCATTAACGTCACAATCATGCATGTCAGTATTTTTTATCTTGAACACGCATGTAAATTTGCGTAACGGTATATAAACTGACGAGTAAACTCATCATATCACTCATCCACCCTCAAACAAATCATATGAACTTTTTCCTGGAAAATGAAGCCACGGCAAATGATCGTGTTTGGAAAAGTTAACTCTTTTAAAGTTAATCAATTTCAATGAAATTCGAAAAACGCGATTGCCTTATTGAAAAGTGTGATAAGAATGTTTTGCGTCAAATTAGAAGCTTCATCGAACATGAGTTTCCTAATTGATACTTTATCAACCCCTTCATCGTGGAGATGAGAGTTCGACAGGTAGACAAAAAATGTGGAGGACTATTTACAATATAAATCTTCATGGAAATTTGCACATAGAGGCTTTCGAGGTCGCTGATTAGGCTGCTGATGTTTACATTTTTGAATTCAAAATGGCGGACCCAATATGGTAAAGAAAAATATAACTCATAAAGAACTTACTACTTCCAATTTTTAAATCTTATTATAAAACGCGTATCCATCCAGATAGCACAATGATATTTTCAAGACGTATGAATATTCTCTGCATATGCAAAAAATGTACTGGGATATATTGAGAATACTGAGTACGTATTTCGAATTTTGAGGATAAAATTAGGATATTTTAAGAATATCATGTGCTCTCTGAACAGCGACCTCGAAAATCTCTACATACAAATTTTCATAAATATCTAGTAATGTAAAAGAAAGCTCAGATTTTTGTTTATCATATTGGATCCGACATTTTGAATTTTGAAACTTTAGAATCAAAATCGCAGTCAGCGATCTCCAAAATTCCTATATAGAAATTTTTTGAAAATTTAAAAATACTAACATTTTTGTACGCCATTTTAGATCCGGTATTTCGGATTTTGTAATTTTCACATCAAAATCGAAATCAGCAACCCACGTAAGCCTATTTACCAACTATATTAACTACTTACTAGAAGTCTGACACCATAATTTTATCATAACTCTGCTACCAAAAATTGGTATAATTCGTTCATTAATTATTTTTCCCAGGCCAAAATCAAAACTTCATGGATTAGAATATAAAATAAAAACTTCTAATAATAGCATTGAACAATGAAAAACTATAAAAGAGATCAAGAACAATCTTTTCGTCAATTTTGTTTCATGGCATCTAACGACATTTATAGACGTCATGCACACTGAGATTCCAACTAATCCATGACGTGTGTAGATATCATACAAGGAAAGGAGGTTAAAGAAGTTAATTTCTTATTAATTTCTACGTAACGACTCGCAATGGAATTCAGAAACGAAATAGAGTCCTTTTGCAACAATACAGGTCCTTGAATAAATCAAGGCCTTGCTGCGAATGTAACACACTATCAACTGGACGCTCTACAAAACATGTGAAAAATGTTTAATTTCCTTAACAAGCGCATTCGCAATATAACTGATATATGCGTTGATACTTAACATGAATACTAAAGATAGACACCTACGCAGTTTTGGTAATAAACTTAACTACTTGACATCGATCAACCTTACAACATTGATTGTTAAATGAATTATTCATACTGCCATTAAGGAACTGTAAATACAACAAAAATGAAGACTTATACTTGTATAACATTCAAATAGTGCACACAGTTATAAACATCAACGATTGTCAACCAAATGAAAATTGGTTAACAGCTCTGATACTTGCAGACGATTGAAATTCAATATGATGTTTCTAAATTATCTTTTGTTCAATTTTGCAATTCATAAAGGCACTCCTCTGGAACGCAATACAATACTATAAAATTCTAACAATTTTAGACTCATTCAGGAAACATTTGTACACTGATTCAAGTGTTTTCAATTATAAGAAGAATCATAAGACGCCGTCTAACAGTTTGAAAAATCTTAAAAATTTGTTTTACAGTCCAATAATAGATGTAAAAAATTTACGTGGGCATGTGACGTGATGCAGTAAAGTGCAAAAAATAGAAACAGCGGAAGTTCGTGAAAATTTTATGAAATTGTGGTATATTGCCAAGGATAAAACTAGCGAGCGACATGAAGTAATAATTTTGGTAATATTTAGCCCCAATAAATTTTATGAAATAGAATAAAACGAAGAAAATACTCTTTTTTAGTTTACTCCTGTGGAATAAAATTTTCTTCGGTAATGTATGACACTCATAGAAAGGACTTAAGGAAATAATAATACTGAATGAAGGACGACCCACGATTTATTGGCTGTATTCCAGTGTATACTAGTCATGACTGCACTTCCTAATACTATTACAACTCATCGGCAGATGAAATGTTTCGCAAATACATTTACGTTACACCTGAACTACCAGCTGATAATCCACGCCAGCCCGGGAGCTACATCCAAACGATAGAATTGCCCAAGAATTCCGACCGCCTAAAATAGATTTTTCTAACTACACAAGGGCGAATAAAATCTAGCGAGGGATAAGGTACTTTACGTCATTCTGATATTAAATTATTCGTTGAGGAATTTCAAAACGTTCCACAGATCAGAAAGATCGACACTTCAATATAGAGTAGTAAAACAGGAAAGAGAAGTTCCGACTGGGAGGTAACCGTTCGAGGTCGAATGCTCTCGGCAATTGTCGTAAAACTTCGGTAATACTCGTGAAGATTTGCTGGGTGTAGTAGGGCCGCCAGCCGGCAAGCACGTGGTAAGCCGGTGTACTATGGAAATAGCAACGTTTTTTCAATCCCACCACTACCACCACCGCATAGTTAATGCTGATACACAAACATAAAGAGAGTGATCTGTCAACTCCCTGAAAAATAGAAAAACAAGGCGCAAAAATTCATTTTCGTTCTCATGAGTGTATCTGACGATTTCCTATGCCGTTAGCTGAAGTTATTCTTTCTCATTTGCAGATAAATCAGTCTGCCAAATACATATGTGCATAAGATGACTTGTCAATTAAATACTAAAACTTTCTTATTCGCAGGTTCAAAAATCACCTAAAACTCATTTCAAGAATACAAAATATAAAGGTTTTAGAGAAATGATTAATTTATAATAATTTTCTTAATATTTATGTTCTTGTTATTATTATAAATAGTTTCAGCGGTTTCGTATTTTATATTCATTACTAATTTCATTATAGTAACTATTTCCCATAATATACAGGGTGTCCCACAATTAGTGCACCTCCAGGGTATGGCCATTATTTTCAGGCCCAGCGGATGCCGAAAATGACCTTCTTCCCTTTCGTGTGAAAGGAAGCCAATCATAGTCGACCAATAAGAGCAAGGCGGCAACAGAAATGATAGGCACCTACGAACTCTGAGTTTTCTTCCCTTGTTTTTGTTTCTCGACGACAATAACTGTGAAATAATTGTAAATGCGCGATCTGTCTAAAACATATACAGCCTGGTCTATATATATATATATATATATATAGACCATATATATAGGACTATATATATATATACAAACATACATGTTTTGATTCATGGCTTAATTTCTATTCTTTGTAAAGAATGTCAATCTTTACGACCAATTACCGATGTCTAATCCTAGTATATCCAACGCTCGTAACCTGCCATTATGATAAATTACATCGAGATAAGATGCAAGACGTATATGTGCGGTATTCCTTGTATGATAATCCAAAAGCACCTGAAATGTATATATTGAAAAAAAAATCCCGTGCAGGTTTTTCTAAGTGCAATGATCTTTGCATTTCGTTTTTAACATAGACAAACTGTTTAGCACAATCATTAAATTTACTGAAAGCATTAAAGTTTTTGTTTTCAGTCGAATAGAGCAATCGTTTAAGAAATAAAAATACTAGACAACTAAGTAGATATCAAAAAGTAATATAACGAAAAATATATTTAAAGTTGCTTTCGTCTTTTATATAGAATATAATTTCCACAACGAATCATTATGTAAAAAAATACCTCATCGTTAAAAAGTATTACTAACATTTAGTTAATATTTAGGATCATTTATAGATTTTCTCGTAAGCCTATTTTAAGAAATCTAAATCCTCACAAATCGTTATATAATATATAATCATTAACTACAGCGAATCACTATGGTAATTATAATACTTGTGTACTAATCACATTGTCAGCTAATTATAGTACCTAAGTACATTTATAGTATTGGCATACACATATTTCGTATAACTGAATTGAAATTACGGTGATGTTATTCATAGCCCAAGTCAGCAGCAAGTAAAACGAGATACTGAGAACAAATCATTCTGTTGCATGAGGACACATGCGTAAAAGTGTGCAGCACGTCTTTAAATAATATTCCGAGACGCATTCCGAAGGTTCATTGAATAAAAAAAGTTCTTAGAAGAAACTCGATCGGGCTTCGAATGAATGACAGCAGTCGAGAACGTACCTTTTTGCGTTTGTGGAGGTCTGTCTGCCTCATCAAGACCCGATTGCTCCCACACCAACACGTGGCCATTCCGTCCTCTATTCTCTCCATTTGTTCCAGGACCACTCATCGTGAGAATACGAGTAAAGTAGAATGAAAAACGTCTTGTCTTCAGCTAACTTAGGTTGAATTCGCTAGCGAAAATCACACGCGTTCACTACCCTACTTAAATACGGTTTGAACAATAGAGACTAAAAGTTTTGAAGTTTCGCCCGTTGGTCACTTGGATGCTCTTTTGCAAGTCTGCAACGCTAGCTGAGGTAGTGTAATTTCACTCTACGCCGCAAGAAAAATATCGGAGGCTCGTCGAAAGCACCATAGAATTGACACACGAAATAAAGTATATCTTTAGTTGCACTCCAGGATGGAAACTCTGAGTGCCACAAATGCCGTGAGGCCTTTACGCCGATAACGATGTAAGAAGATCGAACACCGGGACACGTTACGTACGAAACTGGCAATACGTCCACGCACCAATCACAAGCCTCTCTATGAGCAGAATGTGCTTCAGGAACATGCGCTCGAATATGGTGCGACACGCCTGACACCTGTCATCAAGTTTGTATACTACGACGAACAACTACTCACTCCTCTAACAGTACTAACGGAAGCAACTTGATGCACTAAAAGATATATTTAACCGACAGAGAAAAATTATGAATTTCAAAATAAATATAATATTTATTCACAATTTTTTTCTGATCCACTACGGAATGATTCTTCCTCGAATATACTATTTATATTATTCTTTTTCTCTATCTAAACGAATGCATGCACTCCGGCACTCTGCGATTGCTTGTCAATCTCATTTACCTGAGCACAAGCGTACCCTTATAAATACTCTCTGATAACAAACACTTTATGCCCGACAGAGGTAGAAGAGGGGTTGACCACGAGTCTGACTTGTTTCGCTCCTCACACATCATCTTTACTCTCATATTCACGACCTCTATCAATATGTACTTAAAAAGTCTTAACAGAGGCTCACCTGCAAGCCACGTGCTTCGAGCGGCATTAGATCATCAATTACATCACTCGTGTCCTCTATCATTTACCAATAGCATAAACAACTAACAAATATATAGATTATCCTCCGCGATTATAAATATCCATTAAACAAATAAACACCATAGAATGTGCAAAATACTGCTCTAAAAACATAAAATTTTTCATAACTCTGTTTGACACATGAATTACACGTCAAACTACCAAATGTTAATACAGCAAAAAATCTATCGAATTTCTTTTCGATCTATTTCATAGATAGAATCTAAATACGACGCTATATACTTACTAAAAAATTTCACGAGTAATATAAGAAGGGTGCCAAGTTATGCACGTTATTAATACTATATAAAAGTCCAATTTGTGCTGTCTAATTTCCAAAAAAGGTTATACGTTTCGATTATATATAATGAATTAATTTTTTCACAATGACACGGTTTTAAAGTTAGAACTTTTCAAAACCGAATTTGCACAGTTAGGTCAGTTCAAAAATATAAAATTAATAGAAGTAATTCAATAGTGAGCCGAATCCCTGTCAATAATAACGTTCCCTTTCTTTCGTATTTATGACGAGTACTTTCATTATAAAAGGGATTTATTGACTGACACGTGGTAATCCCAAAAAGGCAGGCTACAGCTATACATTTTAATTCTCTTATCAAAGACTCACATTTACCTTATCGGTAATGATTATCACGTGAGTTCAGTCAAGCATATCGAAACCGAAGGGATCCATTTCAGAGATTAATTTGCGACTATTAAAGAATCTAATTTATAGTATAATAACCGGATTTTTTAGAATAATCCACATTTTGATAAATTGCTTGTCGCAGTGTAAAAAATGTAAAAACAAATATTGTGGCCCACATATATTATTCAATGTGCTCAGGTGTCGATTTATACAGAGTGTATCAGGTAAGATGCACGTTTGCGACGAAACGGTGCACAATTTCAAAAATCTGATGTGACAACCGTTGATTCTTTTTGGATTGCGCATCGAATGGGCATAATATTATTTTTCTTTTCACTTCCATTCGAAAAATAAAATTATTTTTACCATTTTGAGTGGTATCAACAAAAGTTAAATGCAACAGTTGTAGTGCAGGAAAAAAAATGCAGTTAAAAAAATTCGGAAGGATAGCATTCATAATCAGGGGGATATTTGTGTCTGAAATTTAGGCATTTTTTGACAGATTCCCGATAATGATGGAATGCCTTAGCTTTGTACAGCAGCTTCATGCCGTACACGTGCGATTCACAATTGTTTTGAGGTACGCGTTCAGAAATTATTATATTATTCAGAAATGAGATCATACCTAAATTTCAGACACAAAGATCTCCCTGATTATGAATGCTATCCCTGCATATTTTTTTTAATTATATTATTTTTTCCTGCTCTACAACTTTTGCATTTAACTTTTTTGATACCACTCAAAATGGTAAAAATAATTTTATTTGTCGAATGGAAGTGAAAAGAAAAATAATATTATGCCCATTTGATGCGCAATCAAAAAATAATCAACGGTTGTCACATCAGATTTTCGAAATTGTGCACGTTTTTGTGGCAAATCGCAAACGTGCATTTTAGCTTTCCAATTTCATGAACGCAATAAAATTTTTCAATAATGGCTTAGATGTGGACAATATAAAGACTAACCTTATCCAAAACAGTTATTAACATAAAAATATATACACGCGTCATAATAAACTTCTGCGGTTTCAAACTTATACCGAAAATTAAATGTTTCCATGATAGATTTAATAATCAATTAGCAACGCATTCTATACAGGATGTCCGAAACCTATAAGGCATTATTGATATAGCCATAGCCGTATTCCTGGCCAAAAAACGAGTCAAAAAGTCCTTTTTTAATCCAACAACTAATTATCAAGCTATTAATGATTTCAACGGGCCAATTAGATGCATGCTTTAACTAGACACCTAACTGTGTGTAGTATGAGTAAGCACCACACTACTTGCTGTGTCCGTGAACCTCGCAGCTGTGAGTGCGCACCCCACCACTAAAATCGTAAAATCAAATTACGGCGAAATTTCGTTATTCGACCACATTTCATTATTTATTACGCACAATTATCAACTCAGATGACCTTTCTCTAGAGGTGAGTTACGATCACATTAAGAATACGAAAGCCAGCACACTTATGAAAATAGAAATCTTGTGACCAATATTCAACCTTACTAGAGGAAGAAGATGATGATATCATTCATCGAACGCCTGATTAAATTTTTTGTAGTCCTCAATTGTACTTCTTCTCTAGCAGTATTCATGACAATGAAAGAAGAAAACACTAAGATGAGACAGAGTTCCTTGCGTAAGGTTAATTTAAAGTGTCTCCTCGCCTTCGATGAGCAATTTGGCGTAATGATTTATACGCGCTAAATTTCGGATCTTATTATAGCTGATTCAGAACTCGCTACTAACCATTTTTTAACTTTACAACATTTTTCTAGTTTTCATTACAAAGTCTAAATCCTCGAAGAACAAAGATTTAACGGTGTTAAATGTCCGTGAATTGAATTATCTTTAAGCTGATGAAGAAATAATGAGTGTAACTTCGATATTACATACAGGCAAATAATGCTGTGAAAATATTTGTTAAAAATATTAACGTATTAAAGATCAGTGTATTTCATGGATTTAGTGCTTTACAGTGAAAATTAAAAAAATAATTTGTGAAATTGAAAAAATGGTTAGTAACGAGTTTTGAATCAGGCAAGTTGCTCGACGACAGCGAGGAACACTCTTTAAACTAACCTTAGCAAGAAACACTCATCTCAGTGTTTTCTTTCTTTCATTGCATGAATACTGCTAAAAGACAACTACACGTGCAATTGAGGGCTGCAAAGAAATTGGATTAAGGACGGAGTTTCCTTTTTTCAGACGTTTTCAAGTTGTATTTTTACAAATTTTTTGTAAGAAAAATTTTGGCTCTATTTCAATGAAAGTAGGTTAATATTTTTATTACTAGTTTTACATAATGTACGAATTATTTGGCTTTGCTGGGATATCGTGATCCTAAGTTGCAGAAAATGTAATTTCGAGAAAAACTTATTTAAAGTTTTTCGTGCATTCTCGAGAGGCATTTTCTTTTCTTTGTTTTTGTTTGATTTCTGCAACTTACATTTAATTAACAATATCAGCGTTATATTGTGGATCTACTTTCTCTAAATGGTAGTCGTATTATTTCATGCTGCTGGCCTCTCGTTAAGCATTTCTTGTTTACTGGAACCCGATTGTTGAATTTCTGTCTTCTCCGAAACCTGGCGGTTATTTCTACAGCCTACGTGCCAGCCTTGTCAAGTCCCAATAACTTCGATAATTTTGGGAATTTCTTAATAATATTTGGAGTAAATATTTTCAATACTATAAACTTCACAAAACGAAAAAAAAAATTTTACACCCGAAAAAGTGGAACTTCCCTTAAACATTCAATGAATAATACACTTGGTTCTCTATTTACATGGTGGATACGTACCGTGCAAAAAAATCATGTAAAAGAAGATGTGTGAAAATTGATTGGCAACAAAGATAAAACTTGTGTTGAATTGTAACTGTGAATAAAACTTGTTTTAAAAAACCGTATAACCGTGAATTGTGTAAAAAATTAGCGTGTATAAAGAAACTTAAGTGTACCATTTTCTTCGCTCTCTGGTGAGGTTGATCAATCACAAGATCCCTATTTTACCTGACATTTGATCCTCTAACGAGAGCATAAAGCTATTAATGGAGCAAGAAGAAAATCCCTATTTTTATAAGTGAGCCTGCTTCCGTGTTCTTAACGTGATCATAACCCACCTTTAGAGAAACGTAACTCGCGTTGATGATTGTGCGTAATAACTACTAAAATGTGCTCGAATAATGAAATTCCTCCGTAATTTGAATTTACTCAAGGTATTGTAACAATGCAAGCGTAGTGATGACACGCGCTCACAGCTGTGAGCTTAACGGACGCAACAGTAGTGAGGCACTCACTCACATTACTCACGGACACGTATCCCGTTAAAGTATGCACTTAGTCATTAATAGCTTGATAATAGGTGTGGGATAAAAAAAAATTGTAAAGAACTTTTCGATTCAAACAGGAATACAGCTTTGGTAATAATGCCCCATAGTTTCAAAACATCCTCTTTATTGATAACTACTATCGTTAAACGTATACGAATCTAAGGACCTTGAAGAAATAATTCAAATGAATATAATGCACTAATAAGCTTCAGTTAATGACTAGAAAATACTCTTCATGAATTCGAGAATAGCTGAAAGTACTATTAGTTACGTAATTATGAATACATGAGTGTACGCAAATTCGCAATAAAATGCGTAGTTCGCATACTTCTTCATTACTTTTCACATCCTATATCGATAAATTATTTGCATTAGATGTCGCACGTACAGTTGGTATATTTGTATTGCGAGGGTATACAAGAATAAAATAATGTGCAATAAACATTATAAATAGTCTATAGGATCTGCCAAAAAGTGCTTGCCTCATACGTCGATGCGATTGCATGTAATTATTACTTGTTAAAATTGCGTGTATGAGCACGGGCAATATTGCAGGACATGATACACAACGATATAATGCTACAAAATAGAAAAGACGCCGGTATTTCCTACAAGTTTGCAGTACTGTTCCGAGGAAAATATAAGTAATTATGTCAATTGTCCTTGATCACTTTAATCGTGAAATAAATCACAAACTTGCTTAGCCAGCACATATTGCATTTTTTATCTAGTAGTGACACAAAATTCGTAGCAAAGAAAAACATTTTTATGTCAGAATATCACAAGCATTTACTGAGTACTTGATGGTATGATAAATTGCTTAATCATATTATTTAAAGATCTCGTTAGACTGTGAAGCGTGACGCAGCAATAGATACGAGATAGACTCGATGCCAAATATGGCAGAGAGTCACTGGTAAGCCGTGCAAGGAATATGTCATTATATGAACTCCTACTTGAAAAGTTTCTACGGTTTACTGAGCCATGATGACTATTAACCCCACGACATTATATTATTAGACCATTAGATCTTCAGATTAGGATTAATTAACGGCTTCAGAATACATTTCCGAATTGTAAAACTGCCAAAAAGATAATAAAATTATACGTTCGTAATAAAAGTATGTTTATTCACATCGTGAAATGTCGATATAAATAACAATGATAATTGTGATAGTCATATCAATTGTCACGCGGAATTTGATATACATTAGCTTGTCTCGCATGATCCAATATCAAACGTCACTGAAGCAATATGATCGTCCTTCTATGAGACATCCTTCTTAGGTAGAGGTACTCATCCTAAATGAAGTTTTTTGGCATGTATGTGCAATCGCAAAGCTACATCGGACGGAACGGCGAATATCATTTTTTTGTTTTTAATAAAATTGCTTATAATCTGTATATACTAACGACATTGATTATAATTATCCCAACAATTTCGAGATGCCTAAAGTCTAATAGTATACTTTTATTATCCATTAACTGCATATACTATATGCATAGTAAATATTTTAACAGTATGTGGCATTGTAACTCAGATCTTTATCACCAACTTAAAATCTAAGATAGCATTGTAGTAATATTTCGTGTTTACAGGAGGTTTCCTATTCGTGCTAACAAAATGTTTCATTCTTAATGATTAATCTAAATTTTCAATTCTTATTAGAAATGTAGATGGCAGTATGCTCCTGTGCGATTTGGTAATATAACAAATATCCAGATGCGGCACATCTCAAATTATACTGATTAACGTTACTTATCGTTTACCCTACCAGTGCCATCTACAAAACGGAACTATCAATGATAACTTATTACACTTATCATAAGAGTGATTATGGCTCTTAGTCGGTAAAACAGTCTCTCTAAAGTTGATGCTAGGAAATCTTAATAGTTTCTATATTAACGACGGCAACGAAACATTTCATCGATCATTTCCATAAACTCAAATGCGGCTGGTACGTGACCTCAACTGAGATGTAAAATCAGTAAAAAAGAAAAAAGAAAGGCACGAAAAAACCTTATGTTTAAGAGGAACGATTAAAAGTAACCAAGGTATGATAAAACGTGTGTGGATTAAACGATTGATATCATTGGACCAAAAGAAAAAACTTGTCATTAACACTAAAGCTACCGAAGATTTTTGTTAAAGGCAAATTTACATTGAAAACTATCAAATGACCGCCCGTGGGTAGGTTTAGTGTTAAATTTAATTCATGTTAGTTATCAGTTATCATGCCCATTACGTCGACCTTGCCGTCGTCGTTGACTTGGTAATTCCGTATTTGCAATGCAAATTCCTAGTTTCCTTCGGTTCTTATAAGCAAATCTTTATTAAAGGAAATGTGACAAAAACAGCAAACACCTAAAATTGAATAAGATGAGTGGGAAATAGCAAACGTGCTTACGTTGAAATGTTGTTTATGCAATGGACGTATATGATAATCTAACATACATGAGATAGGACACGTAAGAAACCTGGAATGAGGATGTGGTCAATTTTCTGATTAGCCGATTACACTAATAACTGAGAAGGGCAGTGAGAGAAGAAGCAAACGAGCGAGTCTTCAAACACCTCTCATAAGAGCTTACGATACTGCCACTTTATTCTGTAACCCTAACGAGAGGAGAATGACTTCCACTATGTGATAATAAAGTGAATCTCCGGTTGAAAACTATATGTATACCAAGAGAAAACAGGACAGTAATTTACCTTTCGTACATAATCGATAAAAAAGAATATTTTTTTATCTTAAGAGTGTGAAGAGTCTCATGTATCTTCTTGATGAGCTTGGCTATAGTTATCATGAAAAAATAACGAAGAACGTCATCACGTAACAATCATGAAAAAATAACGAAGAACGTCATCACGTGACAATTCTGCCGACACGGGGACATCTTGCGTAAGGGCGTGCAAATTGTGTTGAACGAACAATCTCATCCAGGAGTAGATTTCAAGCTGGGATTCGCCACATCATGTTACAAAAATATATTAATGCACGCGAGAAATATAAATACTAAGGATACGGACAATTTGTATATTTCATGGCAATATATATATGTTACGAATAATATATAATACGTAATTTTACAAGAGGCTAGGTAAATGTACCAAGTTAAAGGCTGCGGATTCTTAACTGCCTCAAGTAAATTAATTGATCTAACACACCGTAACTAACCTAATCTTAATCTTAATCCTAACCTAACTGATTATCAATCTAGAACGTCCTTCATGAAACAAACTGGATTAAAGTGACTGAGGGTGCAAATGGTCATTTTGAATTTCCCATCACGAAATCCGGAAATTAAACAGAACTGATGAATTATCTTTGTCGAACTCGAATGCACTTAAATTTGTGTATGTTTTATGATTACTGAAATAGTACTTTTGTATGGAATAATTACGAAATGAAAGAATGCGATGTATGCGAAATTTGGGCACGTGCATTTTTCACGTCAATGACCCGCATTTGTTAATTATTCCACATAAAAGTATCATACAAGTCACAGTGCAGCTTGCACAAATTTGCGTGCACTGCGTTTGCATGAGAATTTATTATTACATTCTTATAAATTCGATATTCTATTCTAAGGATAAAAAGTAATCCCCAATCCCTTTAAGAACAGCAGCAACACGTTTAAAAGCAATCGATGTTCCTTTACTAATAGAAATTACATTTTAAAAATCGAAGATTTGATGAGGAAATCTACCTAGGTGCGTACAGCCCTAGTAGAGATATAAGGAGGCCCTGAAATTGTAGAAGAAAATTTCTTATGGGTTCTTTCGTGAATATTTAAAAATATTAGATTTTTTTAATATATAACTTACAGGGATTATGATGTGTGAACACGCTACTGGCAAAGCACTCGATTAACCTAACATCCAGCCGAGTATTTATAACTAAAAATATTACGAAAACACTTCATCTGCGTCATAAAATGCCTGTTGGCTATGACGCGGTGCGAATCGAAATTTATAATTCACACGACAAAGCTACAACCGTCACACAGGACTTTTAATATCCCAGACTACACATTTGTCGTGTTTTAGGCGTCATAGAGGTGTCGTGGCCTTCTGTCAGACGTGACATAGAATTGGTAAAAAGTTGTCGAACAGTCGACTAAAAGGTGGCTAATGCAATATATTTCACAACTTTGAAGGTGCCTCGCTTTTGACGCAAAAACAATAGATTTCAGATACATGCATCTGTCTCCTAGGCGCCTTTATTGTACCTTATTCTGAATTTCTTGGAAGTCCAATAAACTGAAGTTGATTCTATTATAAAAAAAATATATGGACACTAACTTCAGTTCGTGCGTTTGACATGAATAATCGTAAATAACAAATAATAGTCTCAGCAAACACAGTGTTACATATAACGTACATGTTACTTGTAATTTCTTAGTTATATACATAACTTCAACGATCTTCTGCATTTTATAGTCACGCTGTTATACTGAGGTTATCCAAATAAAAGAAAAATTACAAACAGAATTTAATTTACGTGTAATATTGTGCCTGCTGAGATGTTACATACATATACATTTGCAATTTATATACTTAAATTATTAATGTGCATAATATATTATAAAGCAAAATTCTTTGGAGAATTAAATGTAGCTTCGTGGCATATCAGAGGTGGCATATATATTATACTGAAATTTGTATATTGCGAGCAAACAACTTTTAGGTGAATTGCATAAGCTATGAAAAATCATGAAAAAGCCGCGGCCTTTTAAACGGTTATTTGGCGACACAATAACAATCGGAACACACGTCAAATGCCTGATTGTGAAAGAAGTCTTGTTGTTAAATCATTTGCACTAATTTATAGGTACGATAGGACTGCCCCATCCGTAGCCGAAGCACACTTGTCTTGATTTGTTATTCTACCACGTGCTGCACACTTAAAACATCTATAACTGTGCCTATTTCATGAATTTCGTTATACTATATGTATATATGCACACATATTTTCGAGATCTATATCTTAAGAAAAACTTTTTAAAATAAATTTTTTCCAACTTCTAGATTAGAATACTCCCTTAATTCTAATGAAAATATTAAAATCATTTTTCAGAATCTGTATTATTTTTGTACTAGCGCGGTACTAACTTTTACTAACGAAACTATGATCACTCATTCTCACGAAGAGATTACGACCATAAATTCAAAACTAGAGTACTAAAACAATGTCAAAGGAGCCTTTAATTGTACTATATTTAAGTTTGGTATTGAAAAGCTAATAATGGCAGTTGTAGTTCAATTTACGAAATGTCCAACTTATATATTTTACAGTAAATTGTTACGATCGTGGAATGTGAGGAACTAATTTACTTAAAATGTAGTGCGCCCAGTGCATAAAAGTACGAGTTGTAATTTAAGCTCGAAGAATCCTCGTTTTTTTGCAAGAGACCTATAATTTATTTTTTCATGTACTTGATATCATTAACCTCAAAATGAAACTTTTCATAAACTTTATCGTTTACATTGAGTTATTTGTCCAACATGATACTGAAGATAGCTAGGCCTTTTAATTGGATAAGATTTTGAAAGTATTCCCGTATATATATTTAATTGCAACTGAAAACGGTATGTGATACTAGTATTAAAGTAAAGTAGCATTTGCTTGCAGTCTATGAACTCAGAAACGCGTACATCGTAATAAACTTTCTACTTGCTCAAAGAACAAGTTGTTTAAGATTCCGGTCAAATAATGAAAAGGAGAGAGATTGAAGAGAAAAAGGACGAAACGGTTCGATGCGAGGGCGGAGAGAAAGGAACGGGGCTGGGGGGGAGGCAAGTTGAAGGAGAAGAAAGGCACGCTTACGCAAAAAATTTCAACAAATTATGGTGAACGTTACAATAAGGTCCACGTGTGAGACTTTTTGTCTCTTTCTGTTACATATTTACCTATAATCAAATCGTGAAATTAAACTTTGACATTAATTAATGAAAAAACGAAAATATAAAACATTTAACGTTTTAATAAATAATTTTCTTATGCTGCATTCACGATCAATGGAAAATCTTTAATAGAACAAAATATTTCTTTCACAGCTAAGCAATACATGGAAAAATGTACAAAACGATGAAGTGTAGTAAAATCTTCGTATTCACGGAGGTTCGGTTAAGTTCCAAAAAATTCCGTGAATACTGAAAAAAGATGTTAAACGAAGATATATTATATATATGCAAGCTTTAGTTTCCGTTCTAAATCACCCTGTATATTAATATGGGAAATAGTTTTACGAAATTTTTGGTGAATACAATTACATCAGAAACCGCTTAAACTTTTTATTTTAAATAATAAAAAGAACAAATATTAAGAAAATAGCTGACTTATAATATTTTTTTAAATGCCCAGGATTTCTGTTTATAGATAGAATGTTTGTATTTTGTGTTCTCGAAACTAATTTTCGAGAATTTTGAAACCTGCGAATAGTGAAATTTGAAGATGTAAATATAAAAAGTAGTTGCGTTAAGCAATGCGAGAGTAAGCGAAGTCCGCGAATAATGAAACCATGAATAAGATTTTGTTGTACCCAAAAATGGCGTATTGGACGCACATGTTTAGACAATATAGAAAATTGACAGTCTCAGTTTACGATGTGGCAGATAAAATAGCTTTATTGGAATTGAAAGTAAATTTAGATCCGATAAACTAATTTACTTACAGAAACAATTATATTATCATTAGGAGTATAATTATAAAAATTTAAAAGATTCTGTAGATGTTACTGATTTTTCACAATGCAATTAAATGTTATATACATTATAATTTAATCATCTTTTTTGGCCATCAAATTACATTGATAATGAAAACATGAATTCGATAAATGAAAGTCACTTTGATATCTGCATCATTCTGATCATTTTTGTATTATACTACGATAAGAACATATTATTGCTCATTAATAAGAGATCCTCAGAGATAATCGTACTTCGTTCTAAGATAATGTCACATCAATCGCTTTATTACTAATCCATGGCTCAATACTGTAATAACTGATAAATTAGCTTCTAACTGCTATACAAATTTCACAATTCTTGTGAATTGAGGTGATTCTTGTAGTACTTTGAAGTTGTATGACCGACAATTTTTATTAGTGATAAATATATGTCGAATTTTTTCGTAAAAATCAGGATAAAATTAAGTTCATTATTAATGAATTTTGTTACGTTATACAATTAATGTCGACCCTTACGTAATAAAAGTATCGAAACAATCATATTATTATTATTATAACGTTGAGAATTTTGAAAAATGTGAATTTAGGTGTAGCAACTGCGCGGCAACGTTGCAAACTTCGTCACTGTTTCGCCAACTATTGTGCCTGCTCAACTTCTGTGTCTGAAAGATGAGCAATCAGACTTGACATAAGTGCTGTATAACTTTAATATTGCAGATCATCATTTTAACTTAATTTCAATGTCCTTCCTAAATATATACATATTTTTGTTGCATCCTTCGTTTTATTTAATGAACAGAAAATAGTACACGGTCAATGGACTCGGACATGCGCAATGCGTGTCGACTGACGCGTGCGACGTTGCCAAGCTGCCGTCCCAGCGCGGCTATCAGACCCGTCTTGTCGAAAAAGTCTATCGAAAGTTGAGTTTTATTATTATACTAAATTAAAAATTTGGCAGGGTATGCGCACTAGCCTCATTTATCGTTTTGGGGCTTATACCTTTAGCTTTACCATCTAAACTTGGCAAAGTTTATGAATATATGTATATCTTCGGAAAAAGCGGTTGAAAAATCTTAAACTTTACAGGTATACTGTAGGGATTTTAATCTTTACTTTCATTTTAATTTCTCCTGTCTATCTAGATATAATGGAAATGCAAGAACCAATTTAATGTGATTACTTACTGACATAAGATAAATAAAAGACATATCAGTTAGTTTAAAAGTTACTCATAGAAGCTTGTTCTGATGTTAGTAACGCAACAATAAAACTAATCAGAAATTAATTAGAGATTTGCTAATTAGATGAGCGGCGAATATCTTAAACCGCACATAATGTTATACACTCCACCCAATAGGAATTATGTTTGTATAGGTTATCGTTTCGTGAATTTATATTCTACATTAATGAATATTATTGCATGTTATTTTCATTGCATTTGATTGACCGTTTGTACAAATTCTTAACATTTTAAGGACAGAGCCAAAGATTCTTGAAAAATTGCACTGATGTTGCTCAAACAATTTTTGACTAAAATATATCCTAAAGACAGTACCTTTTCTGTAAAATATTAGCCATAGAATTTATATAAACTTTAACTACAAACTTTTCGCTTGAGTGTGGCTACTTTTCCTCGCAAGAATGCCAAGCATAGCCTTGTTATCAGTAAAAAATCTAACCTCAGTAGAAAAAAGGAGCAATCATTTTTCAGACTCAGCACTGGAACACCTGAGATCGAGTTCACTATCAGGTCGTGCCCCTGGCCTGTTTATAAAAAAAGAAATAAGGAAAGTCGGCAAGTAAGAATGCCAGAAAAATAAATGCATCCAAATACGTAATCCAAATATTAGCCGTAAATTTAAGGGATTTAAAGTGAAGAACAAGTATGAACCAACCAACCAAAGGAGTAGAAGAGAGAGAGTCAGGTGAATATCTAAGTATGAACAATATGAATAACCTTAATGTAGCAATAGGTTTTTATATATAATATCATATCATTATGGTACACATCAAATACTTTATAAAATAAAAAATATAAAAAATACAAAATGTAAACTGTTTTTAATGTAACATGCTAAATTAGACTACAAATTCACCTGCTCGTATCAAATTTCAGATATGCTGTTAGAACGCCTGCAAATGTTACTATATCGTCTACACCCGAAATTTAATTTCTTGTGTAAATTTTAAGTCGATCGGTTCAGCAGTTCGTCTGAAATTTTGGATACAGATATTTTAGGTCGCCCGTATACACACGCACGCACATCACGCGGGCACACATTGCCGTCCCCCCCCCCCCCCCCGCGACTGTATGAAACATGCGGTCGAGCCTAAAAACGAGAAAAAAACATTTGCCAACTGTATATCACGAAATATGTCATTAATTATCTCCTTATTATACGCTAATCAAACACTTGAATTTCATTTTAGTTAAAGCACCTTCTCTTTCTGTGATTCTTGTTGCAGCATTCAAGTACAATAAGCTGACTACGAACTTAAAGCTTGAGTAAATTTAACATTTGTATGGCCGAAATGGAGCATTGATCGACCTCAGATGTATGCGCACTGTCTACATCGATAAAATGACGGGACTGCTTTAATATATTTTTTAAGTCGCCGATTCGACTTCGAAGTCAAAATTTTGAACTTCAAAATAGCCGGGTCGATATAGATGACCAAAACAAAAAAATTATCTGACAATCGAGAATTTTATCTAGGGATTTTTGATGTCACGAATATTGAATTCAAAATTCACGTTATGTACGCGATCTTGGCGCTGCGAGGGTTAAAGAACTTAGAACCCATCGGTGGGGGGTTAATTTGTATTTATTAATCGCCTTACTTTGAGGTCCATATTTTTAATACAAAAAAAAATTCTGTACAAAGTGCATCCGTGAAACATGTGGCTAATGATCATCAAATTGTTGAAAAAAAAAACTTGTTGGTTGGGGCCTGGAACCTCTTCCCCTAATCTATGTATAAGAATTAGGTACCTACAAGTGGCTCTCATAGAGAGCTCCTAATAGGAATGGGGCACCCGACTCCCACACTCAGCCATCCTTACCTTCACATATATCAAAGATAAATGTAACACGTTACAAGTTTGAGTAGGACTTAATAGTTACTTAAAATATTATGTGTTTGCTGGGTTATATGAAATTCATTTTGAAGAATCAATTAATCTAATTTTATTGTTACGAGTACATCAATTGATTAAATGAAACATTATTTTATTTAAATTGTAAAATAATTACTTATTTGGTGAAAACCAAAATTCGATTAAATGTTGCAAATGGTCTAAGCACATATTTCATTCGGATAAAAACTATTATTGAGTGTAAATATAAAATAATTAAATCATTGTGATAAAATGTATTTTATTTTTTCAAATAATTTTGTTTCAGTGTACTATGACATTGGCATTAACGTTTTAATACCCATAATGAAAATGTTTCAATCCGTGGCTACACCTATGAAATGTAATTAACATGAATTGTATTGTGTAAATTGTAACTAATATGCAGCTATTCACATGATAGTTCTATTCGCATGCTTTTCTAAATACAATTGTCTTTTATCTAATCGTAATTCTTTCCTTTTTTTATAGATCATACCAGTAACTAGCCAAAAGCAATTATTGATATATAAGAATACTAACAACGATCCTTACAAAACAGAGAATATAAATAGTTTAACATTTCGCTGTGTGGCGAGCATTAAATGTTTTGTGCCAAAAATGTGTTTAACAGAAAAATAGTTAAGAGAAATAACAATTCCAGCAGCTATCCTGACTTTCTGCTAATAAAAAATGCAGCTCATATCTAGTTAACACATTATCTTCATCAAAATTAAATTTGAGTATATTTTTAAGAACCTAGTATTATTGATAGTAAAAATAATTTGTACGTTTATTTATAAAAAACTACAAATATTTCCCAAATCACTCACTTTCTTATAGAAAGTTGTAAATAATTAATAAGAAGGTAATTGGGATGAATTGAACAAAATTGTAGTTTTCAACGTAGTTGATTGTACTTTTTGTGTAGTTTTCGCGTAAAAAGTTGTAACAACATTTTCACCAGGGTATTAATTTATGATTTTCCACTTTGAGATTACGGTATACTTGGCAGCCATAGTTAAAATTGACTTATGAACATGAAGATCTCTTTAATAGTACTAACAATAAGTACTAAAAACACTGCAAACATAGTTTCTGCAACACCAATCAGTTGAGGGTTTCACTACTGATTACTTCTCATACTTTATTTACACTCTCAAATTTGTAATATGCACATTGTCTACTTGCACAGAGAAGAGAGTATAGTAATATTTACTAGACAGCCGAGTATTTGCGCTCAGAATGTGGAACATATAGGGCCTTTATAGTGATAGGGCTCAAAAGAAAAGTAATGATTACTGAACTATTCGTAATCTGTACAGTTTAGCATAGTACATTGCAATCGACATTTAATACAGATCAGCCACCTGTACAAGAAATGTTATAAAGCAGGAAGTATTCATTGTTGTACGAGATGAGAATTATGATTAGACAGGGTAGTAAAATATTTAAAGTAGCACGGTAGTCATTCCCGTGCTAAACAAAAGCTATGACTATTTGATATGATAATCGCGACTATATCCGCGTCTCGTTGTGTGTAGAATTTTGTTTGGTACGGGAATGACTACCCTTCTAATTCTATTGTCTAATCATAATTCTTATCACGTACAAGAATGTATACTTACTATTTTATGACTTTTTTGTACAGATAGCATTGCTCGATAGTTGGTTAGTATTAAATGCCAATTTCAATACTTTGCTAAACTGTATACATTAGGATTAGTTAGTAGTAATAATTGCTTTTCGTTTGAGCCTCATTACTATGTCTATACTCTCTATGTCTCCCACATTTTGAGCGCAAATATTCGGCTGTCTAGTAAATATTACTATACTCTATTCTCCGTGTAGTTTGATTCAATTTTGTTTTCCTGCTGTTCATAATGCTTAAACTCATTTTTTTCCAACTTTGTAAATAAGTTTATTTGCATGTTGTTGACCTTCAAGTCATACCATTTGGTATTTAAAATCTCTCAAGCGCAACATATTTTCTCTCAGGACTTTCACCTATCCTCCAGTGAATTTTTGTTGTTAACTCGTACTATTTCGTTTCATTATTTTTAGCTTCAACACTACGTGTCTTTTCCATATAAGTGCCAATCAAAAATTTATAACTTAAGTCACTTTTGAAACAACATATACTCCCTAGTAGGTCATATACGTTTGGTGAACTATTATTGACAAATCTTCAGGGCTAATAATAAAATGTATCAATTATTGCGATTAAATTGGAGCTACCCGAGATATTGCATATAACATTATAGTAAGGTGATTTTTCATTAGTTGCATGTTCTAAGTTTTTACTAAATCAAAGAATGGTACGCATAATCTAGGAACAGCACCACAATAAATTATAAGAACAAGATAAACGTGAAAGTTATATGGAAATGCTAGTGAGTGGAACCACTATTGTAGTGCATGACACTTGGAACAATGCAGTCTTTCGTATATAAGAATTCAGGTGAGTAGTGCTTCAATCCAAGATACATTAAAAACTTAAGGCTTCCACAATTCTTTTGTAGATATATAAAACCAAGCAATATTGTATAATAAATTTTACACGACTGTTATGTTGATTCCGAATGTTTATAATAAAACAATTTAAAAAAACATTTCGTTTATGCCAATGAAAAACTAAGATTAGGCATGTATTAATCAGATACTATTGAATGCATATAATTTCCATAGTGTGGCTTGTATTTCTACTTGGTTAAAATATATATAGTGATCTAAAAAATTAGTATGAGATACTTCAGGACTGTTGTAAAAAAAGAACTGACGACAGAAATACGAAAAGCAATTTCAACTAAAAGCGATATGTGATATATGACACTACACAACTAGCCTCGCATTTTAAATGCCTACTGTTCTTTGCACTGTGAAAAAACTGTACCAGCTGGCACTATGCAATTCGCACATACTCTTATTGGCACATGCTCATTGAAGTGAAACTTTACTCATGTACATATAAGCATATGAACCTCCATTCAATTAATATACGGTATGAACGTTACGCGCTTTAAGGTTTTGATTATGATACAGATTACTTGGCTTATTAGAATAATTAATAAAAACCACATGAAAATATGCAGTACAGCGATGCATATATTCATTACGATTGTGATTTATCCGATTGTATAAGTGAGCAATGTTTAGTTTATAATACAATGAATATATTGCATACACAACATTGAGGCACGTAGCATGATATACCATGACATCCGTGTTTCGGCAAGCAAGGTAAAACATGGTTCGCAATCCAAAAACAGTATTGTGCTGCGTTTATTTTTCTGCTCCTCTATTTACATAATTTAGCTTTCCTGAGTTGTGCAGATTTAATCAAAATCAGTATGGAAATTGTAGTATGTGCAAAAGTCAATAATATAAAATATGTGAAGATAAAACGCTACGTAATTGAAAATCTCCACTCTCATGATAAAACTCTAGGAAAAATGTTAAATTCGTGTATCATCAAGTAAGGGTACGCGGCTGAGACATCTCTCTAGAGTTATCCTGAACAATTTGATTATAATTATATTTATAAATAACCAAGTACGTGAATTTTAATGATCGATTATGGCGAATGATGCAAAAATTCCGTACATGTTGACCACATGCTAGAAAGATTATTGTCTTGATATAGGTTTAGAAATAATCATGCATTTCCTATCGTGAGAAAGTGTCACAAGTCGGTTTATGGCATTACGATGCCTGCAACAAAGTAGCGGCTTCGGTGTAAAAGTAAAATAAAACATTGGCTTACCCTTAGGAAGTGGTATTTCACTTTCAAAAACTTCCGGCTTTTTATTGTCAGCTTTCGACTCAATAATTGTTCCATTCCCAGCACCCGTCATGATGCCGCTGTTGCCTCTTTCAAATATCAGATTCAATAACGTACGATTCAATACAGCGCTGTGACGTGTAGATTCGTTTCACTGGCCCTGAGAATTTCACGATCCGTCAAGGTATGGCCGCTCCGTAATACTGGCAGAAAGGCGTGGGGACGCGCGACACTTAGCTACTTCTCGACACGCACTCACAAGCCAATCGACGCACGAGTCTCCCTACCATTGAGTATTGGATTAACGAAGCAAAGTCCTTGTGATTTTCTTTTCTATTTTCTATCCCTTTTTCTCTCCTAATTTCTGTTTCCTTCTATTAAATTCGCGCGTTCTGTGTAATTTTTGGTGTACCATATAAAGCCACCTTCGCACGGAATAAGTGTTAAGTGGTTTATTCTAGAGAATTATGTTGAACAATAGTAGACATGCAGGTATATTATATGGTGCAATACACATAACATATGATATGGAATGCTCCTAAAATATAGTCAATGGTAATCATTAATTCAAATATCCGTATAGCTGTAACATTGATAACAGCTGAAATTCCTTGCAAATTCGCAAAATTTTGTATAGCCTTTGTCAATAAAAATTGGGTGTGCCATTTCCTCATGATACAAACACTAATGAAAAACGATACAAATATGCAATGACAATACTCTTTAGTAAACTTTGAAGATTGAATCAACTTCTGTTATCATACAACTTAACTATTTACTCATGAATAAGCTGTTTTGCTAATGACGAACTTCATTCGAACAATACTTTGATTTAATATGAAAAGTAGAAGATGTTACTGTTTTATTATCACTTCCTTTTTAACTTCGTTCATATTATCCATCAGTCTACAATGATGAGACATGCTTTTATCACTTCACTTAAATTAGGTGCATACTAATTTCTCTAGATAATTCACTGTACTAACGAAACCTTGCTTAATATTAAATCCAGAGTAGGTATATTTTTTTCCAATAATTAACCTCTATTTTACCTCTAAAGTTTAAGCCCAACTTACACGGAGAACATTTTTCGTGTGAAATTCACCATAAAAATTAACATGGAAACAGGTACCGTAAGATATCTTGGCATTCCAGAATTTTTTAATATTAAAGTAGCAGAACATTTTTAATGACAATGGAAGCACATTTGACAGTGTACACAGTAAATTCTATAATCGTTCTGCTGGCATTAGTCGAAAATTGCCGAAGATAGCAGAGAGAAATAAAGTATTGCGGGAAAACAAGATCTATGGAAATCCGCTACTTTTTTTGTTTGGCGTCAATCAACGACGAAAATAATATACTCTGTGGTAAAATTGAATATAATAGTTGTGATAATTTGAGTTTTTTAGATGAGTTTATACATTATAATTACCATACAATTTAAGCTTTACTCGATATTTTTTCAAGTAAAAAATGTTTATCATTGCACTTTAGTAAAAACGAATATGCTGTACAATAAATTTTACTACGTAAAATAAACACATATTATGTTTGGAAATGCCATGACGTCCCACGATTATCGTGATTTTCACGGTAATTTTTAATGAAAAATTCTCTCCGCGTAGTTAAGCTCGTTCTAATTCGATTTGTACCATTAGTGCTAACCAATTATAAACGTTAAATTGTTATGTTTAATTAATGTTTGGTTTAAATTTAACCATTAAAATTTAATTTTAGCAATGCTTGATAATTAGTTCAATATACTTTTAGATTAATTATATTTTAAAAATGGAATAGAGACACCCGAATGGTATAAAATATAATAATACTAGTAGCGAGAAAAATATCGAATAAAATTATTGAATTATTACGTAAAAATATTTGTATATCAAGTGGGCATTCATTTACTCAATCCAATTTTAAACATTTAATAAGTCAGGATAATCATATATTTGCATTTGCAATCAACATAGTCAGATTTATTAAACCAAGCTGTTGTGTTGCTTTCGCTGTAAATCGAAAATGCACTGGTCGCATACTATCTGTCATGTTTATCATAAATATCAGCCACACGTATCTACGTTTAGATTAATCGTGATCGCTGTAATAAACATATTAATGCTCCTCACATTTTATGAGGGTACAACACTGGTCGCGTGAATGATAAAACCTATAAAAGAGGCTCGGCTCACGTGTCTATCACTGACGTTTCACGCAAGCTGCCTGTGTGTCATTATGACAGCTTTTTTGTTTCCCCGCCCTAATTTGATACCTCTTTTCATTTCTCACACCTGATCGTCCGCTTTCTCTTTCATTCCTTGCCGTTATGTTTCATGACTCATCCTTTGACAAGAAGTCCAACCATGAATATTGCATACCGATCGTTGGTCTACCGAGAGGATTTGCAGAGCGCCTACAAAACAGACGCGCCCAATCTATTACGCACTTCAATATCCTTGAGCGTATGCCCTTGAACACTTTTGTGTCGTCCTACGTATACGGAGCTGATCAGCTGAAATGACCCAACTGAAATTGGCTTTACCAGAAGAATCAAATGAAAGACCTCACGTCTGCCAGTGGAATTGTTTTAAAAACTGCTATACATATGTTTGTTGCTTTCTGTGTTCGCAGCCAGGGTAAAGAAATTTACTCTAACTTAATTACTGCGTTTCCACGTTTTGGTTTGGGTCCTCTTCTGGTACGAAATATTTATTTTCTATACACGCAAAGAAAAGAGGAAAGTATTGTTATATACATTGTAAAAAAATTAATTAAGATATTAATATTATTAATACATCTATACCTATAAGGAAGTACAGTAACGTTCAATTGAAGTGGAACAAGGTAATTTTTGTGTATATCCGGTAAACTGTGACCGATTTCGAAAAAAAACCAAAAACAAATTGTTTAGGAAATTTCCTCCGCTTTCGAATGGTATAGGTGTCATCCCGATCGAATACAAAATGGCTGATGGGCAGAGGTTGGAGTGAAGTCATGCATTTTGGGAGTTTTCGTAAAGTGCAAAAACTCGTAGTTCCGGAAGGAAATTCATATTTTTTATTATAGCACGAGAACGAGCATTTTTCGGCAATCTCCGAAAAACCTTCCTATAGACCCCTGTAGCATCACTCCAGCTTAATGAAAATGCTTAATTGACCATAACTTCCGAACGCGTCGGCCGATCTGGTCTAGTTTTTGCGTACTACCATCTTTAACGATACTACAGATTCTCGCAAAATTGTTGTTCTCAGAGACGATTACGTCACGAAGATCTCGAGACATTGTGAACGCACCTGAAGCTTCTCCGCCATTTTTCATTAGGAATGCGATGAGATAGAAATTTCACATTTATCCCATGTTGTAGCTGGGATTTTAACGATTAAAATGCGATATTAAAATTGCAAAATGAGTTCGTTAAGGGGTTAAATTTTTCATTTGAAAAAACGTCTGATTTTTGCAAGTTACACTCGAAGTACTCGAGGTAGTCGGGCGACGATCGCTTAGCGCGCGTGGTGGGGCAGTTGACCGCTCGAGGTGCAGAGAGACGTGCAGCGGGGCAAGCACTCAGGACCGTACGGTCCGTGCTGACAATGGAGCATACCAGAAGAAGGTTTTTAAAAATTATTTTTAAACAATTTTTGTTCAATTGTTGAATTTTGTATTGCTTTTATATTAATTCATTTATTTATTTATTGATTATTTAATTCAATGATTTTTTTAATTTCAATTTTCCAATCTTTTAATCTCGAAGAGAATAATGCGAAAATATCTGGGCAATTTTTCCCGCCCGACACCGCAACGGCATACTTTTAATCGCGTTCGCGATCGCATTTTGAGGAATCGGCTGCCATTCCTCGAATATCACCGCTTCTAAATCGTTTTATGTTGCAGGCGGGGGTTGATGCGCGCAAACTCGTGACTTTAAAATTGCCCAGATATTTTTTTCTTCCGGAACTATGAGTTTTCGCACTTTACGAAAACTCCCAAAATGCATGACTTCACTCCAACCTCTGCCCATCGGCCATTTTGTATTCGATCGGGATGACACCTGTACCATTCGAAAGCGGAAGAAATTTCCTAAAAAATTTGTTTTTGGTTTTTCGAAATCGGTCACAGGTTACCGGATATACACAAAAATTACCTTGTTCCACTTCAATTGGATGTTACTGAATGTATCGCCGGGAAACGAGAATTCTCATAAAATACCCCGTCGTTAATGTGTTAATAGGAATTCATAGTTGCCAAAAATGTTCAAACGAGGAAAAATGTGAATAAATTATATAAGGAATAGCAAAAGTTGCTAGATAAGAATCATCATAGATGTTGTATTTTCTGCCTATACATATAGTAAATTTAAACTTTTTCGTTACGAATAATAATGCAAAAAAAATGTAAGTTCCTATGAATTCTTTGTAATATGCAATATTCTTACTTTTCCTTTTTCCACAAAACCTCATTTGGTATAAACTTCGAGAAAAGCATAAAACTTGATGAAGCCTCATTAAATCAGAGGAGAAGAGAAAAACCTCACTTCAATGATTGATCTGTCTCGAGAGAGATACAGATGATAAACTCCTAAACGAAATACCAAAGTTATTCTCGGTAATCTAATAAAAAATAAAATTCTGAAATCGTTTGTCGCCTTTGATCAATCTGTTTTGAGAAACAAATGAAAAGCGTGGTTCGCTCGAATCAGTCATTTACAGAAGCAACATTATTTGTAATCGAGCCACGATATCATTCCGATGTTTAGGCGTTTCATTCTACGGAAATATAACTAACTAATCTAACATTGATTACTCAGGTGAATTGTATTTAATGGCACTTTTGGGAGAACTATAAAATATTTTCTTACTGATTATAGTAATATCTTATGCATGATATCTTTTGTATGGCTGAGAGAAAACTTAAGTCATCGTCTCCAAGTAATTCCAAATGAGCTTTATTGAATCACCTACTACATAGCTAACCATTATCAATGATTTATGAAACCGTCGAAAGAAATCCTTTAATACTTGTGAATGAATATACCCTGCGTAGTTCACGTGATTCGAAATTCGAAATAATTAAATAGACCACGACACATTGGTGTATTCTGTCTCTGCGCTATCAGGTAACAACAGTGATAAGAAGTTATGAGTAAGCAACAACGGAGGAAAGGGAACAAATAACAGAAGACTAGAATAATAAATGAACAACTAATGTGTGGGAGTAAGACCGGCTGGCTAAAGGAACGTCGTACGTAATGAAGGAGTTGCGCAAAGAGGTAGTCCTAATACACGGATTCACCAAGAAATCCTAGGTATCTTCAAGACTATAATTAGGCAGTTACGTATATTAAGGTTATCTGATAGCGTGTTCGAATATCCAATAGCGTATTGAGGACTATTTTATTTTTTCTATCTTATCCGCATGTGCGCCCTTAGCGTGACTTCATCATCGACAATAATCGAAGGCCACATTATCTTGCAAACTTGGAAAACGTGCACACCATTGAAAACATTACGAGATCTATACTAAGAGGCATGATTCCTGTACTTCTTGGATTTTTAGTGATTAACGCGTGTCTCCTAAGTTCCTCAGGGATGGACGAAAATCTCCTGAAATTTCTCGTGGACGCAAGCACACTTTTTATTCCGACAAGAGTGACCGCCTTCCTGTGCGTCGATCAAAGTGCGTAACCTAAAAAAAATTGACTCACGATTAAATGACGTACCTTAAAGCCTTTTATGATTTTCATGAAGCATCATAAATTGGTGTATGTTCTTCATAAAATCCAAAAATTATCTACGATAAACCACAAGCACGTGTTACGATTAGTTACTAAACCTTATGTGTAAAGTACACGTGACGGCAATTACTTTACCACGATTATCCATAAGAATTCACAAGACGTATACTGCAAACGCTTGATTTTAGATAAGTTTTATGAGGTAGTGTATGTGTTGATCTGATAGCCATCCATTATGTTATCATATCTTCCATGATTGAGATAATTCTCTCACAATAGTGAAATAAAGTGAAATAATCTTGATATTTAACAGAGGAAATAAGTGCTTTAATTGAAGTTGCATGTTTTTATATGTTTAACAGATGAAGCCTTGCATTTACTGAAAGCAATGTCAAATGCTCATTTATCATACGATGTCAGAGTGTCTAGTAATAATTTCGATATGACAATTTCCCGTGAAAATCGACATTACGTCTCATTCTTGCTTGACCTCGAATGTCCCGAGGCCATAAGAATCCTGCGGCAGGTGAGACAATGTTGAACCTAATTTCTAAGCATTTTTCCATAAGTCTAAATAATATAATGAAATTTCAATTTCCTATTAGGCAAATGACAGTGCATTATTTATAGGGCCGCTCAAATGGCTCATTCTACAAGATGTAAAAGACAGTAAAAAACAAAACGACTCGTATCTGGATACTGTTTTTGGAAACTTTGCAATATTTCCAGACAGTGAGTTAGTTTTAGCCCAAAGACTTCATAAAAATTCAACGAGATTACGCTCTCTATATCGACCGAGTCCTTATCATAAATTAATTATTGAGGAAAGAGGGTCATGGAATTTGGAAAATGGAGTAACTCTTCTGAGTCATGATGTGTCGTCGAGAAGAAGAAGGAATCTTGAAAACACTACGCTGAAATCATGTTTGGTGGTGAGTGATTGACAAATCTTTCAAATATTGAGCATGTTAATTTTATGGTATCAAATTTAAAGATATTATAAAAATGAACCGTTCAATCACGTGTCGATTGCTATTGATGGGAGATTAACTAGTCACTTCAATAAGTTTGATTGAGAAAAATATTCAATTTCAACCAATTAAGATATTATCAAAAATGAATCGTTCAATCATATGTCGATTGATATTGATAGAAGATTAGCGAGAGCAATTAAGAGAGTCCAATTCAAAAAAACATTCGATTATGACCGATGAATAAGATGTCTTATGTTAATCGCCCATTTTTTATTTCAGGTGACGGATCCTGATACAATAAATCATTTAACAGATTATCAGAAAAAACATATAGATACCATCACAAAAACCAATTACCCATGGATAATGCACCTCGTGCGAATGATGAATGCCACGTAAGTATCAAGCAGTCAATTATATGCGTTCTACATATCATACCACGCTGATTTTTATTATTTGTACACATTGCCTTTTAATTCTACTGGAAAAAAAATTCTTTTTCCTACCTGGATCTGCTATCAGGAATTATGGTTTGGCAAAACGAAAAACTTATTTGCACTATTTACAGAAACTGAGAACTTGTGGGACTTAAACAAATTTGCTTGCTTATATACATCGACTGCGATCTATATTCTGTTTAGGGATGCATTCCTCATTTGATGAAGAAAGCAAATATTCTCGACCTAAATATATTACAAATTTTTATCCAAGGAATGATATGGGAAAAAGAAACAGACGTAACTCAGTGTACATAGTGATTTGATAAGTCTGAAATTACTTGATTTTTTTTCAGATATTATTCTAGAAATGAAGAGATTATTTAATCTAATATGGTCATAACGTTCTAGCCTTATCAAATGAGGAATACGAAAGGAATGAGAAGTATCAATATTTTAGCAAAATAATACAAAATTGCTGAGAATAACGATGTTAAAAGTTTCTTCAATTCAGATCTCATCGTGACATGTACGTGTGTCGTTTTTCAATATGTAAGAATTATTTGAGCGGCAGCTTTAAAGATATCATTTGATTTCGTTAGATATAGCTTGTGACCACGTCCTTGGGCTTGTGGGCCTTCCAGACGGGTACAATGTAATTCTTGGGGACTGTAAATGCGATACGGGGAGGGTTATGAAATAGGGAACGCAAAGAGTGCAGTGAACAGTACAATTTAATAAATAAAAGAATACAATTAATTATGAGCTAAACGCAAGAAAAGAAAACTAAAGAAAAGAAACTAGACTAGAGGGGACGCAATCGAAGGGGACTCGATCAGCTGGGAGCTCGATCGATGGACTTTAAACGGGATAGGAGGGGACTGTTTACAGGGGACTTAACTCTTTGGATTTGGGCGCCAGCTACGGATCGGCGTAGCACCGACCTCTTGCATTCTTCTGGGGACTCTCCAGGGCCTCTCCATTGGCTGGCCGCTGGGCTTGAGAAGGCTACGCGCTTCGGCATTGGTCCGCGGCTCAGGCATGGCAGGGCTTCGGTGTCTTTTTGATGGTCGAGCCAGGGCCGCATGGGACTGGGAAGGGAAGGGTAGGAGGGTGTTGGGATCGGATCTTACGCTAATATACTATAGTTCCTACAAAATACACAATATAATTCGGTAAAATGAGCCCTCGAGGTGTGTGGTGCCCTCTAGCCAGGGATGGGGAGGAAATGTAACGAGATTTTCGTTACAAGCTACATCATAATTTTTCTACATCGAGAAAAATAAATTGAATCGATTAATATTAGTTTTAACCAACTAAATCCGTTGGTACCAGGGGACGAATTTTGTACAAAATAATCGTCAGAGAAAAAAACGTTTCAAACAAAAGTTACTTGCTTTAAGTCGTAGATTAAGAATTTGTAATGAAAAATATTTTTCCCATTTGAAAAACCAAAGTTGACCTTGGAATAACCTTGAAAACATGATAAAAATTAAAAATGGACATGACTGTTGGATCAGCCCCTCCTTACCTTAAACTTTTTATTTGAAACATTTTTTTCTCCGGACTCTAGTTTCTGAGATATTCCAGGTGGCCAGGATAAACGCCACACCCTGTATATATGAAAGTAAATCAAGTATTGCAATAATATGTGAATTTTCACAAATTTTGGTCCGCCATATTAAATTCGCCAGTTTTAATTTTGAAACCTGAAATCATATTTAAATTCAGCAATCTTAACCCTCTACTGCATACAGCGCCATATATGGATATTTATTTCCAATCCTAAATTAGTATACTTAAAGCACAATTAAATAAAGAATCGGACTACATAAGAGGCCAGATAGACTTCTATGAACAATGAGACTATTCTCTATAAATTTCCACGTTTTTTTTTTCCAACTAGATCATAATTTATGAGGTAGAGGGTTAAGGATGTTGAGGCGGTACAAATATTTTCTTCTATCAAAAATTAGACAACGTATGTACACTCAACTTGAAAAGTTAAGAAATTTTTTCGAATTCGGCAAATTCGCATGGCGTTCAGTAACGTGCGTGTCACTCAGTCTCCTCAGTTGTAATTCAGCGTATGTCAGTGGATCGAGGGAATGGAACCAAAAGCGCAATACAAATATTTTTCAATTTTCCGGGAATACGGTTAAATAAAAAGAAAACAATTTTCCTAATCAATGTTTTACTCTATTGACCCACAACACTTTAAATTTATTTCATTATTTTCTGTCGAGATATTCCGGTTTTTCTTTTATTCTCTATAAGAGTACATGGTTATTTATTGTTCAATTTTCTCAACAATAAACTTCCTAGATTACCTAAATGTTTTATTGATTTGTTTAAGGCAGTTGTATCATTAAACAAAATTAAAGATTAACATTTGCCATGAACATATGTGGTTCAGTAAGATGTAGCACATTTTTCAGTGAAATTTCAGTATTATTAATTGTCTATTTACAAAGATATACGGAATCAAAGTACTTAAAATTGTACTATATAGATATACTTCATATGTTAAAACAGCTATATTCTTTTCGAGATATCTCAGCTTCTAGGTGGTAAAAGTGGATGAAATTTTTAAGAGACACTTCTTTTACATCAAACATTGCTACGATGATTTTTTAATAAAAAATCTTGAAATTAAAAAATTTTTTTTTACTACGTTATTGAAGCAATATGTGATATGAAAATTAAAAATTGAAGAATCTCTGTCCTTCCTCTTGCTTCGAAGAGAATACCTTAAACCTCCTTAAATGATAAAATCTATCGAATACTTTTAGTTGCAATGGATTTTCATCGATTTCTCTGTAACACCTCAACATCCTTAAGGGGGTCATCCCGTGTGACGGCTCTTTTTTTACCCTTTTTTTGGGAATTTTTTTGGCGAACTAAATAAAGATACAACCGCGAAATTTTTACCACATATTTATTAACATTTTGAGCACACTTTAA